>CAFUXE010000957.1:213270-274937 GCA_903364295.1 Serranus cabrilla
AAAAAAAAAACAGGTTATTGATTACAAAGAAAGTGGGATGCAGAACGTAGAGGTCCTGGAGTATTGATTGGATTCTTTTAACCCTGCAGTATGACAAATTGGCTCCACACAGAATATTAAAAGCTGCTCCACGACACGACAAACACACACAAAGCCTGCAGACATGTTTTCTTCTCTCTTCAGTCTGTAGGAGACACCACGTGAAAGAGCGGTGCAGGGGGATGACTAAAATAATAATCAGGCCACAGTTTGTGTCTGGACTTTATGCCGAGTAATCGCCACATCAACACCGCTCGATGAAAACGCACTTCATAAAAACGTGTCATCAACATCTTGAGGTTTTTCTGTTGAGCAGGACATCAAAGTATAAACAAGTATAAAGCATTTAACTTCCTGTTGCCAGCAGGGGGCGCTATGACTGTGGGATTAATTTGGTGATTGGATAATGTATGCTTAAGTAACAACTTCCTGTTTTATGCCGAAAAAACACATGATTTTGCCGCCATGCCATGCCAAAATAATTTAACAGAAACTAAAACATCTGATAGATTTGAATCACAAAGGTCTTAAGATGGTACTGGCCAAATTTGAAGTCGATCGGGTTAAATCTCTAGAACTTGTTCGTTAAAGTACGGAGCCTTGAAAAATTTGCTCAGTCATTTCAAGATGGCTGACTTCCTGTTGGGTTTAGGGTTTGGGTCCAAGAGGCTTTTTGGTGCGTCTCCACATGTTGCATCAGCCTACCAAATTTAATTTGTCTACATGACTCCAGCTGCTGGGGCTAAGTATAAACATGTTACTTCCTGTTTCATCTAGACTATTTAAAGGGTGATTTAACACCTGAGCTGTTTGATCAGTTTTGTTTTAAAAGTGTGTTTTCTGTGATTTTTTTTCAGGATTTAGGATTTTTTATTCTTAAGAAAACATTAATTAAAAAAAAATATGATATATACTCTTTATATGTTAAAAAAAATAATGATGACAAAAACATAAATATTCATTAATCAAATGACTAAGATATAAACTAGACATTGGAGATGTCTCAGTATTTGAAGAGGTTTGGGGTGTTTCTCTTATAAGATTGTGTCTTCTAGACGAGACCAGAGCAGCAGCCCTTTCAGTCCTTCTTTTGCCTGCGCATGGGTCGTATATTACTTCCTGCAATAATGGGATATAACAGCGGGGTCAAATGGAGCGAGCCCCGCGGGGAGAAACATGATGAGATGATACACAGATGGCACATCACAGTGAGACGAGCATCTGTCTGCGTGGACACACAACTGGCTTTATCTGAGTTCTGCATGTCTTTAATCCTGCAAGTAGTTTCTGTCTGGCTCTGTGTGTGTGTGTGTGTCATAGACTGGTGTGTGTGTGTGTGTGGGGAGGGACTGCGGATTCCTTTTATTCACAGCTAAAATAACAAAACAAACTTATTTGTTGTGTTTTGTGTTGAAGCATTCATCACAGAACTCCCGAGATAATTCCTGTTTTATTTTGACAATATTATTTCTTTTATGCATCTTTCTTGTTTTTAAAATATTGACGCCCTTAATGATTTGAAACACACTCTTCATCCCGTACACGTGGCCATCGTACATCAGTAAATCTGTATCGACTGAGCGGCTGCAGCGCGGCTGACCTGATACCTCCATGTTGACTCATCCCTGCCTGTCCACCTTTATCTGCCCGCCTGTGTGTCCGTCTCCTCGCTCCGTTCTTCCTGTCTGCTTTCTTTATCTCTGCGATGACTAACTTTCTGTCTCTGGGGTCCTCCTGTCTCTCTATCAGCGTCTCTGGCTACACGGCACCCGTCTAATGAACGACAGCGACAAGGGAGAGCCGTCACGTCTCCTCCCTGCCTCGCAGCTAGCTAATTATTGATGGCCTAATGTGTCTTCTCAGGGATATGTCAAAGTTCAGTGTGTGTGTGTGTGTGGAAAAGGCGTGCTCCTGCAGGATGTGTCATGGTTGCAGTTGAGCAACCTGAAGTTTCAGGTGTCAGTTCTCCTGAAGGCTGTCAGAAATTACTTGGAGTGCCTTGTGGAGGACCGAGCGGCCGCAGAGACCAGGTTCAGTAAACTGTTCTGATCCGTAGCGACACGTCTGAACGCCGACTTTCAGACCGTGTACTCAGGGGTGTGGCGGTTATTCGACCTGTCAATTTTACTGGTGCTTCCCTCGCTAAACAGCACCAGAAATACTAGTTGGTTAAACTTTTTTATTGCATTTTAACTGGTTAGTGTGTTTATTTGTAGTGTGTGACAGCTGTATTTATATTGTTGGTGTTTGTTGCTGGTTGCTGTTGGGATGCCCGATATTTTACTCATGTAACTCATTACCTCACATCTAGCTGCAGAGATCATCAAGTTTCTTCTGTAGTTGAATTAACTTACAGTATTACTGTGCATACTTTTATCATGTTTGCCTGCCAGTAAATGAAGGCATAAAATGCAAAGCTCAAAATGATGTAATGTTCATTCCTTTGGACATGGCGTCAGAATCAAGGACGCAGCAGCCGGCTGTTTTATTGGCTTATTATATCAGCATATAGTTGATTTTAAAGCTGGTATCGGCTGAATAATTTGCCGATAATATCGATCATACAAATGTATTATTTAAGAAAATATTTTATTAATGTAAACATTTAAATCAGCTATCTAAAATCTCAAGTTTTTCCTTTTTAAAATATTGCTTTTTCTTTTTTTTAATAGCATCCATCAGCTACTAATGTAATAATCGGCACGTTTCATAAAGATACATTTTTGAATATTATTTTCGGATTTCTTTTTACTTTTATTTAGAAAATTTTTGTAGGATGTGTATGCAGTGTTTATAATGCACGGTGCACTGAACAATTCATCTAATTTGACTGAAATGTTAATATCAACTAGCCCATGTTCAAACAGCAGGAGCCGCAGGATTTGTGTTGAAATAACATTTAAAATGAAGTATTATGGTGCAATATATGCATTAGAATATCTTGCTTGATTAAATATTGTGGCGCTGCCAAGATGTTGCCGCCTACAAATCATATTCTACGGACATAACGCCACATTTTAATACATTTTTCATTGAAAATGAGAATATTGATTGAAAAATAACCATTCAATCCCATATTGCGAATTACTATGCATCACAATTGTGAAAATAATCGACTACAACTGCCCTTGCTCAATATATTTTTGGAGAATGTATAAACATATGGATAAATTATGCTAAATTTTTTACTTTTTTCTTATAACTTTAGGACTAGTTGTTTCATTGTTAGGAACATTATAACAATGTACTTGTGAGCTTTTTCCAGTAGTTTTGCTCTCATATAAAAAGATGATAAATCCTGACTCGAATGAATGAATGAGGTGTTTTTAAAATAAATATGTTATTTGTAAACCGGTCAAAAATAGACAAGAAAGTCATCGTAGATTAGGCACACTCGGACCTTGATCTTTGTCTTATCTAATTGAAGATATGGAGTTACTACACTGATAAAAAGCATTGAACTAATTTAACTATTGTCTGACGCACAAAAAAAAAAATCAATGCAGAAAAACAAAGATATCGTCTTTTAAATTCCTCGTCAAAACCTGCAGTACCCACAATGAAACGTTCCTTTCAGAGAGGTGAGTCTGTTCTGCTGGAGGCTAAAAATAGCGACTTTGTACAGGTATTTAAGTCTGCTTGTGTCCAGAAAGTCTGGATTATTTATGACGCATGAATATTGTAGAGAAACAGGAATGAGTCTCAGTTATTTTGCCGCCTGGCTGCAGAAGTTATGACAAATCGTTGTTGGCTGCCTGAAATGTTTCTTGCACTTTTTATCTGTTTGGTTGCAGCGTCGTCACCTTGTGAGCGTATTTCTTTATTCATACAGCTGCACACATTAGAGCCACAGTCCTTCTACAGCTGTAAAGCAACACCGCGAGGGTTAAACGCCTCTTATCGAGGCTTTTATCGAGCTGCTGGGAGGCGAGAGCCGTGCAGATTCTCTTTCTTCATTCACATTTTATTTACCTGCGAGACTCGTGTTTGCAGCGGAGCCGTCAGAATGTTCTGCAGGGTCGGAGTTGTTTATCGAGGCTGTCAGAGGTGATATTAAACTGGTGAGGAGTGTATTGTTTTTTTTTTTGCACAATAACATGACATTTCAAGCAAACTCCCACATTGATCTTTTTAGTTTGCAGAGCTCAAGCTGGATATATTTTGTTCTGTCGGATTAGCTGTGACATTTGGTTTCTCCACTGTCCTCGGGGTGTAAAACACACAAAACACAAAGTTCTTGTTGCAGCTCTGCTCTCTCGTATCGATCTCTTGCGTTTCATAATCTAATTGTCTTGACAGTGACTTCAGATTACATCAAAGCTTAAAGAGTTTCTCCACGTGACTCTGGAGGCGGGTCATCTCCTCTATCTGTTTACAGCAGTGTGAATTATTGATGAATGGGCTTCTATATATAGGACTTGAATGTGATGAGGGCAGCAGCAGCAACGCAGTTTGTCCCGAGGGGGGAAAAAAGTGCTGCATTTGAATAACGTGGCCAAGATCTCAGCGTACAGGAGGTGTTTGTGCTCACAGGGCAGAGGGCGGCTCCGGGGAGAGACACAGTGGATGTGGGTGTCTGTTTATAGTCGGGATGCAGCGAATTCTGGACCGATACGATGTTTAACGCTGTGGAGTCGCAAATAACGCCAATATGATGAAAGTACATGACTTCTTCATGGCATAAAAACTAAAAAACGTCGAGCCCTGCTGTCAACTTCCCTCTATAGTACTGCCTTAAAACTTCATGCCAGTTTTTGTTTGATGACGATAGGCCGAGTAAAACCGGAGATAAGGTCAAATATAATTAGTATAAAATATAGAACTAGATGTCAACTTTATATAACTTTATATGAATATTTTCTGTGTTCAACATGTTTATCCAGTAAATCGAAGTGAAAAGACAACTAACTGGGCAGAATTTCTTTTTACCCCAAATTTGCATGATGATATACAGAGTAAAACCAGAGATATGGTCAAATATATTTAGTTAAACTAGATGTTATCCTTATTATACCTCTTATGTTATATCTGAAACCTGTGCTCACATGTATATATTATATAAAGGTGAGGTTGTGCTGAAAAAATGATACCAACATTGCATGGTAAACATTTTTTTTTAATTATATATATTAGTAATGTATTTAGGCAGAATGAAAAGGATTCAAAAAGAGCTGAAATAGCCCGAAACTCCAAAGGGTTATATAACAATTTGACGGATAACTGGTGCAATGTTTTCTCCGGTTGTTAATTTTGTTTTTGTTGTTATTTATCACCCTTTTTGTGGCAACATTTAGCCAGCTCAAAATCTATCCAAAACTTAAGATAAATATCGGCCACTGCCACTGGTGTCTGTCGTCTTATTTACCAAAAGACGTTTTCCTGATACATCTCTGGTTTCTATGTCTGTGTGAGTGTTTCAAGCTGCGTCAGACAGCGTAAATCATTTATTAATCTCTGTCAGTTCACTTTTCAAAAAGCTACCATGACTGTCAAAATGCCTGAGAGATAGAAATATATGTTTCTTTGCTTTTCTTTGAAGTTTCACCTCGTTCTAATCAACTGTTTTGAAAAATGTCAGCAGTCTTCGCTGTGTGTTTTTTTTTATTATTTCCGTTGTCTTTTATCTCAGTTTCATTTTGATGGAGGCGGAGTGCACTGTTGTTTCACTTTTTGTTATTTTGAGACTGTTTTTATTGCAAACTTAAGTCTCAGTATTTGTCTGTTTCCATCCTTGATTGGAAAAATTCCAGGCTTTGTAGATGAATATTTATTAACCCCTTGGAGTCTTGGGCTATTTTGGAGGTTTTTTAATCCTTTTCCTTCTGCCTGTATATACCACTTTAACAAAGTATTTATTGTGCCATCTAAGTATAATTTTTTCAGCACAACCTCACCTATACAACCTGCTAATTATTTTTTCACTTTTACACACTGGATCAATATTTTGTACAAGAAAAAAACACGAAAAAAACACGAAAAAACGTAAAATTGGATTCTGAAAAACATTTGTTTTAAGAAGTAGAAGTAATGTGATCTGCGACTCACTGCATTAGCCTCGACTACAGGTGCATGCTTCCACAAGTTTATGCATTCACACACACACAACCTCTCAACAACTTGACCTCTATGCTGAATTTCAGCCTCCTGGAGGGAAAACTGTAGCTGCCAAAGGGTTGGGGAGATTTTTGTGGACGGACCAACCAACAGACAAGTTAAAAAAAACTGCCAGTTGAAGCTAAAAGCATGTCAGCTGTGATAAATGACCATCAGCTTTATTGTGTAGTGTTTGGTGAACTGTCATACATCAGGAGAAATTGTTTCTGTGTAGCTTAGGATTTGTGCATGTGTTCACTTCAGAGTTTTGACTGCAAATACAAGTTTAATCAGTTTGTTTTGCTCAACCTGCTGAGATTTGATATTTCCTTTAAACTTCGTGACCTAGTTGAATTTCTTTAAACATTCTTGTTCTTTATCTTGCAGCTACTTGCTGAGAAATTTGATATAAGGAACTGACTTTGAACCAGTTTCTCCTGTATTTCCACTGAGACACTGAGGAGACAAAACAGTACAAGAAGTATGAAAAGTAAAGATTGTGAGCTTGTATTTCTGTAAGACTTCATTTAAAGCTGAAAAGACTGTGGAGTTCTTTACTTGACACATGGGCTGTGCAGGATTATTATGGCTTTTGCTGTAAAATGTGGCACATTTCTAGTTTTAACAGGATGTTGGAATTGTGAGCAACATAAGCTGGGGCTGTCAGCAGAAGCTTTAAAGTTAAGTTTAGAATTCGGTGACTTGGTAAATAATATTCAGGCTGTTCAGGAAATATGGATTCTTTGAATCCACAGGGACTTGGCATGTGATTTAATGGGTAGAAAGCAGGCAATGAATACCTAAAAACCGCCATGTCTTATACGACACTTTAAACCAATCAAGTTGCATCTGTTAGGTCCATATTTAGACTGAATACCATCAAAATAAAATCCTATTAGCCTCACCTTTAGTTTATGTGCTAACTAGCAAATGTTAGCATACTGAGCAAAGACGGTGATTTTTAATCCATGTTCTCTCTCTGATTTTATCACTGATTTGCTTGTGAAATCATCATTGTAGCAGCACTTAATACAGACTGCAGCACAGATATATTGGTGCCGATATTAGCAGCTGATATTATCAGAATCATGGTATATGCTGTCTGATATGTGCCTTTATGAAAACGTTTTTTACATAATATATAATGCAGCAAAACATAGCTTTTAATTATTTTTTTCAATAGTCAGCAATTGACTGACATTGAACAGTAATGATGTTTATTTAGCTCTTTTATTTTTATTTATTTTCTAATTTCTCATTTATAGAATATATAAATGTATATTCTTTAATAATGTATAACAGGGTTAAATGTGTTCAAGTAGCTCTCTGGGTAAATTTGCAGAGCAGGGAAAAATCTGTGCACAGTCCACATAAAAAAGTCAATTTTCACTCCAGCTAAAAAAATGACTATATCAGCCACAATATTGGTTATTGATTCATTTTTCTCCTCTAAATTCAGTCTTCGGCATCGGTGTCACAACTCCCACATCTGTCGTGCTCCGCAGCACAGTGTCATCATCAACATCTCAGCCTCAGCAGAGACACTCAGCTCGTCACTCTGTGTTCGGCTCGGTCTCGTCTCATCGCGACCGTCGGGTCATCAGACAGTGACATCATGTCAGTCTGTCTGGCACGCTGATCAAGCTGCAGCCGAACACTGTGACAGCAGTCTCACTCTTTAGTTCTGCTGGTTTTTTAAGGCACAGCATGTCTTGGATAATGACTTTGCTTTAAATATTGAGGCTGAGGAAAAGGCTGGTGAAATGTTGCAGATATGAGGTATTGGTATAGTCCAAACTTGGCTTCCTAACTACTTTATTTATGCTAATTTGTAAGGTTTGTGATCAACATCCAGTGGGGGAAAAAGTGTTCAGATCCATTAACGTCCTGTATTCAAAACTTACTTAAGTAAAAGTACAAAAGTGTCAGCATCAAAATGTACTTAAAGTATCGAAAGTAAAAGCACTCGTTATGCAGAATGGACCCACTCAGACTGATTTATATATTTTAAATATAATATGAGATTATTTGTATTGATGCATTTATGTAAGCAGCGTTATAACTTTGTAAAGATAAGGCTCAGTTTAACTACTTAATATACTGTTTTGAGGTTTAACTGAATCTTTAAATTGATCATGTTTTTATGTTAAATCTTGACCTGAAAAGTAACTAAAGCTGGGAGCTAAATGGAGTAAAAAGTACAATATTTGCCTCCAAATGTAGTAAAGTCGAAGTATAAAGTTACATGAAATGGAAATACTCAAGTAAAGTACATAAAAATTGTACTTAAGTACAAAATTTTGTTACATTCCATCATTGTCAAGATCTTTATGAATTTGTTGAATTCAGCTCTGCAGTTTACTCCGATATACATGACCATTATATAGCTAAACTTTTACTCTGAGCTTTATGATAAGTTGTGTAATTATTAATCATTTTATTGCTGCCATGTCAACAGCACATACCTGCCCTCTGGCCTCACGTACATTAAGAGCAGCTCATGTATATCTGCCTCAGGATCACCTCCTCCCTTCTCATGCTCTGCCTGACGTCGTCCTAATCTCCTGTCAGTGATCCTGCACCCGCCTGAAGGAATGTGTGGCGTGTTGAAATTGAGCTTTTTTTATTATCTGGATCACTGGACCAAAGTCAGGAAACTTTCTTTCACTTAAGTCTGTATTTTTGACACCTGAAAACCTGTATAAATCTGAAAACTCCAGCTGCCCTTCATAGAAAGCTGAGCTTTCTGTAAACGGTGAGGTCAGGCTGTGGAATGTGTGGTCGTAAAGTTAACTCCTACCTTTGGATGATTGATGTTTGATGTCTCTCTGCAGCCGCTCAGGAGGATTATCACCTGCGATTAAATCAGAATTTTATGGTTATTAGTTATGATAAAACAGTAATAGAAACTAAACATATGTTTTGTTGTATTTAACATTCACAGAGAGAAGGAAGGGCTCAGAACAGTTTAACAGCTGAAACGCAGCAGATTAACCAGGCACCTGATAAAAATAATACATTAAGTCAAAAGGTGTTTCTATAGCTTGAAAAAAAACAGGTGTGAATTAATGTTGATTTAACATGTAAAAATGATTTTGAAACTGAAAGAAAAAGAAAAAAAAACTATTTTATGTTTTTTTAATTTGCACACTCGTCATAAACTGATCAAATCCAGACAATAAAAACATTAAAAAAAAGTTAATTAAACTATGTCAGGAAGCCCCAGGCTTACACGTGTAAAGAAAAACAAAAAGTAAGAGGAAAGATGAAAAATGAATTAACATAATTTAGAAAAATACAGTTGATCAAAAAAACTATGATGGCACACATTTCTGTTTCTGCACTGACATGAAAGAACAAATATAAGTTGTCTGATTAGAAACCTCTTTTATTGTTTGTTTTTTTCTCGCGCGCAATTTCTTCTTCTGTTTACCGACAGATTAGTTTACAGCAACACATCACACTGCCACCTACAGACCAAAGTACGTTACTGCAGCTTTGTTTATTCGCTCTAAACCAGTTCCCTAATTTGCTTTTTTTTTTAATGTGACATTTCAAAATTTGCTTTGACTTTAATGGAAACTCGGCTAATAGGGGGAACAAAGATAAGGAATAAAATATAAATACACTTCTAGAAGTTATAAATAATGATAATAAGATAGTGAGCTCTCCGTACACTACGATATCTGAAGGAGAACTGACCATGTTATTTTGTTTCCTTGCAGTTTGTGTGCTGCTCTTACAGAGGCATTCAAATCTCCACCACAGTCTTTATTCTTGATAGCAGCTCATGGACAAGTTGAGCATTTGATGTGATAATAATGTGATATTTCTTTCCTCCAGGTGCACATGTAAACAAGATTATCCACTGAAATTAGGGTTGTTTATGAAATTATGTATATTGTATCTTTGAGTGTTGAAAAGAATGAGGTGAGATAGATTTTTGCGAGAGAATTTTCTTCTTCTCGACCATCACAGCTCCACCAAAGACGAATATTAAACCCCTCAGACATCCTCACTACAGCATCCACCTACTCCACCCCCCTCTCCTCTCCTCTCCTCTCCTCTCCTCCCTCTCTCTCCCTCTGGCCTTGCTCTGTCTGAGCCATTCAAGCACCACAGGATTATCCCTCACTCATTGAGAAACACACACATACACACACACGCACACACACACACACACACAGTGCTCCTGGGCAGGAAGATCTCAGATCACAGATTAGAGCTCCTCTTCTCCTGCTCTGCACGCTGATGCTCCAGTCAGTCAGTCAGTCAGTCAGTGAGAGAGGACGGCGGGCAGGAAAATAAACCGACAGGAGGGGGAGAAGAGGAGGCGAGGAGGAGAGGAGAGGGGCCGACTGCTGGAGGAGCCCACGTGTCTCTTTTCTCCTAGCCGTAGCCTTAGCCGCTGTTAATGGAGGACTGGGGGTAAGCTTTTGTTGCTGTGGCGGGGGGCTGTGGTCTGCCTCTCTCCGGCTGTGCTGCCGGTCTTTGTCTCGGGGTTTGACTCTCTTGCTGGTTGCTTTTTGCGGACTGTGTCCTGGCTTTACAGGGACGGGGATTCCCTGTGATGCCTTTAGTCTCATTGCTTGTTTGTGGGCACGTTCATCTTTGCAGGGCGAAGTGATGAAAGAGGAGTGAATCAGTGTGATGGTGACTAAACCTGAGAGGCTGCTGCCAATGTTTGGGTTTGTGTGTGTGTGGGTCGGTATTGTTTGTCTGACCACAATGACTAACTCACTAGATACTGAATACAGTCACGTCATTATCTCAGTGCTGGATTCGTCTTTACTTGCTGGCTTTGATAAGAAAGTGGGAGAAGCTTGTCTGGTTCTGTGTCCCTACACTGCGATCTGCCTTTCTGCGAGCAAAGCAAAGGGCTCCCCTGAACAAAAGCCCCCTCTCGGCATGGAGCTAATGGATTAACCAAGCATGATAAACACCCACTCATGCCATGCTCCACGCTGCATCCGGCCGAGGTGTTCGCTTCGCCCGAAGCCGCTGGGTTCGACCGCTGTGGAAATTCCTCTCAATTAACTGGATTTTTTTTGGGATTTTGGAGATTTCTGCACTTTCATTTCATCTCTGCCCTTCATTGTCAGAAGTGTTGCTCCATCCATCAGTCCACGGTTGACCCAAATACCCATGCAGCTCCCGCCCCTCCCCCTGACCTCCTATCAAAACACATCACTGCCTTTTCTCTCTCTCTATTGTTTCATGTGTGTCTCTTCTGCATCGAATCCTTTTTTATCAGCAGCTTTGTGAGATTTTTTTTGTTAATTACGAGACGATCATGTAACCGTGAATTTGTAATCAGCTGGTGGCTTCAGTTAGAGACCGACATGCAAAGAGACATAAAATACAGACAGCAGAACAGGTGCTGAAAAACTGCTTTCTCTGAAACCTGTTTGTTGATGTTTCATAAACTTTTTTTGCACAAATCAAGTCATAACTTTTGACTTTTTATGTTGAGCAGAAATCATCTGTTAATGCAACCTAAGTTTGTCTGTCTTTTTGTATTATTTCACTATAGGCACATAATCTTTCTTGGCAAGACGGGTAATTAGCACTTAAATATCCAACTGTTCCTTTAACATGAAAGTTCAGTCATTCTGCAGAGTTTAGATGAACTATTCTATTCATGTTGCAGCTTGTGCATCATTACAACATCACAGCACAAACCGTTGCTTTGCTTTCAGTCTCGTCTGCTTACTGATATTTTGTATTCCTGCGGAGGCTCTGGGTCTGCAGCTGCAGCTGGCATTTCACTGAGCTGATAACAGTATTTGTCAAATGACTCTCCGTATTGTTTTGTTGTCATCCAGCTCATCTGCATCTTATCTTGATCTGTGTTTCTGTGTGTTTGTTGATGTCTTTGTGTGTGTTTATTTCAGAGCTCCCGTGCACACGTTCATACTTCTTATTTGAAGCAATGCATCTTTTTCCTAAATCTCTGTGTTTTATCACTTCTGTGATTTATTCTAGTGCAGATATCTGAAGTAAACAAAATGTTTGTCTTCTTATCTTGAGTTTGGGTAGCACATTGCATTATTGTGTCCGTGGCTAATAGTAATCTTTACCACTTCCATTGTAGAGATCCTGAACATGCAGTCAAGCAAAACTACATGTATTTTGGGGCAAGTCGAGTTGTAAATCCCTGTGCAAATAGGTACAAAAAACTAATCCAGGGGCAACTTAATGTTGTTTTCTTAAGGTCAGACTAAAGAGACAAATGTTTAAAATTATATCTGAAAAACTGAAGCTTAAGGAAGATTTAGGAGGCCCATGCTGCTGGCACATTTCCTCAAACCTCTTCAGTGGAGAAAGTGGAAATTTCACATTGGAATTAACAATTTATGGGGGAAAAAGAAGGAATAAAATGGAAATATAGTGGTCATATATAATCAGAAATAAACCATTAACATGACAATATGCAGACATAATAATCAATGAATTGGAAAAATAAATCCATTAATTTTGTGTGAAATGTGTCTTGTGACTTATTCTTATTGTAAAACAACACAAACTACATCTTTTAACCTTAAACACAAGAACAGAGGTTCTCTAAAATGAGGTTTTATGAGGCTGTAACAAACTCGTTGGCAGCGGCTCATTTCTTCTTACTTAAAACGCATCCTGATGTCTGTGCGCAGTGTGAACGTGTGGCTCCTCTTTAAACTGCAGTGTGGGCTGTGAACTGAACCTGAACATGTGGAGCTGATGAGGCTGCAGCAGGATGATGTTTTCCCTGTCTGTGTCTTCACTCACTTATTATGCTGAGAGTCTGCAGTCAGACATCATTACACAGAGATCACTGCCTCCTTATTCTGTGTTATTTCCTGCTCTTCTAGTGATAATCAGTGCCTGTGCAGATAGACAGAAACAGACGGATTTTGAGACAAGAGGCCTCTGGACACAGACGGCTCGAGTCTTCAAGTGGTCGTTCAGCGTTTCTCTGCAGCAGATTTGTCTCTCTGTAGTCATTGCTGCTTCTCTTTGTGATAGTTTTGCTCGATTTTGTGTCTCTGTAGTCGTTGTGCATCTGTTTGTAGTTGATTTGGTTGTTTTGCATCTCATTTTTATCCCCCATAGACATGTTGCATCTCTCTGATGAAATTTTTTCTTTTTTTCCTGTTTTTTTCTGTCTCGTTGTCGTTTTTATCTTCTCATTTTGCATCTCTTTGTAGTTTTTGTGGTTGTTTTGCTTCTCATTCAGCATCTCTGTAGTTGCTTATCACTCTTTGAAGTAATTTATGTCTGATTATTTTGCTTCTCTGTGGTCGCTCTCCTCTCTTGGTGGTCATTTTGCATCTTATTGTTATTGTTTTGGTTGTTTTGTGTCTCATTTTGCACCCACTGTATTCATGTTGCATCTATTTGTAATTGTTGTGCATCTGTTTGTGGTAGTTGATTCTCTTTATGGTCACTTTGTATCTTGTTGTGGTTGCTTTCTTCTCATTTTTCTCTTGTTGTAGTCATTTGTTCCCCTTTGTAGTTGTTATGTATCTCTTTATGGTCACTGTATATCTTGTTTTAACTCTCTGCAGTCGTTCTGGGTCTTTATGTTGTTGTTCTGGTTGTTTTTGCATCTCGTTTTGCATCCACTGTAGTTATGTTGCACTTTTTTTGGTCGCTTTCCTTCTCAGCGTGTTCTTTTTGTGTCTCTTTTGGTTGTTTTTCTTTTCTGTGGTCGTTAGCCTCTCTTATAAGTCATTTTGCCTGTTACTGTAGTTGGGTTTTTAGTCTTTTTTTCTGTATAGCTGTTTTGCATCTATTTGTGATCGCTTTGATTCTCCTAATGCACACTTTGTATCTTGTGGTTGTTTTGCATCTCACTTTGCATCCCATGCAGTCACGTTGCATCTTTTTGTTGCATCTTGTCATCCTTTTTTGTGTCTCTTTTGTGTTTATTTTGCTTCTCTGCATCTCTGTATTTGTTACGTTGTGTCTTTTGTACAATTCCTAATTTGATTAACTTTCCAAAAAGAAGCCCTTGGAGCGCTGGGCCTCTCAGCTGTCGGCCTGTTCAGCTGTCCATCCCTGGATGGATTGACAGATGGATCATTCAGATTTTCTCTCTGCCTCCTCTCTCGTGTTGTGCCCTAATTTCAGATCGTATCATCATTAGCAGTCAAGTCACAGCTATTGTTCTGCAGCAGCATAAGGTGTTCCAGCATGGCCTTCGGATAATGTTAGCTGATTAGAGAAAGAGGAGATTACTCTGCAATTAGGCTATAGTGTTCAGTCACGAGTCATCTCAGGGGAGGAAACAGTTTATGAGGCTACCTGAAATCACTGCGTGGAAAGTGTTGTGCAACGTAAAATGCTCGGTGGTGAACTTTTGATTTCCTCTGATAATAATCGTTGATCTGCTTTAGTTTGGACTTTGTACAAATATTTATTAGTAATCAAGCCGTGTTATCAACAGTGTTTGCAAAGCTGTGAACGTTTTTTTCCGATGAAGCAACTGAACACAAATCCCATCATGTTAAAATACTTCAATACTAATTTCTTCAGCCTTTATTGAATATCATTGTGTTATATACTGTTGGTCATTTAAAACAAGCGTTTTTAAGATGCTACGAGGGGCATTTCTTATTATTTTCACACATTTTATAGGTTGAATAATAAAAGAAAGAGATTAATTGACAATAAAGAACAATTATTGGTTGCTGCTAGACCTGAAAGAGTCGAATGTGTGGATTTGTCGTTAAAAATTAATCAGCTGCTTTGATGGTAAATCGTTTAAGTTTAATTGTTTTAAACAAAAGAGGCCCAACATTCATTTGTTCCAGCTTGTCATTGTGCAAATGTTCTATTTTTCTGTGTTTTACATCATTATAAACTCAGTATGTTTGTGTTTTGGCATGTTTGACAGAAGATTTAAAGACGCCTTGGGCTTTAGGTCATTCTGTTGGCATTTCCAACAATTTTTAGACACTTAATGGATAAATAATCATAAAACAATAATCAGGTAATGAAAATTTCAGTCAGGTTTCACACTTAGACTCTAAAACATCGTCATTTGTTGTAATTCTGCGTGTTTAATAAGATCTTATAAACCTTTCACGTGTTCTGCCTTTTTCTGGTTACATAAGCTTCCACTTTGACAACCATGACACGACAAGTATCTAGATTAAGACTACGATGTTGTGCTCCCAGGGATAAGCATTTAATCTGTAAGTGACGAGCTGAAACAACCAAAAAAGAGCATCATAACTGCACGCTGTTCAGCTGGATGATAATTTTAATGATTATAGCCAAGCAGCTAATAACTGCATTTATAGTAACAGTGTTTATGTGACTTTCTCACCTTCCATGTGCTCGTCTTCTCTTCCAGTGCATGAGGAGCGTTTCTCTGCTGCAGACCGCCACAGCCTGAAGCCAGCCTGCCAAATCTGGAGACCATGTCTGGAGCCTACGACGAGTCCGCCAGCCAGGAGGAGACCACAGACAGCTTCTGGGAGGTGAGACAGCAGAGGAAAGTGTTTGACTGATTGCAGCTAACCGGGGACTGACACGCTGCTGCTCGGTGATGAACTCTCACTGAACCTGCTCCGTCTGGGAGGCGGGAGGAAAGATCCGAGGCCTCGTTCATCACAGATTCACACGGAATTCCACAAATAATCTATCAATAGTCATCGATCACTGAGCGCCACATCTCCGAGTCGGCACAGATGTGTTGGTGACATTTATTTTTAATCACTCGGCGTAATTACAACAAACATTTAGTGCCATTATCTCAAATTGAGTCAGCCGAGACACATAAATCTCCTGTTATGCAACTGCAAAAAAAGTGCAGCAATTAAAAAGAAATTATTTACTACTTTCGGTCTTCAGTGTAACGATCAGGGACAAATATCAGCCAGTCGACTATGTTCTCATTACTCATTACTGGATACAGAGGTGACACTAATGTGTGCAGTTGTTTTCACTGCTGATAAAAGCTCATTAGAGACGACACTGTTAGCAGCAGTTAACACCATCGTACACTGTATTAAGATAATGGACGTAGTCTCAAATGTTGGTTTGCAGAACTGATCGGGAGCCAAAATGATGCTTCATCAGCAAACCCAAGCACTAAGTCCAGCGACCAAATAGTCACATTTTGCAACCACATTTGCAACTAAATTTTTTACTTTTGTTGCACTTTTGCCATGCAACAAGAGGGCCGTGGGTTCGAATCAGCGAATGTTCTCTCCTCTTCCTCCCACAGTCCAAAAACATGCAGCTTAGGTTTGATTGGTGACTCTAAATTGCAGTGTTGAAACTTGTATCACTGTGTGTGTTTCAGCTCCAGATTAAAGTCGTTGCACTGGGTTTCTCCTCAGCACACACAGCCCCATTAAGTAATATGAGCAACAAGTTCCCAGAAACCCATTCATTATATATGAGAGCTGGCTCACAGCGTTCAAACCAGGAAAAAGCTTTTACACAGTTCAAGCTACAGATGATATTGACGGTCATGCTGCGTGTTTAGATACAGCAGGTCTGACGGATGGACTCGGCGAGTATTTAAGACAGAAAAGACGTATCGTCACGTCGTGCATTCAGGCTTTATGATGCATCTCCTCTCACACTTGGCTGCGTTTTATCCTCATCACATCTCTGCGACCGGCAATCAGCTGGAGCAGCAAAGGTGTCTGTTTCCAGCACTCAGTCACTACATCACAGCCGCGCGCTGCTGTGGAGCTGCTGCAGTGCTGATCGCTGACTCGGCTGAAGCTGAGGGCCGGTGTGGAAGTCAATCATTTGTCCCCCCGCCTGCTTTCATTTTGTCAACATTTGGGATTTGTTGAGTGTCTTTTTCAGGGTGAAGTGTAGATAAACACCTATTAGACTTTCAGCGAAGAGGCAGTGCTGCTTTTCTCCTCCACAAAGGTGTGAAATGAGTGCATTAATGTGGGAGTTTTAGCCTCTCACTCTCTCTGGGTGAAGCTAACGGGGAGGTCGCCGCTCCTGCTGCGTCCACAGAGAGTTGTAAATTAAATGACACTAACACGCCCCCAGCAGTCTTTCCCTGCTGTTCCCACCTGCCTATTCAATGCATCTCCTGCAGGATGAGCCACTTTAACAGGCGGCACCTCACACAGTGATCCCTTTAACAGCAATACAACAAATCAGCATCAGCAGCTTCAGCCATGGCGGTCAATAATGGGAAATTGCCACTTTTTTAAGTTGTAATTGGCAGTTAGTTTACACCAGTATGAAACAAAAGGACATCAGAAAATCGCTCTGTCACCTTTTAATTTTTAAAGCAGCACAACATTTTAAAAATGAGCTAAATGTCAAACATAAAAATAATTTAAAAAAAAACCTTTTAGTCCCAAAGAAATTGCATAAATGTCCCGATGTCAAATTTCTTTCCATCCTCACAAATCAAAACCTTAAAAAAAAATTAAAACAAAAAAAGCAGAATTTCATACTAATTTCTCCATTTTACCTCATTATTTATTGAATAGCTTTGTGTTTTTGCTGTTGGTCATATTAAATTAAATTAAATTATCTTAAGCATTTTTCAGAATTTTTAGACATTTATTTTATTGGAAAACTGTTCCTTTAATACCTGTTCTTTGAGTGGTCGGATAAATTAACTTTTGATTTTAAGGTCGGGAACTACAAACGTACAGTGAAGCGGATCGACGATGGTCACCGACTCTGCAACGACCTGATGAACTGCATCCAGGAGCGTGCCAAAATCGAGAAAGCCTACTCACAGCAGCTGACGGAGTGGTCCAAGAGATGGAGGCAGCTGGTAGACAAAGGTAGCCGGAGTTTCTCACTCATATCATGCAGATTCACAGAGTTTTCCCGTTCTGTTTTAATCTAATTCACCACTTGACTTCTCCTCCTCAGGGCCTCAGTACGGCACGGTGGAGCGAGCCTGGATGGGGGTGATGACGGAGGCGGAGAAGGTGAGCGAGCTTCACCAGGAAGTGAAAAACAACCTGATCAACGAGGACTTTGAGAAGGTGAAGAACTGGCAGAAAGACTTGTACCACAAACAGATGATGGGAGGATTCAAGGAAACCAAAGAGGCCGACGAGGGCTTCAAGAAGGCCCAGAAACCCTGGGCCAAGAAGCTGAAGGAGGTGAGGAGGTTTATATTCACTCATCCGATCGGGTGCAACCAAGTGCACACGTTTCAACACTGCAGACTGTTAGAAAACTTCTATCTGTGGGTTCTTTCTTTCTTTGAGACGGCCACAGATGACTAATGGGATTTAGTTAGTGGAGTTGACAGGTTTGAAAAATGACATTTAAGAAAGTCCAAAGTGTTTCTCCGAGGAGCTGCTGTCGAGTTTCTCAAATATAATTTTTCATCAGCATGGCTGGACGCCAAAAGAGGAGGGAAATATATGTGTGTAATTTATGGAAACCAACCTTTTGTGTCAAGTTTAATATCAGCGTCAACTTGAATTATTAATTTCAAGTAATTCTTCAACAATTAAGAGAACTTTTACTTTCCTTTTCAGTCACTTATCATGAAATATTATTTAGAACTAATAAATTGATTATGATATTTTTTTATTTTATTTTACAGGTTAAACAGTTTGTCAAGCAACTGAAAAGTAATCAACAACTATTGACATTATTGGTCAATCACAAAAATATTTTTTATAAACAAAAATTCCAAACATTCCTTTGTTTTCGCTTCCAAACTGTGAAAAATTAGCTGTTTTGTTAAAGTAAACTGAATATCTTTATGCTTAGTGGCAATTGAATGTCAACACCCTGGTTTCTAGAGAACTGTTGTGACCATGTTTTACGGCTTCATGAGCAAGAAATGAATAATGAGATTAGTGAGTAATTAAAATACACGGGTCCTTTAGGGGGAAAAAGCTTGATTTCTTCTCAATCATCTTGTTCCTTTAGCTCGAGGCGGCCAAGAAGTCCTACCACATGGCGTGCAAAGAGGAGAAGCTGGCGTCCACCAGAGAGGCCAACAGTAAAGGAGAAGCCTCTGTGACCGCTGACCAGCAGAAGAAACTCCACGAGAAGTTGGACAAATGCAAACAGGACTCACAGAAGGTGAGAGACTCGTCATGCAAACGCTGTTTTATGCGTCAAACTAAGTCATAATCTGTTTTAACTGCTGAGTCTCACTTTGTAAAAGCTGCTCTGAAGTCCTTAGAGTCCAAAAACTACTCAGTCCTGATCAAAACTATTAAATATGAATTAATGTGCAAAATGTTAAGCCTTTGAATTCTTGTTTGTTGGTTTTCCCTTTAGAAAAAACAACAACACAAAAACGTAATTATTAGCCATAAATTAAATTCTAGGAGGATTTTTTTGTTTTTTGTGTTTTTAAAGAGTTTAGAAGGGGGCCTTTTTGTCTAAAAGGGTCTGTGTGTCTGTATTTTGGCTTTATTATAGATTTATTAAAGGAGCTGAGGCTAAACTTATGAAATAAAATAAAAATGAGACATTTAAATAGGCCGAAAATGTCCCTGATGAGGCACAAAGGTTAAGATGTAGAGCTTGTCTCTGCGGGCCAAGTGTTATAAAGGCTTCAGCTGTAGTCAGTGTAGCATTATTAATATGTGACTGAACAGCACACCTCCCCCTCTACATGTGTGTCTCCCACATCAGCTGCTGAAGTGGACTCTGCTCTCCTCTGACTGCACTGACCTTCACACTCCTGCACTGTGATTCTGTGTCATGCTTGAATGCACATTTATTATGTTTTCAAGGTTAATAGGATTCATAACTTAATAATAAGTGAAGAAAAGGAAATTATTACATGAGTTACAGCTGCATCAGTGAGATAAAACATTTCAGGCTGTAAAGTGTTTGTTGTGTGTGTTGCCACAGGCGAAGGAGAAGTATGAGAAAGCCCTGGACGAGCTGAGTAAGTGCACTCCGCAGTACATGGAGAACATGGAGCAGGTGTTCGAGCAGTGCCAGCAGTTTGAGGAGAAGAGGCTGAGCTTCCTCAGGGAGGTGCTGCTGGACGTCAAACGCCACCTCAACCTCACAGAAGACCAAAGGTTTGAGACGCTTATAAAACACATGACAGGACAAAGACACTCATGACCTCAGTATGTTAAGTCTTTGCTGTCTGTTCACAGCTATGCTACAGTGTACAGGGACCTTGAACGCACCATCACATCGTCCAGCCCGCAGGAAGATCTGAAGTGGTTCAGCAACATGCACGGGCCCGGCATGCATATGAACTGGCCACAGTTTGAGGTACTGAAACAAACTGTGATTTTAAAGCATTAAATATTAAATAAACGCTATTTGTACTATCCAGTCATTAGAGGGATAATTTGACATTTTGGGAAATGCTACAGTAGCTGAGAAATAACTGCAAACACCAGAATGTAGATTCAAAAGTCTCAACGTCGACAACGAAACAGGCCGACTATTATTGCCAGTGGACTTTCATTAGTTTCATTCAAGATGAGCTACATCTGCACAATCATTCAGAAATTGCCAAACAATACATAATCCTACATAGTCCGACATTAACTTGCACAAGATCGAGGCAGCTGCAGTTTAAACTGCTCTCCACCAACTCAAAAGTCCCAAGGCATGATGGGAAACACTTAATACTTAAATGTGACACACTGAGTAATACCTGAAATTGAAAAGTAAGTCTCGTCAAAAGCTAAATATGTTTTTCTTGTGTGTTTGCAGGAGTACAACCCGGACCTCACCCACAACATCTCAAAGAAAGAAAAGTCAAAGAAAAACAGCGATGGAGTGATGCTGACTAACGTAACGACGACAGTAGACCACGCTCAAGCTGGAGACCGAGGAAGGTACGATTAAACACTGATAGATTTGGAATTATTACTTTTATTTATCCAGAACATCTTCCAAAATATAAATCATGAGTTTATCTTACTATGCACTTTATCTGGTAGAATCAGGGTCATCCTTTGCTGTATGGGGTCTGATTAGTATGTAATATTTGTTTATATTATTGTCATTTTGTATATAATATAGTTCTATTAGTTAGGTGTGATAGTAATAAGGGTTTTAGAAATAATTGAATATTCACAATCTATATATATTCACATCTTCACAAATACAACTGAAGTACTGTAGTCTTAATCATAACAATAGGTACAGCAGCATTAAAAACGGCACTAAAACAACATAAAAACCCAAACTGTGGCAGTAATAAACACGATATAAAGCTTCTTTAACGTTCTGCTGAAATGTGTGGCGTTCAGTGTCAGCAGCTACGAGAAGAACCAGGCGTTCACGGCCTCCACAGAGTGGTCGGACGAGGACCAGACGGCCCCGAACTCAGGCAACGACACCAACGGAGGGGCGAACCCCTTCGACGAGGAAGTGAGCAAAGGCGTGAGAGTGAGAGCGCTGTACCACTACGACGGCCAGGAGCAGGACGAGCTCAGCTTCAGAGCAGGTGAGCGCGACAAACACTGAATCCCTGCCAAGTCCAGACTAAAAACAATTTATCTTATGAAAAGAAGTTTGTTCAATATATTTCTTGCAGCTGTTCTGTCAGTATGATACAAAATGTCAAAGGAATACTCCACTGAAATGTTTTGTGGTATCAGCTTGGTAAAAAAAAGTTTTGTATGACATTATTTCACCAAAACAAATTCCTGTCAGATATGTTGCAGTAGCCATAAAACAGAAGCTGTGTATTTCGTAATATTTTGGTAAAAACATGAGTTTTGAGTATTATGAGCAAACATTAGAGCTAAATATCAAAATATAAACCTCATGAGAAGAAATAAATATTTAAATATCAATGGTTAGTAATAGCTGTCAAATAGTTCCATTAACGCAGAGCCAGGCTAGCTGTTTCTACTTGTTTCCATTCTTTATGCTAAGCTAAGCTAACCAGCTGCTGGCTGTAGTCTTATATTTCAGAGGCAGATTTACATGTTTAGCATGAAAGGAATAGTTTGGGTCTTCTCATCAAACTCTTGAAGACAAAAATATTGAATTTTTTTTCTAATGAGGGCAAGCTGCTAGCTCCCTGTTTCTAACACTTTTGGAGGGCTGAAATCTTGGGCTTTTTGGGGGAGTATTCCTTTAATGTTAGCAGCTATTGGATCCATGTTAGACTTGTCTCACATTTCTGTCTCTTCTCATTGATGAAGGGGACGAGCTGACGAAGCTGGAGGAGGAGGACGAGCAGGGCTGGTGTAAAGGTCGTCTCGACAGCGGCCAGCTGGGTCTTTACCCAGCCAATTACGTGGAGCCGATATAGCTGTTCGAGCTGAGGACGCTTGTCTCGTCGGAGGGCGAACCCCAGACTGAACCGTCCAGTCCTAACTGCACATTGCCAGAGACTTGAAAGCAAAGCTTCCTCTTCCCGTCGGGCACAGTGAGCTGTCTTCATCTCAGCACTCGTCACAGAGAAGACTTTACTGAAACAGGATCACATCATCGTCCAAATACTGAAGCAGAATATTTTAGTCTCTTTTGTGTGTAGCTGTGTTTGATGCTAACATGCCATACAGTATGTTCTCTCATCATAACATTGATATGGTATCGTCAGTCGTGCCTGGATAGCGAGAACGAGCTATGCATTGTGCATTTCATGTATATATTTTAATCTTTTTTTACAGTCTGGATGCTTGTACAGTTTTTTTCTCATTGACATGACAGTGTTTTCTTTTTCTCTGTGAAATATTTACATGTTTAGCATGAAAGGAATAGTTTGTCATTTGCGGAAATTCACTTATTCGCTTTGTTTGAAAATTAGATGGAAAAAAACGATACCATTCTCATGTCGGGACCCTAAAACCTTCACCCAGGGGTGATGCCTTACATCCTGCGTCACACAGCGCGTTGTGTGCCTGATGCACATTCTGCTTGGCTCGCATTTAGCCTCCTCGTCTTTTTTTAAGATAAGCTAGCAACACGGTAACCTAAAAACCTGTTTATTAACCTAATCTTCGCCTTAACAACAAGATTAAACCTACAGGAGACTTCAGACCTAATGCCACTTTGGAGAGAGATCCTAATGTATTTGTTTTTAATCACTAAACAAAAGATTTTTGCTTTTTGTGCTGCTACAACCGTGACTACACTCGCTACAGTTTTTCAATTACTTTTACCTGACGGCTGATAAATTCTCACATTTACCATCATAATGTTATATTGGAAAATATGTAGAATTAAATAGTGCTTATATGTATATATATTGACATTTAATGGACTAAATTGTGTCGTACAGCAAAAATCTACTCATATTTAGATTTACAGAAGGTGTGACACCAAATTATACTAATCATAAGAAAACATTAATACTATATTCTGTATGATTGATTGTATGATGAGTTATTATTATTTTCTTATATGCCTCAAATAAACTGGTAGCAGGCAAGTAGTTTTTGTGTGAATTAACAACATTATCATGTGCTTCAAACTGCAAGCCTGTGTGTCACAAGCAGGAAATGAGAACAAGTTGCAGCGGTTAAAAAACATCAAGATTCAACGTTTCTGAGATTTGTAGAAATTTGCAACTAGGTTGTGCCTAAACACGAAAGCAGTATTGTTTTTCTCATCTAATTTTCCCCAAACAAAAAGAATAAGCACACTGTATGTCCGACTATTCCTTGAATGCATTTGTTGTTTTCCTGCTGAACTCCATAGCATGTCACAGAATTAGCATTTTTAACCGAGATAAAAAGACAGCTCAGCATCAGTAAAATAATCACACTCAGTCACTCAGCACAGCTTCTCTTTGAAATGGAAATATGTACTCTACCAAAGAGTGCAACAATTGTTTACATTAACCTCCGCTGTCCCACCCGTCACTGACAAGGTGCCTGTTAAAACTATTACATTTCATTCAGTTTCTCCTCCTGTGTTGTCTTACTGTGTTAATAACGCAAAACCTGCCTGGAAATTAGCTTAATTTCAAAACAAATGTTTCAATTGTTTATTTATTTCTGCTGTTAATGAGACTTGCTTACTATGAGTGAATGTCAGCGGCTCTGTATGATCAGCTTCCAGCTCTTATCTCTGTGATTATGTGCATGCTGACGCTCCTACACACTGTTTACCGCTCTGATCTGAACTGATCCAGTGCATGGCCTCAATTTGTTTCAACCAAATTATTGATAGTTTCTTAATCAAATTAAAACTCTTATCAGGATGATTATGGTTTCAAACATAGTGCTGATTGGTTTGACTGTGTACAAAACTACAGGCTGTGTTAAATATACATGTCTTTATTGTTGGGCTGCACCTCACATTATACAATATTTTCATCATCAATTAATGTGCAGATAATTTTTTGATGAATTATTAAGTCTATAAAATGTTTCTTGTCGGTCCAAAACCCAAAGATTTTCCATTTAATGTGATATAAAAGAGAGAAAAGCAGAAAAACTCCTTTTCCTCTGACAGTTTTTTGCATGGAAAATAACTCAACGGGTTAATGGATTTTCAAAACCGTCATAGATCATTAGTCTAATTGTTGCGGCTCTACTTCAATATTTTGCCTTTAATCAGATATTTCAGCTTTTTTCAAACAAAGATTAGGAGTGCATGTAGCAGTACAGTACATGTTGATCGGTTTGTGACCACGGGTGTTGATGAAAACTACACCTTTTGTCGATGAGGAAGGTGGGTGTAGTCTTACTGACGCAGACAGAGAAGGCTGTAACGAGCGCCGCACAAAAAAAGCAGAAAGAGGATCCGTCTCTGAAATATTGATGAGACATTTGCCTTTTCTGCTGCAAGAGAGAAGTTCATTTTTAAAAGACCCAGGAGGGAAATGTCTCTTGTACCGTGTTTGTGCTTCTGTGTGCTTTATAAAAATGTGTCGCTCCTTGTATAAGCACTGGATTCAGCGGGGTGAAATAAATATTGCCTTACCAAAATCTACCACCCTGCCACTCCAAAGACTCTCAACCATCATGTTTAACAAAGCGAACGAGAGCTCGCTCACAGAATCTGACTCCTGCCTCTGCAGCTCGGTTTACACCGACACGACGTGGTCTTTGTCTGACTGAAGATGATATGAATTTTAAGACTTGTATTTGAAACAGAACAGGACTGTTAACAAGTGTACAAGTGTGTTAAAGCTACAACATCCACTGTGAAACTCCTGTGATACACTGAAGGACGGTAAATCATATTTAAAAAAATACTGAAATGCTTCTTTCTTTTCTGTCTGGAAACATTGATCTGCAGTGTTGAGGGAAACTTTTTAGAGGGCTTTCTCTATTTTTTTCTTTAGCATAGTGCTGTAAGTTCCAAATTGTAGTGCCTGTTCATCTGCATACGCAAAAATAAAAGATGTCATCAGAAAACTCTGAGGCACAAATGAGACTCTCTGAGATCAAAATGTTACAAACACGAACAATTCAGATCCATTACTTGAAGGAGCAGTGTGAAGGATGTTAGGGGGGATCCATGGGCAGAAATTGAATATAATATTCACAATTGCTTTTTCACAAGTGTTTGTTCAGCTAAAACTGATGCTATATTTCAGACAAAGTTTCACAGTTCCCAAATATTCAACTTCCAGGTGCAGAACGCCAAAAAAAAAGACATAGCTTGTGTTTTTCGGCAAGTATTGAGCTCTCAGTAGTGAAGCCCCCATACATATATACAGAAGCCATTGTGCATTATTTTACTGCACCTTTGTACTTAAAAACATGTGCAGAACAGGTTTTTACTACAGAATAGTATGTATTATTACAATCAAATACCCGCAAAGATGGGCCATTTTATATTGCCTTTTAGTTGTGTCCTTACCATTTACTCCTTAATGAAGTCGAGGTTGATTGATTTGCCCCAAGTTAACAAGTAGTAACTCCAACTGGGTAACACCGTTGAAGATACACACCAACTAAAAATAAAAGTGGCATACAAGTTACAATGCTGGTACATTACTTACCGTTTTAGTGAAGCTGGTAGCTGGTAGACTCCAAAGCTGAATGTCATTCACAAATCCATTTCAGTCCACCCAGGCTTCTGTAGGTTTTAAGGGACTCTTCAGAGACTTCAGAGGAGGATGAGGGACAGCTGATGTCTGGATAATACTGTAGTTCTCCAATTCCAATGCAGGCTGTTTAAAAAAATAATAATAATTACCCAGGGTGCCATCATAAGGGTCCACAATGTTTAATCCAAGCAGTTTTGCAATATGTAGCTTAATGTCCTCTGACTTAATCTGCGCAGTTAATTTAGAGGTCTTGAAATTAACACTAGTGCCACACTATTCCTGCCAACATGGAGTCCTAACAAGAACAGTCACCTTATGTTTCTTCTTTTTCGTCTTCTTCTTTAGCTAGTTAGCCCTAGCGGCTAACAATGGTGGCTAACTGCCAACGCCGAAAATTATTCTCCTTCAAATTACCAAACACTGCTTTGTTTTTTAAAAACAGATATATTGAGGGATGGTGTGGAATTTTTAATTGTGTGTGTATGAGGTATCTATGATCCAAAGTTAGTGTATTACCGACAGGAGTAAGGTTAGCGAAACGGAAGCTAAGCGGTGTACTGCCGTGTATGGCGGCAGCAACTAAACCTATTTCAAACGCCTAAAAAAAGGACCACCTGATAAAATCAATATCAGATTAAGTGTAGGTTATCTTTGGAATATTTTCTGCAGTCTAAAAGCCTTTTCCGACTAGAAAGTGGAGTTATATGCAAATATGTGCTCTTCAAATGTACCATACTCCATTGACAAAAACAGTAATTTTACCTCACATGACTCGGGGGTTGCTGGTCCACTGCTGCATCAATCCATTAGTTAGCTTGTGTTATTGTGTGACCTTGGTGATTAAAACATGTCAGAAAAAATTTAAAACTAACGAACTAACTGACATATCGAGGCAGAGATAAACCTGCAACGCCTATGTTCTGCGCGGTAAAATTCATGTTTTTGTTAATGGAGTCTGGTAGCGATTAAGAGCTTTCAGAACCTCGCTTGAAAGCTATTTGACGGCAAAGATTTGTTATAAATATCGAGTACACTTCTAATGATAAGCCTCTTTTGTAAGTTAAGTGACGCATCGTGGAGCCATTCACTACGAGAGGCAACACAAGTAGTTAAAAATGTTCAAGACATCATAAAATGAACTAGTAAAGCTCTTAATATTGTGAAACGAGCAAACGGAAGTGCTGCACATTAAATTGGAAGTTTGATAACTACTTACTTCTGCATTCAAAATAAGGTGGATACCTTGGTAAGAAAAAATAATAATAATAATTTGCAGAATAAATACTTGTGACAACCTTACATTATTGCCTGTTTAAGGAAATAAAGCGTATTAATTTATCTTTTATTCTTATCTTTTTTATTCGTTTTATTTGATTCTCTTTTTTACTGTTTTACTCTACCATTCAGAAAGTATCCAGACCCTTCGCCCCTCTCCGGTGGTGACCCCTTTTAAATTAATTAGATGTATTTAATGTTGACAGTCTGAGCTTCTTCACCTTTTAATCCAGTCTGATAAAGACTTAAATTAAGGTTAAATCTGTGTGTGTCTGCTGTGGTTTTACTTTGCACTTAATATCTGATTCTGCCACTAGAGGTCAGCAGAAACCACATTCAGCTGTTTGTCACGTCCATCATCATGTGAGTCTGATTCTACAAACACCAACAATCCTTCAGTATCATCAGTTTAATCAACACACCTGCTGCTTGTTGTTGGACCAATAAAATCCCCACATTGCAACAGGACTTTCCCAAACAAAGACAAGCAGATTTTTTATTCTTAATTATATGTTTGTGATGTAATTCGGTCTTTGCTGTTGACTACATTTGTTATTATGATCCTATGGGATTTTTTTTTCTAGTGCCGACCTCATATGACCTGTAAGGAAAGTCAACCCTGAAAAAAACATTTCATCGGTAACTATTTGCTTTTCTGGGTACATTTTGTGGTTGGATGGTGTGTGTTGTTCTTTTTCTCGCTGGCAACCGACCAAAACACAAACAGTGACATCGTGGCAGCAGTTATAACTGCTACGACTATTACAATAAAACCTTATTAAGTTTTATTTTTGTTTTTACCTTCTGAAAGCATCAAATGTAAATCTTCAAGAATCAAAGTACAATAAATTATTCTTGAAATCCTCAATTTGTGACATTTCAGGAGAAGATTCATAACAGTTTTTCCACAGTTTTTATTATTATTATTATTATTATTATTATTATTATTATTATTATTATTATTCAATTTGTATTATTGTTTCAATTATAAATGCATGTATCTATTTATTCATTTTTATTTTTATTCTAATTTTATTCTCATATCAATCAAATTGATGTTGGATTGTTTAATCAGATATCTTGAATTTTAAAGTTCCTAAATCATATAAAAGAAAATCATAAATACTGGTGTTGTTTTGCTCATTTTAAAAGTCTTTTATCAGTTTTTGCCAATAAACTCACTTTCTTCTGTGTAGCCTTAAAGGAATTAACCAGAAAAAAACAAAACAAAATGGAGACAATTAAACAAAAGTGACAGATAGTAAATATAATAACCTGCCACTTCTTATCAAATTAAGAAAATAAAACAAACAGAGAATAACTGTAAATGGTTTCAGGATAGATTTTCCTCTTTTAATAATATTGCCCCTCCCTGCAGAGAGAGAGAGAGAGAGAGAGAGCTGCTGATGAAGTGTGTTGGCTTGGACTCATCTCTGCAGGGTGGATGTTAAATTAAAACGGTTGTTGTTGTTGCAGTGGAGACGAGGTGGGTGAGGCCTGTTAATGAATTCCACCCACAGACGTATTCTGTTTGTATTCTACAGGTGTGTTATCCATGTTTGTCAGTGTGTTATCACATCACCATGGTGCTGAAAACAATCATATATATGTCTTTAAAATATAATATTTTGAAGAATATTTGCATGGTCATCCCCAGGCTAATAAGCTGATCTTCCATCTTTCAAAAAATGTTTCTCATACACAGAGAAAGATGGTCTTCTGATATGTGATATGAACCCAAATTATGAACATAAAGAAGAGATAAAGTGCAGGATTTTGTGTGCAGTGTTGGTTCCAACTAGACTGTCTTAAAGATGATGTAGAGGACTCAGTTTTAATCATTTAGTGCACACATTCATTCATATGAAATAAGACACTCTAAGGTATCCACTGGTATCAATCATGTCATAATATTTTGTTGGGAAGAGGGTAAAAAACTCTCCAATGTTAAGCGCAGTTTTGGCGAGGAAAAAACTGAAAGGGCCATTATTTAAAGAGGTCTCTTGACCTTTGACCTCAACATATCTGGGTGAAAAGTGTATATTTTGGTACGTCTTGTCTTTACAGATATGCCCAATTGTAAAAACGTCAGTGCTGTTCTTGATGCTTAATACAGAGTATGCTTTAAAGAGATTATTGCTACTTCTGAGAAACTTTGCTGCCCTTGCTGTTTGTCCGCTGATTTTTGAATAAGTTCACACAACAATAACAGAGTCTTTTAAACATTTCACCTTCCTGTCTGGAGGAAGTTTCAGATCCGACAATAAACGTTTGAGGATTGTGTGAATGGAGTCTTCCTGGCAGATAGATCCTCTTCTCTCTGCTCTTGGTGGCACTACAGAGTCCCCCTGGCTCCTAAACATTAATTCAAGAAGTCCTTTATAATAACAGTCACACTCTAAATGCAGCATTAATGTTGATTTATTTTGAATGGATGAGAAACTGTGGAGAGAGGCCAGAAGATTTAAAGGCGGAGCTGTAAAATCACCTGTAATTTGGTTATGAAATTAAATGTTTGACCACTGCAACTGTACTTTTGTTGCTGGTTAATCCATCAGGGTTTGTGAAAATAAAGAAAATGAATCAATCATAATATGTCACAGTCACCTAAAGACTCCCCTTCATCCTTTTAATCCATGTTTCCACCCAATGAGCTTTAATAACCTGCGCAGTATGCGGAGGGGTAGGTTTATCTTTAATAACACTCTTACCTGCAAGATAAAACCGCTCTTTGTCGCTGAAGGCCAACTTTTCTTGGCAGATATTCATCCTCTGGCTCACTTCATAGAAAGAGCAATTATGACAAATTTTAAAAACCTGTTGGACAGTGGGAAAGAAAAAGCAGTTCGTGCAGAGAAGAGAAGATAAAACGCCGACAAAAGATCTCAAACGGTAAAAAAAAAAAAATGATTATAAATTTATTGTCAGGCCTTCCAAAAACCGTTAAAGGAGGGTTTACCATGCTGTGCAAAGCTGAATTCTCATGCAATACAAACCCTTTATTAGACACACATGGAAATTTAGTTAAAAAATAGTTCACTGGGTTATGCAGAATGGCTCCACTCATATATATTCTAAATATATTATTTTGTTGTATTTTAAGCAACAATTTACTGTCATCCAGGTGGTACTTTAACTACTTAATATACTTTTATGTGGTTTAATTTATAATTATACATAATCATATTAAATTGATCATGTTTTTTAATGATCATTCTTGAACTGAAAAGTAACTAAAGCTGTCAGCTAAATGTAGTGGAGTAAAAAGTAAAATAATTGCCTCAAAATGTAGTGAAGTAGAAGTGTAAAGTTACATATGTGGAAATACCTTATTTAAGTATATTACTTGAGTAAATAAAAACTAAATGAAAGCAACATACCCGACACTGTGTCTCTTGATCTGACTATTTATTTCATGGTTTTGAACACTTTGGGTCTCAATCGTAAAACACCCACAACATAAAATGCAAAGTACAAATCAAAGTTTACAGCATAAAATATATAAAGTGGCGCTCCTCAGCAGTGAAACTATATTTATGAAATGCATCACTCTGAGTTACACCTTCGACAAAAAATAATTACATGACACAGTCACAGCTGTTGGATCCAGATCCAGCAAACTGTTAAAGTTCCTTCTCTGTACATTTTCAGGTGAGATTAAAGATGCTTCATGACTGACTGATTGTGTGTTTTACAGTCAGGACCAAACCCAAAAAAGAAGCAAAACAATCCCAACCACACGTGGCAGGAGAACTGGCTCTAACTCAAACAGAGGCAGTGGTCAAGAAGAGCGAAACAAAAAGACAAAGCAGACGGAGCTGCAGGCCGTGGGGCGTTTTCCTGAAGCCTGCAAAGAGCAATCAGTTCGTACTGTTTGCTGGAATGAGTAATTAGGAATCACATTATGGAAAATAAACAGGCAGATCATGCAAATGAAAAGGCAGTTTCTTGTTTTTAAAAAATCTGTGGTTGTTTTATTCTGCAGCGGGGGGAAAAAAAAGCCGTGTTGTTTTGTCTCGTCCTCTCGGGCCGTGCACAGATAAGCCTCCCAGCAGCTGCCAGCTGTCGCTCCAGCGTTGGCAGTGGAAGTGTGAACCAGTGGGGTTGGTCAGTGCACGTGTCGCCCGTCACCTTTGCGTCTCGGGCTCAGGTGTTCAAGTGCATGTTCAAAGCATGTCTTCTTTAAGTTTTGCATGTCTCCATCTCCTCCTCCTCCTCTTCCTTTAATGCTGCTGCCTCATACTGGGTGAACGAACTGGTACACCAGTCTCTGAGACACGTCCGGCTTGCGGATGATGCCCTTCTTGTAGTACTGACGTATGGAGCGGCTCAGCTTGTCATAGTTCATGGCGGGGCGGTTCTTTCGGAGCCCCCACAGTCTCGCTACGTGAGCCGAGTCTTCGATTTTAAAAATACCTGGTGGGAATCACAAGAGATTCAACGATTTAAATGACAAAATGAACATAAAGTGAGTGTTTACATTTTAAAAAAGAGAGCGAAGTTAGCCTTCTTCTTACATATTTCATAGCTCTTTTTTCTCCTATTTAATCAGTTGTCTCATTAGGATTAAAATCTGAGGTCTTAACCCTCATTTAGGCCTTTGATAGGTGAAGACCGGCTGAAAAGTCCTCACTCTGAATATAATAGTCATAATAGGGGCAGGTCCTCTTACCTTTTTCTTTGTTGAGCCAGCGGATGCAGCGTCCGTAGCTGTGAGGTTTAAGCAGGAGTTCTCTGAGGAACTGCCACAGGTGAATGGGCTGACCCGAACAAGACGAGTCTGCCTCGGACCAGAGATCCTCCACAGCTAAACAGTTAAAAAACACATTTTATAACCACAGTTTAAAGATCACATTAAGGCTTCAGAACTGACCAGGAGATACTTTAATCAGGTGCTTTATATTAAAGTTTAATATTGCCTTTAAATGGCAGGTGTGTGAGGAAACCAAACCTACCGGTAGTTTTTGTGTCTCCAACTGAACACCTCTCTTTCATCCAGGCAGCTGGAGAGAGAAAAGAGACACACATTTAATTTAAAAAGGTCAATTTAAAAGTAATTAATTGCTTATACCTGTTTCTCTTTACTATGTTATTGTACAGGCTTAAAAGGCAAATTTGTGATTTTTTTTCATAAAGAAAATTGACTGTTCCTATGCAATTTCCACTCATACTGTACATAAACACACTCAAAAAGCTGCTTCAGTGGGAGACTAAAGCTCTTTTATGCTCTATTCAAAGCCTCCAGACTCCTTTGAAAAAAACACAATTTTTACCTCACAGAAGGCAGGACTTGCTGATCTAATGCTGCTTGATTTGTTAGTTTTTTTGTGCCACTGTGTGGCTTTGGTGGATCCAAACTAACCATTTAAAATACTGAAGTCACACAAGAACATATGACAAACTAACTGATCGAGGCAGCGTTTGACCAGCAACTTCTGTATTCTGTAAGGTAAAATTTGTGTTTTTTTCAATGGAGTCTGGTGGCTTTGAAGAGAGCATAGATAACAGTTGTTTGGCGGCAATGTGAGTTGGTGAAAACATTACAAATACAGTGTAAACTCTCATTTGAAGTGATCTTTTTATGTGCTGAGAACTTCTGTTGCATTGAGTGAATATGCAGCTTTTTTCTGTTGTATTTGTGTTCAGTATTTTTGTGTTTTTGGCATTGCATCTTTCAGTATCTGTTTTTTAACTGGCATCGTGTCTGAGGCTTCCAGTGGAGTGTGTTTGCCCCTGTGAGCCACTCTTCCTTTAAATAAGCATCACACACACCTGACTTCCATATGTCCAGGTGCGCGTGCAGCGTGTCTCCACACTGCGGCGAGCGCTGGTGAAACTCCTCCTCGCTCATGGTACACAGATCTTTTCCTGTCAGATCCTGGAAGGCCTTTCCTGCGTGGGGCAGCCGGTACAGATGTTCAGTCCACAGCAGCCACTTCTGGACGTTCCCTGTGTTCCACTCTATGGGGTCTGGGAAAGATGGGAAAACGGTGAGAAAACCAGGCTGCAGTAAAAGAAGCTGGTTTGGGGTTATTTGTCCAAGTCATATAGAGTGAAGTGTATTATGTCGTGTTCCGTTTACTGAAACCACAAGGTAATCACACTTTTATGCCACTTCAGTTCTAATCAGCAGAACAGATGCTTTGGGATTGTGTAGCTTTATGACAGCCAGAAGCCTTACAATACATAATGCTCCCTCTGTTTGCTTTCTGCCAGCAGGAGAGACCTCGCCCTTAAGACTGTGTACACTGTCGACTGGCAGGAAAGAAACATCACTGTCACAATCCAGCAGAACTCATGCAAAGGTCAGGATTAGACAGATCCTGGAGCGGGCAAACACGGCTGTGCGTCAGTCAGGATATGATTTAAGAGATCTGTCATCTCGACTCGGCTAGCCACACGAATATGTGTTGATTTTGGGGGCAAGATCCAGTAGCTCGAGTCATTTTTGTCTTAAAAAAATCTTGTGTACTTTAAAGATTTCTGTCTTTGTCAGGTATCAGGTGTGGTGGACAGCAGCCTACCTGGAGTGATGTTGAGCAGCTTGCAGGCGGTTTCAATGTCCTTCAGCACTTCTCCCACCACCATGCTCTGCACCTGCTCCAGAGACCGCTCCTCCTCCTGCCCCTCCAGCCCGGGAGAGAGGCCCTGCTCCTGGCTGTCGATGACGGGGCACTGCTCCGGGTTCTCCTCCATGCGAGGCATGGGTACGGCCAGCGTCGGCGAGTTCTCTGAAACCTTCACCAGCCAGGTGGCGTCTTCAGTGAGGAGCATGTCGAAGCAGGACAGGTAGAGGCCCGGCACGCCGCGCTCCAGGGCCTCCACGTTCGGTTTGGTCTCTTCGAGGTCCCAGGGTTCTCCAGAGCCTCTGTTTCGCTCCAGGATGGCGAGGGAGTCCTCTGTCATCCCGATCCGGGATCCATACACCGTGCCCTCAGATAAACTGCCCACTGGGTTTGACATGACTGCTACCTGGAGACAAGAGAGACAAGAAAAGCCTCAGTAAACTCCACTTTCTAACCGATTATTTGCACATAAACTGAGATGTGTGAAAACTTTTTAAATTATCCAGTCTCAACAGAAAACTGAATTTATTATAAAAGGTTTTACCATTGATTAACAAGGATTTAACATATTTTGTCCCTATATACATTTGCAAATATGTACATTTTATCTATTTTAATTTGATACAATCTTTTTTCTTTTTAAAAGTTGTATCCATACAAGTGTCACTTTTCAAACATTATGCTGCTATTATTGCTATTTTATTTATTTATTCATATTATTTTTAAGTTTAAGTTACCACTGCTAATTTCTTATTTCTGGTAGGTTTTAATAATTTTATCTATTTGTTTCACTAAATCAAGAGAAGCCTTACAAACTTTCATTGTATCGGAGTATAATGACAATAAATATCACTCCGATTCAGCTCTTTGTGGCGTATTTTTCTCAATAATGTGAAAGAATCAACAGATTCCTGCCTGAAACGAGCGCTTTAATTGTAGATATATCACTTAAATCTGCAGATGACACAAGTTCATAAATGACAAATGTGTCTGACAAACTTTAAAACATTCAAGCAGTTCAGAATTACTTTAAAAATAAAATTATACCATAAAAGAAAATACCTTCTCCAAAGTTCCTCTCCTGCAGCTGTTAAACCATCATTTGTTTTAGTTCAGTAATAAACTCCATCAGAGCAGCTGTAGGTAGCAGTCCTCTTTCTTAATGTGTTATAAGCTGAACTGAGCTGCGACGCTCTTTAAGAACCCGGAGTCTGACGGAGAAACTGGGGAAATGACCCTCAAGAGAGTTAAAACACACACAGCGCTGACAGGCATGGGGCAAAATGGATTTGACTGAGTCTCTTATTTGTGGGTCAGTGGCCCAGAAAGGGTGATGTGTTGGGGGTAGGTGACTCGTATTGAGACCTGAAGCAGCTCTGCCGCCTGCCTCGGCTTTCAAGGTGCCGTCTGTCTCCACTGTCAGCTGGAGTTTTTAATCAAGTTAAATAACGTGGAGAAGAGCGTCCACTAAAAACAACCCAGTGTTTTATGAAGACTCGACTGATATCTGCCCTAGTCAGCTTCTACTTAACAGGAAATTGCCGTCATAAGTGGTCTTTTATGGACGTCAGCTGGAGCACAAGTGTTGTAATCTCAGGGTGAGCTCGCATATGGCACCCATAACGTGTACCTGCCACAGCTGGCATATGGGAAGGCACACTGCTGCCACACACCAGGTTATCAGCGACAGAGTCCGAAGCCACCGATGCTCCCACAGAGCACATGTTCAGGGAGAGTCGTGGCTTTATTTGTCGAAGAAGAACAGAAATTAAAAGACTCATAAAATTACGAAATGATAGGCTACACCCATCGCTTAAAATCATTTGAGAGGGCTGAGTTTAAAATGAATCCAGGAAACGTTACATTGTTTGCACAGAGGGTAGGCAATGCAGATGAATGGGACAAACTGCAACTACTTCATTTACAGCCTTTGAGGTCTGATATCGCACAATAGTTTGCATATTTTCAATTTGTGCATAGACATACATTTGGAGGAAGTAGGCTGTAAAAAAAAGTTGGTGTCACAATAAAAGTTAAATGTGAAAAAAAGAAATTAAAGGCTTATAAAATCTGCAAAACAATAGGTCTCACCTTTTATGTTAAATCATTTGAGAGATTAGAGTTAAACATTAATCCAGGTGTCATTAAAGTTTTTGCACAGAAGTGTGCCAATGTAGATGAATGAAACGTTTACTACTATGACATTGTTAATTTGTGCATATAAAAACCTTCGTAGACAGGGGAACTGAGAAAACAACGATCAAATATGGGGAATAAATTGGTGGGAAGGTTTATAAAAGCTAAATTTGACAATGGAAGAGTTCTCCCACAAAGCACCTGTCTAAAATAATTTGTGAAGGTAGAGGTTAATCTTAAATCAGGTGAAAAAACTTGACACAAAAAAAGACATTTTGACCACAATATCACTGTCATCCAACCCATGACAGAAAATGCATTTCTGCACATTTTCTCACGGTTTGCACATTTTTTTTTTTTTTTATCTAAAGAGCGTCTTCTTCCTGTTTTTCCCATACTGTCTACTACTTTTGTCAACACATACGACTTAAAGTTCTCGTTAGAAACCTGGATTCAAGAACGAGAAACTGTCTAAGGATGCCCTTGAGCAGAAACTCTTTGTTGGCTAACACGACTTTGATTTCGTCGAGTAATCGATTAGTTGAGTTACACATTGGACAGACGTGTAAAACTGAGTTTCTCCACAAAGAATCATGCAAAAGCAACACGAGTTATAGTCATCCAAAGACTAAAACAACCAGGGATCATCTCCTAGCCTCGCACATGATTCACACATAATGTTTTATCGACACATTTATTGTGAAGCTTCTAACAACATTGGGAAAAGACACCTTTTCTCTTTTACTAAACTTTTCCACATCGGAATGAAGTTATCTTCCCCGCCCCTAAAAGAGATTACCCTCCCAGACTTTGGTCCTCAACCCCCCACTGTAAAACCTCCTCCCCAGTCTTCCTTTTATCTCCAAACTTCCCGTAAACTATAACCCACTCTCCCTTTCACTCCATCAGGAGTCAGATTAAAAGCCACCGGTATCCCAGCCGGGCCGCTCCGTGTCAACTCTGCTCGGTAACAGCTTGCGCTAAGCCCATTAGCAAAGCAAATTTAGCCATATTACCTTCTTCCAAAAGGAAGAGGGGGCACAAAAAAAAGACACAAACACACTCCCCTGTGGAGAGGGATTAAGACCCTGACTGATCTCTAAATGAGTTTGGTCAAGACGCTGATATTCATTTCAGGAGCATTAGAGCTTGCTCCATTTACTCAGCAGAGTCAGCCTTTGACACCGACGGAAAAGGAGTCCCTCCACGCAGGCGTCCACCCTGGGAACCATATTTCTTCCACATGCTTGGTCTCATTTAACATGAAGAGGGTGATTGTATGAGGTGAGGTTTGTATCATCACCTTGGATTTGAAATGGGGAGTGCTGATTTGGTAAATAAATTAAACTGAGTTACAGCCTGGTCTCCAAAAAGGTTAGTTCTTATGCAACTAAAGTGCATTGTTGACTTAGTTTTGAGGAAAATTTCTGTTTTTTTTTCTGGATTAGATTTGTTCTTGACATATCCTAAAACCTTTTCAGAAAAATTCAACAAATCTAGCTTGAAATGAACCTGTTAGCCCATTTATCACTGTTGCTGAAACAGTTTTGTCATCTGAAGTGTTGAAAGTTAATGAGTAGGGATTAAAACAAGCAACAGTCTGCTCTTTTAGAAGTGTGTTTGACCTGAATGATTAAAAAAGAAAAGGTCATGTGTGAGATATGAGATCATCTGTCTAATAGTGACCAAAATGTTCACCGGCTGCTCGGCTCTGCACAGAAAACCAAAGTCGTGTGTTGTTTGAGTCTGGAGTTAAAGGAGTGTGTACAGCCAGGCGTGACTGTTTGCCATGTCAGCGTTAAAGGGAGATTTTTTTCTCTCCTTGTTATTGTTTCTCATGGGAAACTTGGAACAGCTAAGGAAGTCATTGTTACTGAGAACAAGGAAAAAGACTTTTGCAATACGACCATTGCTGGGAAGAAAGTGTGCAGGCTGCAGGAAGTCATCTGGATCTGTGGATTACTTATTCATGACATGTGCAGGTGCTCTGTTCACATTATAAATTAGCTTTAGGCGTCTATTTTTAGGTGGAAAAGTGAAGTTTTATGAATCACAAACAAAGGTGGATTTTGTGGTGTGTAGCTTTTATAGCTTTATAGCTATTTTACAATATTTGCTTTTTACGGACCATCTCTCCATCTCCACAAATGTTCATTTTCTTTCTCTCAGTGTGTTGTATTAACTGCCAGCGGGTGATGTTCGTGCACTTGGTGCTTCATTTCTACTGTTAGTCAGGTGCACTACAAAAAAAACAACTTTGCTGTTGGTCCAATTAATTTTGACCAAGGGCTGTAGTTACAGTTAGTGATGCAGATGATAAACTTCATATGACTGAGATTGAACCTGAAGATTTGGAGGCGTAGCACGGACAGATGGAGAAATAACCCTTCCACCTGTGTTTTTTTTCAGAGATAGTGAAGATATGGAGAGTCTCTGTGTGAGGCCTCAGGCTGCTGCTGCTGCTGCTGCTGGATTTATGGTGCTGGTTGTCAGAGGATCGGAAAGAGCGAGTTTTTAATAGCAGATCTGAAAGGTGAAATGGTGATAGAATCATAGGCTGCTTTAGAAAGAGCCATTTAAAATCAATTTTTTATAGCTAACAGATGTTTGACAAATGCAAAGGAATGAAACGGGGAAACGTAACTACTTAATTTCTGCTATTTAGGGGCTAACAGTAGCACAAAGTCAATATCTTGCCACATTTTCTTGCACATTTTCGTGAGGAGACGGAAATTTGAAACAGTCGCTGTTTTAAATATGTGGTTTATGTTGTGGAACAGAATTATTTTGTAAAGTTTAGGCACCAAAACTACTTTGTTAAGGTTAGGAAAAAAGAGAAAGGTTTGTGTTAAAATAAATACTTCCATTTGTGACCACCGAACGCAGTTAGTTTGGTGAGTTATGCTCGATTTATGGTTGACGTGCACAGCTAATGTGACGTCACATCACCTGACGCGGCCCGCGGCGGTGGTCCAGCGCAGCAGGTTTTCACCGAGCACATAAGATATTATCTCATCATGCAGACACGGGCGGGAAAAGAAAAGAGAGAACTTTTTGCAGCTGTTGTTGGCCGCTTGGACAGACCTGCATGCAGTAAAATGATCCAAAAGTTTCCTCATGAGACAAACATGATTACCTGCCTCTCATCCAGCAGCACTCAACTCAGTGTTTAATCTCTGTTTGAAACAAACACCACAGACGTGATGTTAAGATGTACTGAATGAGAGGGTAAATACAAATAAGAGCAGAAATTCCAGTTCTCTTATTTCAGTTTAATTTTCTCTTGTTGCAGTTTTATCTTTTGAAGTTTTAATTAAATCCCCCGTCATAAACTGACAGCAGTGATAAATATATTTTGAATATGTCAGATTAATGTTGTGGTTTTGGGCATCAAACCACAACCAAACCGCTTTTTATCTGACCACATTTTGTTTTTTTATAATCCTGAATGAAAGCTAATAAGCAGTTATATGTATACTGAAACAAGAAAAACCAGTAGGTGTGACAAAGATACAGAGCAAACACAGAAAACAAGAGAAAAATGAACAGGTGAATTAATAAGATAACAGTTTTTTTCTGTCCTTGTCAGTTATATCAACTTGGTTTTAATCCTGCGTTGTGAGGCCAAAGAAAATAACCCACAAACAACCCAAACTTTTTTAAACTAACTATCCCAAGCTCAGGTTATTTAAATATTTTATAACTGATTGCCAATGCTTTAAGCCTGAACACAAGTTAATGAGTAATCATAATGAATGACTAAAGTTTTCTGGATGCTCTTTCTTTTCTCTAAAAGACGACATGATGATGTTAACATCAGAAACAGTAATATTCATAGTAACTAAGTAGAAAACATGGTAAGATTTCATAGCTAACTTGTCACATAAATGCTTCTTTAACATTTAAAGTTATTGCTGTGAAAAAGAAAATAAAACCTCACATCACATATTCAGGACACGACTTTAAGGCAGCATCATCTTACCGAGGCGAAGATGCTCTGATGGCCAGAGGCAAAGATGTGTCTGGATGATAAGAGATGCAGCTCTGGTTCTGCTGCAGGATGAGGGATGGCCTTCTGTCCCCCGTTACACAACGACGCTCAGCGGAGACGGGACGTCCAGGCGCTACCTGAGGACAGAGGTGCAGCAGGCAGTGGGCACCCTTCAGTCTGTTTTTCCCCCACAGTGAGAGTGTTGCGGAGTCCCCAGCCTTCGGGCCCTGCAGGACAGGACTGTGGTTCAATTACACTTATCACTGAAAGTTACAGCCTAAAGCACAACTGCAAACCTGACTTCAAGTGAAAGCACCTGCTGGGGGTGTGTGCAGCGTGAGGAGAAGTGAGGGCAAGTGACTCAGTGAGGGAGTGCAAAGGAATTCCAGCTCCATTGACTGCAATTTGTATTTATAGGGCAGTCGTGTTTACTTTGTGTGTGTGTGTGTGTGTGTGTGTGTGTGTGTGTGTGTGGGTGTCTGAAGTGCCATGTGTCGTGCAGATTAGCCTCAGACCTCCTCAAACACTACTAGTTGACCTCAGTACTTAGGTGACAGACAATTCAAAGTGAACTTTCTAACATTAAGTGCAGTACTTAATTACAAATGTGATGCATTTATACTTTACCTGAATATTTCCATTTTACAACTCAACAAAAAAAACAATTTCAAAACAAACTTTTTACACATTTTTCACCAAACCGATCAAAGGGCCAATTTACTCCAAAAACAATCAATCTAGATTGTTTTTTGTTTTGTTTAATTTGGAGATATCTGCTGTCTCCTTCATATAAAGAACGTACATTTTAAAAGCTCAACAGTAAGATAGATAGATAGATAGATAGATAGATAGATAGATAGATAGATAGATAGACACTCAACAGGTTCTACATCTTGTTGTAAATGACTGTTGTGGGAACTATCCTAAAAAGGGAAAAAGTTTCTACTTGAAGCTCTTCACAACAAGCTCTGTGGATTATTTTTAGTAACCAGGTCATGATTTCTGCGAAGAGACATTGCTGTTGAGTTTTCAAAAAGTATAACACAACACAGTGAATAAAGTTCAAGTGACTGATCTAGGTGAGTGAGGAGTGAAAAACCTGCAGGCACACACCGGTCCCTTCAAGGATCAGTTTGGTAGCCCTGATATAGAATGATAAGTAAAGGCACGACAAGTGAAGGATGACCTATCCCTTTAAATGTTGGGTGTGTTCATAAATCCATTTAATCAAATTAAATCCAATTAATCCAATCAATATCTAAGAAGGTCTGCAAGTACTTCTACTCTGGTAAATTGTTTCTTATAGCAATTTCTATTAGTATAAAATGATCTGCCCCGTTGATTTAAAAAAAAAAAACTTAAACCCTTCAAGGAGTAGTCACCATGGTAACTCTGAATTCATGGCCAATAAAATGAAAAAAATAAATTAACATGTCCATCTCAAAGAGGCCTACTCTACCTCTCTGCAGTCCATAACATACTTATCCATACACTTAATAAGTTCCAAAAACACATATTTCCACCCAAAAAATCACTAAGTATACTTCTGTTTGTAACTTGTGCTAATGTACGGCTAGCTGATAGGACTATATTAGCAAACATTTTTTTCAACAAAACAGGACTTACCAGATTGCTTTGGTGCTCTTTGAACGATTTCAGCTCAGTGTTGACTACAGTCTTAGCCATGCTGTTGTTATTATTGCTAGCAAAGCTGTCAACCTAGCTGTTTAATGATGTAATTTAGACTATTTTTGCTTAAATTTATCACTAAACAGCACAAATTCCTGTTGTATTTACTTTCTTTGTGAATTTCACTATCACTGCGTTTAGCCACGCCCCTTTAAGAGACCAACGGCAGGTCAACGGAGAAATGAAAGTGAGCTCAGGTATTACCGAGTCTTTTGTCGCAGAGTTACCAAAGTAAACACTGGATCCGTTTTCCCACAAGCCAAGTGTCTTCTGAACATCCTGACTCTGAAAAAGCATTTTTCAGACGAGCAAATCGGGAGAAAATCAACTTAGTTGTTCGAGACTTTCTCTGTCCCAGCAGCTCACTCTCTCTCTCGCGAGAGCTGATAGAGGTAGCGTTGCCTGTCGCGAGACTTCGTCCAAACTATTTACAATCGTCCTAGCTGACTAATTTTAACTAATGTTAAATGTGCCTGTTAGCTGTGTGAAGGCTTTTTCTCAAAAGAAAATCTAAACTAATTATTTTTTACATTCTTGGTTTTGTTTGTAGTTTAGCAGCTAATGTGCAGCTAGCTGTTTTTATAGTCATCTTTGTGACAATTCTTGTTTACATTTTACACTTGCTATTGTTTTTGCATTATTTTCCTGTTTAATGTTTATAATTAACATATGATCAACTAAGTTCAATCACTTTATTGTCAATGTGACTAATCATCTGGGTTAGCGTTAGCTACTGTTCTTATAGTTGCTAGATTAGTTGCTAATTTGTATCTAGTTGTATTAGTGTTAAATAACAAAGTGTGATCATTGACTTAGCTGTGTAATTAAGTTAATTGGCTACCTGTTTAATACTTGTTGAGTATCAATATTAGAGAAAGTGAAAAAAGACTATGTATGCATATAAATATTTTTTATAGAGCAGCAGGGTTATTGCTAAAATACTGTAATGAAGCAAAAACAAAACAATATCTTTCTCCTTGTTAAAGTGAAATTGATTAACATAACATAACAAGGTCTATTAGTTTTTTTTAGAGCTCTTCACCATATCACACTGAGCTTATTGGCAGATAACGTTTTATTGAACTGTTAATGTTAAAACTTTTTTCTGCTCAAAAATAAAGATTATTAGCAAATGAATAAGAATATGCTTTCCATGTTATAGTTTTTCATCATCTTACCAATATACAATAGTATGACATGCAGGCTATATTTGAAAAGTGACGGTGGACCAGATAATGAAATGATAAACTTTTTGCCTCATTCACAGAAGTGTACCAGCAGCATTTCTATTGCATGGATGATTTCATGACCAACAATAACAAGGACAAAAAAAACAGGAACATGATCTTTATCGCTGCACAGTACTTTGGGATATTGACTTTCATACGGACTAAGAAACCTTCGTCAGCTCTGCATTTCACCACTGGAATAGATGATAAATTGCCTTTATTAAGTGTATCTCAACCACAAATGCAAAAACTGTCTGTTTGCGTACTGCAAAGTGATGCATTGTGATGAAAAGCTGTTTCCTTTACGAGGAGCCCTTTGCGTAGTTTAGGCCCGTTTGAACAATGTGGCTCTGTCAAAAGCGCTGAAAGAACAGGTGTTTGTGAAAAGGCTTTCAAAGAAAAGCTTGTTGTTAGCAAAACTGTGGTAACCCACAACAATAAAAGCACTTTTAAGACCACTTTATATCTTATCTCTCCCCTCTAATCTTGCTTTTAATTCACCATGTAAGTCTCTAAATGGCCTGGGCATCTGATAGCAACCCACTGAATTCTTTTCTGTTTCTTTTTCTTTTTAAGTAACTGGACATATTTTCTATTCTTCCACTTCCACTGCAGGAGCTGTGGGTTTGATAGGGTTAGCCACACAATCTGAATGGACTAATTGTGAGATACAGAGTGTGTGCACTAAACTGCGTCAAGGCTTCTCAGCCGCTGAGTGTTTGTGGACACACCAAATCAAACCGTGAGCGAGCACAACCTCCTTTTATTGAAAACTCAATATCAAATTGGACATGCATATGTGTGTGTGTGTGTGTGTGTGTGTGTGTGTGTTTCATTCGTTAGGCGTGCTTACACACAAATTTATAATAAATGTAAATGACATAGTAAACAGTTTAATTGCATGTCTTTTAAACTGGCTGTCCTGAAATATATTACTCATATTAAAAGTAATAATTATAGATTTCTATGAGAAAGAAAACGTCTGTTTGCTTTTGGCTTTACACACATCCAGTCCATCATGCAGAAATTTGCATGGCAGTTTCTTCAACACTGTTTGACCTCTTCCCTTGGCTCTGGAACAACTTTCTCATGATTCAAAGACAACGAGCGAAGAGAAGCAACAGACTGCACGTCAGATACTGAAACAATTGGTGCACTGTAACGCCTGTGCAGGTGTCCCTACTGTAAACAGGTGTCAGTGACCCACCTGAGTTGATTTAGCAAAGTCAATAAACATTATTAACTCAGCTTTGTGGAGTGAATGTCAGAATATGAATGTGACGTGAGTTATCGCCTCCGTCTTTGGTTGTGACAGCTCCCCCAACTGTTTCTGGAAGAAAATTAGTTCATTTATTTTTAGGAATAAACACCTGCAGCTGATAGATTACAGCTTCATTAATGAATACGAATTTCACATGACTTTTTTTTTGCAAATTTTGTTTTTTTTAACTTTCAAAACACAATCATTCTCAATAAAGAACTATAAATGTTGCAAATGTGAACATGGGTTGCAAATATATCATAAAGGAGGTAAAATGAGGATAACATTGAGTTGGATATTTCTATACTCAATATATTTGACCATATCTCCAGTTTCACTTGGCCTATCATCCTCAAACAAAAACTGGCATAAAGTTACAACCCAGTACTTTAGGTGGAAGATGACACCAGGGCTCAATGCTGCTTCGTTTTTACAATGTGATGTCATGAAGAAATCATGTGATTTGAGAATTTGGGCTATTTTGCTTCCATAACAAACTGCACATTCAGGTGTTTGTTTTTATGTCAATTTGGTCATTTGAGGCTGTACATTTCTCTTAAATTCACCAAAAAGAAGCATTAGACGAGGCCTTTTTTGCACATTAAAACATGACATTTCCAAAAACTTGAATTACAAAAAAGATATGATATGTATCACCGTTACTGTCTTGCAGAAAGTCTGGAATTTCACATTACTTATCTCTGGAGACTGTTTTCTCAAAATTATAATTTTTTCTCACACGCCAGAAATCTTCTCTTTCGTAGTACTTACAAACACCAAACTTTCCTGTTTCATTCCCATCTTCATTATGAAGGTTTTGACTTGTTCATATATCATTCATTGCCTGATTTATAGGACATTTTATTCTTATAAACATGGTCAAAATTGAAAATTGATAGATAGAAGATTTCTGATTCAGATTTCTGTTCTAGAGATTTATCCAAATGAGTAGATACTTAATGAGACAATGCCTAATTTGCACATTTTATTACTAAATTTGAGTAATCAGCTGTAGAAGTTTCATGTTAATATCAATTTTTTTTAACCTATTCACCCAGTCTGCCCCTAAATGACTCCCTCTTTAAAACAGACAGAGAAAGTTTATTGACAGCGATGATTCAACTCTAACGTTAATCCTCTCAAGGACAGTTTGAAATCAAGTCAAGATCCATTTCCAGATCATCCACTTCAGCAGCCGGGCAGCGTGCCAAAGCTCTGTGCTGCCCGTAAAACAGTTATTGCTGCAGGGACGTGCCCAAGCCTGCACAGGTGACGAAAAAAAACCAACAGTGTCAAAAGGTAGTAGTAGTGTTATGTAACAGGAGGGGTGGATGTGAGCTGCAGCGTGGACGTGTGTAGAGGAGTTTGTACCCTTCATATGGGGTTTTACCTGTAATTACCTGAATTCATTAGTGGTTGCAAATGAGCAGCTTCAGTAACGGACTGAAACACCCATGCACGTAACAAGAAGGAGGCAACATAACACAATGAAACACTGCTGCTGTCTGCCAACACTGCCAACATGCAGACTACTCTGTGCAATTAGATTTAATTTAACAATGCTAAATATCGTGTGCATTACAGTTACGGGTGCAATAATTATGTGCAATTATCCACAATAGAAAGCTGTGTGAGTGAAATGTATACTTATATGTAATGCATTTAGATATTTTGCTTGTATTTTTGTCTTGTTTTCTATCATGTTTCATTTCTATTTATCACTCAACCCCTCTTTTTTTAACTTCAAATTTAGAATTTTAACCTGCTGTAAGATCAGAATGATCTTAAGTTCTTATCTTATCTAAATATCAGGGAGTTAGAATATGAATGTAGGTCACAGTTACTGACAGTCCTGGACATGTTCACAACCCAAATTGTTGGCAGGAGATCCAAAAGAGGAGCTCTTTGTCAAATCTTGTCCGTTACTCTAACATGTGTCATGAAATGTACGCTGTCTCCAAACTTGTAATGCGATCAACGTGAGTACATGATGAGCTGATGAGCTAATATCTTTCAAGTATCCATTCAAGCATTAAGCAGCGCCAAATAAAGAGGTAAAACATAAAACTAAATACAAAATACTATTTTTTTCTTGATCATAAATTCTAGTTTTACTACTTGCATGGGTATCAAATGAAAAACATGAAACATTGGCCTTAAAGAGAGAGTGACCTTGGCTTTAAATGTGCTTTTTTTTTTACAGCAGTTTTACATTTTTAATTTGTTTATTTAATAATTTATTTGGCAAAAAAAATGTTTCCTGCACACTGCACAGCTGGAGGTATCCAGGCTTCTTTCCTGCCCTTTGTCCTCTGACGACCATTCATAATTTATTTGAAATAATACAAATGTACTGTATGACAATCCAAGGAGCATAAAGGGGTAGTAAGGAAAGATGTAGAAACATTTAGATTATAGTATTTCCTGGTCATAAATTCCAGTTTTCCTATAGTTGCAGGGCTCAGAATTAGAGAGGTTTTTCGCTACACATTTTGAAAGTTCTCACAGGATTGAAAGGCCGTTTTCAGCAGTTACGTGCTGTTAAACAACACACATTAATACAGCTGCACATTCAGTGTCCTGATAACAAGGCCCCTTATTATATGCTGATAACTGCTGAGGAACGTCCATTGAATCGTCAGGTAACTTTAAGGCAAAACCAAAGAATGTATTAAGAAATATTTAGGCTGGAGGGGTGTAAACTTTTTTTCCCATGTTCGTTCCGCTCCTATTACTAATTTTCCCACCATATCCTCTTCACGTGCTTAAGAAACCGGAGGTTGCATCAGCTTTCTTAGTCATTTATTCAGTTTCTTGTAACGTAATTGATTAATATTTTCCAATGAAGGCCAAGAAACGACTAATGCAAATGAAGACACTCTGTCACTGTCGTTCTGGGAACATGTGGAAAAGTTACTGTTTTAAATCCTAATCTCATCCGGTGATATTGCATTTGTTCAAGCTTGTACTCATTTGATCTGTTTCCAGAGACGTGAGTCAAACTTTTTACCGGATGCATCTTCCCATGCCACCAGAGAACGGGCTGTGTCAGCTAAACAAACATAAACTGTTAGGAAGTTTGGTGTCGTACTGTTGAACGCAGGAATAGACACGTCCATGAACGCTTCTATTGTGTTGCCAGATAGCCAGTCGCAGCGCCTGCAGCACTGATGGACTGATAACACTTTTGAGCAAGAAGCTAATCAAGCTGCAGATTTCACTTCTGATAGCATCCACTGCTCAGGACACATTTAATAAAGGAGGCTAACTGAAGTCCAGAATCTCAAGAAAGAGCTTCTTTTAACCGAAAAAACAAAGAGAACACTGTCCTAACTTCACAAACCCAAAAAACTTGATTTTAAAGGGATTCTTCCTGCCTCAGGGTGAAAAGCCGCATATTAATGCTTTAACTCTCTCTGCAGATGAAATGTGTCCATGTAGTAGGCAGATCACACAAAAGTTTATCCCTTTTGGAATATATTAATGCAGATTATTTTGATAATAGAAACTGGAGAAACAAGTTTAGGAGCTTTGCACCTTTTTTAAGGTAAAGAAAACAGAGCAGATCTTTGATGTTGGATGGAGCCGATCCAAAGAAACGTAATCGCCTCTTAATGTCGGTTCATTTGTGTCCAAAGAATCTCTTTTTCTCACTAAGGCTAAAGTCTTTAAATCTTGCATTGAAATACTGTAGGCAAGTTATCTAACAGTACAACTTTTAATGTATTTATTTAAATAAACTGCAGAGGAATTTACAGTCTTGTGTGTAATTTCATTAATTTTTATTGAGGTAATATTGATTAGTTTAACTTTAAATCAAATGCCTGAGGAACTTTAATTACTTTATCTGTATTTTTTCTTTATATTTCCACTCTTAATATGCATGTAAAACAGCTACAACCACCCTGCAGCTTAAGTGAATATTTACCTTTTGACATAAAGATTTTACAGATAATACTTTATATTACTGCTGCAGAATATGTAAAATAGAAATAGAAACAGAAACTTTTTCTTTCTCAATGAGGAATTTCGCTTGTACAGCAATATTCTTTGCCTTTAACTTGAGTAAATTATCTTTCACTGCCTTTGCTACTCTGAGCTATCTCTTTACAAAAAGTTAATGTCGTTTATGACGCCACATCGCTCCCCGCCCAGTCAAATAACATCTCTAATCTAATCGCATTGATACTTCCGAGGCTGAACTCTATCAACCAGATGGTGTATGAAAACACACGTCTGCTTCCTGTCTCTGACACTACCTGCAGCCCATGACCCCTCAGACTTTCTTACATTAAATATGAGAGTCATCTTTTAATATTTGATCTTAAATTGCTTATTTCTTTTAGGAAGTAAAGCCTAGTATCACTGCTGTGTAGTGGTGCGTGCATCGGCTGAGCGATGTTTGCAGTGCATGGCTGGGGGCAAAAAGCAGTATAGAGAGGTTAATTTTAGTTTTGACAGATAAGGATCAGAGGAAGAGATTTTTAAATTAAACATTTCACTTTGCCTCAAGCATTTCCACCTGCAGCAACCAGTTCTTCATTAAACACTTTATTTAAGTTTGGAATTAAAACGGCCTGAGGAGGAATAAGCACAAATGGATTAAAGATAAAAACATGTTTTTAAGCTTTTACAGTTTTAGGGGGGAATCTGGCATACCCAAAATAGGGCTTAAAACAGAAGAACTGTCAGGCCAAAATGCATGTATGAGCTATCATAAGAAAGGTTATGAATTATAGTTTCTGAAAATATTAAATTGTTTGGCTAAAACACAACCTGAACTAGTTCAAACATGACGCAAAATACCTTTTTAAAGTATATAATGAGTCATATTTTAATAACAATAACCAGAACTACCAACTACTAAATCTGCACATACAATCTACATCTTGTCCATCACACCACATCTTTTGGCTTAATCTTATGGGAGCTACAGAATTTTTAATCTGTTGCGTTACCATCTCCAAAACTATTAAATGTGCATTAAGAAATCAGGTATAAAAGACAGAATATAAGCTTAGACTCATCTTTGCAGGGTGGGTCGGTTTTAAGAGGTTTATTTTTGTTTTTTCACCCAAGCATGCATTCATTTTTCTGCACATTTAACTCACTGAAGTTACTCTAAAGCACTACAGTGTTTCTCCACAGCACCAGTGAAATACAAAGGACCTGCAGTGCAATGTATAGCACCTTATAGTTTGCTTTCCAGCACCTCCTCTGACACCTGTACCATCGTCATTCCTTCACTGTTATGCCCTTCGAAGCCTCGAGCTAAAGGTCTGTTTGACTTGACAGAACTGACGAGCAGTTATCCATCATTAACAAAACAAAACCTATTGACTTAAGTGCTGCGAGAGATCACAGATATGATAGGAGCTTTGGAGAATCGACGCGGAGACAAAAGTCAATATTTGTTCCCAGTTACCCTGTCACACAATGTCTACACAAGCCCCATTCAATGAATCGCCCCAGTGAGTCTCCACCTGCGTGCACATGGACATCACACCCACACACACATGCATGCACACACACACACAGTCTCTGGAACTTAAACACACAGATACAGTATACAATTTTAGTTGGCACAGTCAACTCGTCTCATATGACCAAATTTGACGAAGACGGTGAAATGGAGTCATTTTAGTGCAGAAACGTGATATCACACGGGAGGGAGTGCCGTTATACTGAATATCTTCACGGCTCTGATTATCTTTGGCTCTGTCGAAGGATATTCAGTATAACAGCATGACCTCAAGTGTGATATTGCTTTTATACAGCAGTTACACTTATTACTTAACAATACATTGTGACAACAGATTATAATTTGTTTATGTCATAATTTATTTGGCTTATAAACATTTTCCTGCACACTAGTGTTATCTTACTACTTTATTTAAGCACTGTCTACACGATAACTCAGGCTAGCTACTTTGCATCATGTACATTTATCTTTTTTCCCCCCTATCTATTGTGCAACCAGTGAAAAAGAGTCTGTTGACAGTCGCTTTGCTACTGGCCAGCAGGGGGCGACTCCAGAGGCTGCAAAAAGAAGTCCATTTGTAATAAAGTAAATTTGAAAATTAGTCTACTTCTCATTTGATTTATTGCCTCAAAAAACATTTTCCTAATGATTTTATGATTGTAATGGTTAATTTGATGTTGAAATTGTAAATTATGGTCCTATTTAGAGTAAAATAGACAAAAAAGCAGGATATGCTTTCGGACAAGGTTAGTGTATGATTGCTAGGTTGCTTTGACAGCTAAATGTGTTTTCGTCTTTACACTTTAATACTGTTTTCACTTTTTAAATGTAACTTTTTGGTCACTTAAAAAAGTCTTGTTCTGCTATCTGGCAGCTTAGTCTTCTAAACGGACTGAATGAAGATGATTATATTTCCTAGAAACACCTTTCGTCCTTTTCTCTCGATCACTTATGATTTAATTCTACTGTAATTTATGGAAATATGTTCATCCTAGCGATTATACATTTGTTAAAATCTAAGATACTGTTAAATAAAGACCATTGATGAAACAGTTGAAATGATAGATACATATAGAAGTGAAGTTATATGGTATATCAGCACTCATGGACTGCCTCTTAAATAATCAAATTAGTTTGCGGGAAATAATCATTTTACTTATTTTTCAGGTTTATTACTAAAAAGAGTGATATTACTCGATATTTCATGTCCTCACAGTGGAGGAAATGCACTCAAATGAACAACCAATACATGTTTTGGTACAATCCTGCCTGCAGACTGTGAAATGTTTTCCTGCAGGTGTTTAGTTTTGCAGGTAACAGACACCTGTGCATGCAGCTGGTTTATCCCCTTCTTCGGAAATGTATGAATCAAGCATCCAATTACCAAGCAAACAAAGAAATTTGAATATTTGGACATGTACTTATCTCACTTCTGTGGAAACATCTGTGTTCATATCCTGATATCAGAGGGAGACACTGATGTCTGATACGGCTTGTACGGATCAAATTTTTAGAAGTTTGAATAACAACAAAAACCAACGATTCTGTTTTTACATCTGGTTATTCCTGCAGCCAAAGATCACTGGATGTTATCAACAACTACTGTAAAAGCACTTGAGGCGCATTATGGAATTATTGGGAGCTCACGTTCCCACTGATGATGAAACACAGCAAACACTGGCATGAGTATTTCTATTTTACACTTTAGTCCCACATCGTCTCGTGTTTCTCTAAATAAAAGCCTCCTCAAGTTGTTGTTTTTTTTCTTTTTATTCCATTTTCAGCTCCAGAAACTAACTTTCATGTTTAGCCGACTGCAGAATCTCCACAATGCTGTTCGGCGAATACCAAAAAAACAAAAACACCTGCAGCCTGGAGTTTTTTTTACCAAATTCATAACATGCAGGCTTCACATTTTGTCACACTTCATTTATCACAACCAACCACATTGTGACCGTGCATGAGAGAGATACTACCCAAAGAGATAGGGGCAGTCGAAATGAATACCTGTCTAAAAAACTCCCTGTGGCTTTGTATTTCACTGCATTATATAAAATATATAATAACATATAAAAGTCCTGCAGCTCTATGGAATCAGCACAATAATGGCTAGAAGTGTGACCAATTTAAAAATGTCTTTTGTGCAGAATAACAAAGTTATCATGGGATTTAAAAAATTGTTAAAGCAAAGAAAACTTCACTCAAATGTAAATATAGTCACTTTTTGATATAAAATCCAACAGCATCATTTTATCCTGTTCCACATTTTCATAATTATCAATTCCTGAGTTCATGTTGACATTGTGTGAAGTCACAGTGACCTTGAGCTTTAAAAAACAACAATGTGAAAAGCTGCTATTTGGCCCTTGAAAAAAAGACAACATATTCATTGTTTCAGTGTTAATTTAATCATACAAATGCTTAATTATAGATACAGGGGAAAAAAAGCTTTATTTTGACAGTTTCTCTTCAGATAAATGTGCTATTTTAGGACTATGTAAACTTTCATCTCATCCACTCACCATGCCACCCATCTCAAATCCAAACATAGTCACAAACTAAAAACTAGAGAATGAATCCAGCAATATTCAGAATCTCACCATCTCTCTTTCTCTCTCTCACACACACACACACCGAAACACACACAAGCAAGCTCACAAGAAGGGAGCACACACACAAACAGAAATGAAGAAGAAGAAAAAAAAAGACTGACGTGAGTAAAAGAGGCAACGCAGAACAGTGTATACTGTTTGGGAGGAGGACTCTCAGCTGACTCTCAATACAAATACAGCAGCGCTGCGACACAGAATGCTGGTGAATTTTACAAACGGGGTCATAGACAAAGAAGTTATGATAGAAGCAACAAACTCTGAATATCATGAATAACATTTAGATGCTCATTATTATGGAGAAAATTTGATAAATTGAAATAACCTTTTAGACAAAAATTGTAACACTATCTGTTCCGTTTTTAATTTCAAGAATACACGATGAAAAGCTCTGTCTGACAAAATAAATGAAGCAAAACTGAAGTAGATATTCATGTGAGGAGGCAGACAGACTGCATGGCAGTAACTCGTAACAATCTGATTGTGATCAATATTAACCTTAATCATTCATTTATAAGATCAGACACAAAACTGATGTCAAACTTTGTGGTTAACACTGAAAACAAACATTACAGCTGTGAAGGACATGGGGCCTTTAGGGGAGAGCAGACAAGCAAAACAAACCAATACAGCTTTCTGCTGGAAAATGCTGGTATTACAATCCACAGTAAAATAAAACAAAAATCACTCTTCCTCCTCAGAAGTGGACAGCTTTGTGCAAATAGCAGTAACAGAACATCAGTGCTAATAAAGCTGATTCAAACCATCAAAACACAACGTACTCAGCATGATGTCAAGTGTAACTTGGTAATCTGAATTTTAGCACCACCTGCTGGCTGTAAATGGGACTGTTTGCATCTGCAGTGTACAATAAGACAGCAAATAAATAATAATAACAGGGTAATTAGTGAGTCAGTTCATCCAAAACGGTGCAGAAACACTCAGCAATACTTCAGAGGTACACGCCCAGGAAAGCTCTCTCTATAGTGATGTGTTTGCATGACACGTCATCCTTTCCCCAAGTAGTATACACCATTATTCTGTCAGTTAAATCCAAAGAGAAACCGTAACGCACATGCACACTTAACAGGCACGCTCACACACATACATACATATATATCTAGTACACACACTGTAGACACGGACTCAGAAACGCACCAGGCAAAATAGATTTAGATGGCTTTTTTAAACCCTTCCCCACACCTCATTCGCTCACACTCACTCGCATCCCTTCAGCATCTATTTAAAGCGAAAACCCACCCTAAAAAAAAAACACTAACACACACACGTCCCATGAAGTCTGAATCAGGAAACCTGCAGACAGAACAGATTAGTGTCGTGGTTCTCTGGATTTTATCTTTGGGAGAGACCGGGTTCCTACACAGGCATGGTCCAGATTTTATATGCATAAAGTAAATATTTTCCACTGTTTTTTAACAAGTGTCTGACATTATTTTCAACATGTTATAGATGATTTCAGGTTTCTGATGGTGAGTTAAAAAGGGTCGAAACGGGTCTAATAAGTGGAATGACAACTGTTTCTTGTGTGTTTTGTTTGTTTGTTATCCTTGTTGTTTGTCTTTGTGCAATAAGGAAACAAGACTGTAACATTCTGGGCTGAAACCAACTATTTAAAACACGTTATCTTTTTTGTTATTGTAATTCTGCCCCTTTATTCCAGAAAACGAAAATTATTAATTTGAAAAAGAGATGACTGAGCTGTGTTTAAGAACTGTTTTTTCTGTTTCTGACTACTAACCTATACCTGTTTGGCCAATATATTGGTGCAAAATTGTGTGCATCCCCAAGTATTATAAGAAAACTAGTATTTTCAGTGTTGTGTGTTGTCTGAGCTGATACAGCAACCTGGTTCATGAGGCTCAGCTCACAAACTGACCAGTTTTAGTTTAAATAAGGATGAAGCAACTTATCAGTCATGCAACACAAAAACAAATATTGTTGACTTTTCATCCTTTCAGTTATAAATCCAGCTATTTTCCATTACAAAAATACTGGAAACAATACATATGTTCTCAAACAATTTTCAACAAATCAAAAGGAGTTTGAAGCTTTGTTATGAAATTAATACCAACTGATGCATGTGCAGCTAAACCGGACGTTGTTAAAGTCCAATTCAAGAGTTAATAGGGAGTTATTTTAATTGTCAATTTGTAAATAGCATTCAAATAAACTTTTAAGGTGGAATTGCAACAGGAAACGTCTCTCTTACATTTACAACTTGGCACTTAACAGTACAGAAGTGTATGAAAACCAAACGTTCAAACACCTCACATGGGTCAATGTCTGACTTTAAGGTGATCAAACCAAAATTTACTGATTTGAGTGACATATTTGACCCTCAAACAGCCAAATCTGTAATCATTCAAGGCATGTAAAGGAAAACTTAAAATAAGCCATACAGTTATTCCGAACTTAAATCATACATCCCACAGTTTTTCACGCTTTCTTTCAAGGCCTCAAAATGATCAAAAATCACAATTAATTCTACAGTATTCGCAGCAGTTTTCCAAACATTTCCAAACCTGTGTAGGAACCCCGAAGAGACGAAGCATTCACTTGTCAACGGGAACACCAAGTCGTTTGTAGATTGTTTAGGGTTGATTTTCCCTTTAATTAGGCGTGTTTTACAGTGGAAATAAAAATAGTCGTGTGTATCTATTTTTAAGTTTTTATAGCACTCTTAAATGAAGCATTCACACATGCGTATCCGGGTGTTGACGTCAGGTGGGATCTTTCACTGTAGCAGACGTAATCCGACACCTCACTGTAGTTTGTGTTTCTGTGGATAGGGCCACGGGGTTGGGGAGAAGGTTGTCATGAGTCAATATAAAACAACTGTTCCTCCCCCCCTCCGACTCCTCTGAATCTAACGACTCCCAAAGGTGTTAAACTCATCATCCACCATTGTGTGTGTGTGTGTGTGTGTATGGGGCGGGGGGGGTCTTTGTCATCCTAGCTCTGTCCAAATGGATAGGGTCCGTGAATACCCTGCGAAAAAAAATGAGAGAAAGGTTATTAGAGGAGTTTATAAACCCCTCACAAACCATTTGTGATCTGTATTCTTCAGCTAACTGACCATCATTAACCTTTTATATTGGTATAACTTCACCTTTAACTCCAAACTGTTTTACTCTCTCCATCCACTCAGTAAAAAGCCTCTTCTCTCCCTTAACCTTTAACAAGCTGCAGTGAAGCTTTCATTTAGGCCGCGGTGAGAAATTGTGAAGAGAACGTCTGCAGGTGCAGGTGAGCTCTCTTTATTTATAGTTTTTAAGTTCTTAGAAATAACTATTTGGCACTGTACTTACCACATTAGGACCTGTGTCGTTGGTTAATGGAAATAAATTCCATTTAGGTCATTTTCAGCCCATCAGTGTCCATACTCATCAAATAAAAACACTCTTAAGTTGTTAAATATTAAGTGTGTTATCAATGGGATGACGGCCGTTACAAGAGTTACAAGAGCAGATTTCAAAGAGGCGAAATTGTCCCAAACCACCAGAAAGTGCTGCTCTCTTCCTTTCAGCGCTAAAATGTACCAAATTTGCTGTTCACAAATCTGGCAACAAAAAACACGGATAAACTTTTAAAATAATATAAACTAAGTGCGGGAAGATCAAAAGAAAGATCAAAATAAGCATCATCAATTAATATCTTGTCTTGTAAAATGTCCGGTTAAATCCGTAACACCAGTGTTATTTCGAGTTTTCAAATTTCACACCATGACAATCCTGAATTAACATGAAAATGTTCAGGTGACAATAAAGCTGCTGAGTAATCTGTATCTGAATCAAGCCCACGCTCTCCTCCCAGCACAGGAGATACATGTGAATACCTGCAGAGTGAAATGTAAATAAGACACGGTCTAATTTAAATGTCCCAACTGGATGACAAAGCTCAGTGGTTCTCGACAGTCCAGTTCAGCCACCCAGGAGACTATAACCTGAAACCATGAATAAAGGCTCAGCTATGACAGGTATGAGGTGACACCACTGTATATAATAATGTGGCCTCACCTGAGAGACTCGGTTCAGAGGTGAAGTTGTTACACTAACCAGAAGTTGCTGCGATAATGGACTTTTTCTCAACATAAACTTGATCATATTCTGATGTATGTCACATGAGTTTGCAGAAGTAGTTAAACTGAGAGTAGGAATACTCACGTGAAGGTTTACAGCATCAATCACAGCACATCTTGGACCTTTATATCATCTTTGATATCAATTTGCACACAACTGATACCGATCCATATGTCATGTGATCAGTTATTTCATTCGCTTTAAGACGATAAGCGATAAAACCTCCTGAAGACAGAAATGTCTGCGAGATCGCTGTCCTGCAGGTCTTAAAGGTCAATATACATGTAAAACTGAGTTTCTCCTGGAAGGATCACGCAAAACCAGTATAAATCTTGTGTTAACCAGAGAAACCCTCACCAGTTTCTCTGAAATAAGTCACTGAGCATTATCTAAAAGCATAAAGAATGATGAATCGACTGAAGAAATCTTAGTCCAACCACGACTGATGACTCAACTAATCAATTAAAAAGGGGGAAGAGAAAAACTATAAATAAATACATGTCATGTGCATATTATTGCAATATGCATTATACATTAATACGCTGGAAGAACACTGGTCGTTCCTTCTTTCCACAAAAGGCGTCAGAGAAATGTCTGTCTGTTCTATCACAGCTAGTGCAAACAATCATCCTGAAAAACTGCTCTAATGTTACAGCTAATACTACATCCGCTGTCATTGCAGTCTACACTTAAATTTTTAATTAATCAGATGTCCTGATCCTAAAGGAGTATCTCACTTTTGAAAGCTTAAACAAGTGCTCAACAACCAACAAATCAATCCATCAACCATGTAGAGGACCGCGTAAAGAAGCACTAAATATACCACAGCAGGAGATACACTATAAATTGTAGACTGAGGCACCTCCCACTATCACAATGTAAGGCTGCTTATATGAGCTAACCTCATGAATGTACTGATGTAGGTTTGTGATACATACCTGACCATAAGTCACCACAGAAAGATTGGTTTGGAGACCATTTGACGCCCTATTCACAGCATTATGAGACTGTCCATTTTGATCTTGCTGGATTGGCTCTTGCGTGCGTTCCCACGCTCCGCCAGGATCTCTGAAGCTGTTGTCGGTGGCGTCGTGTTTGTTCTTCTGTGGTGAAGCGAAGGGGTTGAAGTCGCCCTGCACGTTGCGCTGGGGTTGGGTGTTGAATTCTGTCTCGAAGGAGGACAGCTGCTGGGTCACGCCGAGGAGACCTCCAACTTCTACACTAAGAATCACCCAGATTACATCTGTAGAGGAACAAGAGATGAAGTGTAAAGATCAACAGAATAATGAAAATAAATGGTTAGAATTGCCTAATCATAAACAAATCAAATCTTTGGTGATGTCCTACCTCCGTAGAATAATCCGGTGGCTGTACACATCCTCCACTGGCCCTGGTACATGCCTGGAGCTGTGGGACTTCGCATCTGAACGCTCACATCTGATATTTCCTGGGGGTCTAGTGACTTAACCATAACTGTGTTTACGTGCCCAAACTGATCCCCACCTATGTATTTGAGACACACACCAGGCGGCCACGACTCTGCACCTAAAGTACACAAAAATGAGTGCGGTCAAATTAACAATTCACCAACAAAACCATGATGATGAATATGATATTTGCTCTGCAGCATATTAAAAAAAATTCAAAATCTTTACTTATTGTGTGTAAGAAAAGTGTGTAAATGTGTTGAGCTGTGTCACACCTGTGTTTTGTATTCTCCATGTCTTTGTGAACGGTGTATCTGGAGGAACAGACTCTCCTTCCCCAATTGTCACATCTTCAACAAAGGACATGGATGGCGTGTTGACGTTGGGACTTTCAAAGTCATAATATGCACCAATAGCAGCCTGCAGGTTCCTGTTCCAACACCAAAGTGAAAGACACGATGTTAACAAGAAATTAACATTACACGTGTGACCCTCGCAACAAAATGTTTGTGTTTTACAAAGCTAATATAAAAATGTCAGTCATGGTATATTTTTTTCGTGCATATTTTCCTGTTTTTCTAATTTAGGATTTGTACAGCTTATTTAGAGTCAAATTCATGCACTTTTCAAAAACTTTCAAGGTACCTTAACCAAAGATGAACAGATTCTAAAAACCTTATCGTCCCAAAAGAAAAGACTGCACACTGTGATGATGAGATGGTTTCATTTCCAATATTGAAATGAATCATGAGATTCTGTTAAAAATCAGGCATTCGGGCATAACAGTTTTCAAGGTTAGAAATTCTAAGTCTTTTCCAAATGTTCAGGACTTTGTTTCATCCCTGTAACACCTACACACTAATACTAGAAACATGCTGAGTCAAGGGGTCCAGGGCAGTCTTTCTAAACTTATAAGCCTCACAAATTATTTCATCAAATGTGACAAACCAACAATCTGATACGGACAGTTACAAGGAAAACACATCCTAAAAAAGAATTCACAGATTGTTTGGCCAAGTTACAAGTTGTCAGACTCTTTTAAAGCTGCACATGAAAAGATAAATACAGACAGTAAATAATGGAGCAACTCTGCATACTTGCAATCTTTTTTATTGACAATATTTTTTATTTGTCATGTTTCTTGGATTTCTATGATATTAAACAGAATGTTGTTGAGTTTTAGAGTGTTGGTTGAATATAGCAGGCAATTTCAAACACTCAACTTGGGCCCTGTGAAAATTTTATGGGCAGTTTAAATACACTTTTATGACATAAAACATTGCCTTGAGGGAAAAGGAGCAAAAATGCCGTTTTACAGCAAATGCCAAATATTTAAAAGGGTACTTCCATAAAGCTGGTAGACTCCAAAGGGACGCATCAAAAAGACAGACAAAATCAGTTGATCTCTAGCTAAAATATCCAGACTATGAAGGGGTCTGTGCTCTTGAAATGACTTACATCATATGACATGTTTAACGGACCACATCTAAAGTAAAAATGTTTAAGCCTGTTCAGAATGGTCACGGTCGAAGGTGGGGGAAAACCCTGCAGTCGTAGAGAGTGGCCAGACGCAAGAAATGTTCAAATAGAGACAACTACAGTACAGTCAGTACAGATAAGTGACATTATGTGAAAATAACAAAAGTTTGAGTTTGAGAGAGGTGCTAAATTACTCGCCTCCGCACGCCTGGCCAACTGCTGTGTAAAGTGGGAGATTTGTCGGATGCTGGACATTTCCTACACTGAAAAGTTGTGGCTGGAGGGGGTTTCAAACTTTGTTAGACTGTCCCACAAGACCATGTGGGTCAAGCAAAAACACTGAATCCTACTGCAGTTCAATAATGTGTTTTATTAGGCCGTTCTTGTCTGGTCAAAATCTACACTCAAGTTTGAAACGCAGACTTACTCTGGGGGTTATTTTCTCAGACAAAACTCCTCCAGCATCAAAGAAAACATGATAACGTAAAACTGTTTCCCAAGGCTCAAGTACTAATCAAAACTATAAAACTGATTTTATGTGGAAAATTGGTGGAAAACCTTTAATGAAAGTGACTATTGTATCAGCTCTTAACTAAGTGATCATGAGATCAAAGTGATCAAGTTACCACCGCAAAGGGATTGTTTGGATTTCTTTTTAAAAAGCTGGGTTGTACCCTTTTAATAGCTATATTATCAAGGTGCGTTGGTGTGCTGTGGTATATGTGTTGGGTGATGTACAAGCAGGCCTGTCAAGATAACAGCATTTTGTCACATTAAGTATTTTTTTAAAATTTGAAGGTAACTTAATGCCACTGATAATATGATAACATGGTTAAGCATGTACACCCTCTAATAAAAAAGCTACTGAGCTTTCATTGCGTGCGTGAAACTCCGACACAGAGAGCAGACAAGAGGACAGAAGCAATGTAACCATAAATGCAGCATAAATTGTGAGCAGCAGGTTTTTAAAAAATGTTTTGCTGAATATTTTTGTACATTCGACTTAGGTGCTGAAAAAATATGCTTGTGTGCTGCACCAAAGTCTTAAAATTAGACCCAACCCAAAAATACAGGAGTTTTGAGACACATATTTTAGGGGGGAAGCACTCACAGACTGCTGATGTGGCAGCCCATATAGTTGATTTTTGAGCAGGAATTTTAAAAAAAAGACTATCTGAATTTTGCACCAATATGGCATGAGATGAGGTTTTCAGAGAAGCCCACAACAAGCTCACAACACAATATTAGATTGATTTATGGGAATACAATATTTGCTGATATAACATAATCTGTCAAAGCCTGTGATAATCTTTCAATTATGAACATAGATGATCAATCAATTTGAAAGCCCTACCTGGGCAACATTAAAATGGTGCTCACATAAATGCACCAAAAATAATAAAACAAAAATATGTTTGAAATATATAACAATCTGAGTGGGGCTATTCTGCATGATGACTACTATTAATTTTGATGTTTTAAGTACATTTTGATGCTGGTACTTTTACTATAGTAAGGGACCTGAATACCTTTTCCACAGCAGCACAGAACAGTAAACTAGTTTCAGTGGACACATCTCAACAACTGTCACGTGATGATGTCATCTTGACGCGGTGATTTCCAGACTTTAAAATGAAACTTGAGGGAGACAAAAGTAGAGCTCTCCCATTAGGAAAAAAAGATGTGATCAAGTGTATTGGACACTAATTAACTAAAAGCTTGATACCAATTGATCAAACACCACTTGTTGTCAGCCGTTGATAGATCACGACTTGGTTACGTCATCAGGCTAACGTGAAGTGCCTGCCCTGAGTTGTGTCTTCCCAAACAGCTCGGTTTAACCGGCTCTGGACTCTATTATGTAATATGGCAGATATTGTACACGGAGACTTCCCCGTGCTTAAATTAGCCCACTAGCTAGTTAGTCAGCTTGCTCCCTGCTTTTTCCAGTTATTTCGCCTGATTGTAACTCGCAGGTTTTGGGCAAACTTTACCTTTTCACTTCCGCTTGCCCCCGAAACGGCCGTTTGGAGTTAACAACCATTTCCCGTCAAGGAATGATGAAATGATCCTGTCTAACTTAGCGTCGCCTCCATTTTTAAAAGCATTTTTAACGAATGCTAACAAGCTAATTATACTGTTAGGTTAGCGTCATGTTAATAACAGGCCCCGCGCATCCCCGGACTCACCAGTTGGTCATGTCCAGGAAGAAGGCGCAGCCGGCCGGGTTGAGCTGAAAGCCCAGCAGCCTCTGGAACTCGGAGATGAGGACGTCCTTGTCCGTGGTGCCCATGCAGCTGAACTTCTGCATGAGCTCCGCGTCCACATCCATGTCCGTGCCCTCCATGGGTGGCGGGTGTCCCGTAGCGGAGACACGGGGTGGTACGGGGAGGGAGG
>CAFUXE010000957.1:276364-301991 GCA_903364295.1 Serranus cabrilla
TGGTTTTGGATCTTATTATATCTGTATAGATTGTTTTTTAGTTTGTTTATTTTTTTGTTTATTCTCATTACATTAGCATACTTGTGACTAGTGACTCATCACTGAGCCACCTCAATCACTTTATTTTAAGGGTATTATGCTTTCATGTTTCTATTACATGCTTCTTTGTACTTTTGCTCACGACATTTCAGGATAAAGATGTTTAGGCTTTTTTACATGCATTTGACTAAAGTTAACAGAATAGTTCCTTTGAAGGACACGTGAGTTTTATGATTATCTTTTAAAAAAAAACATGAGGAATTGTTATAAATCACATTTCCAAACAGTATTAGCTGCAGCATGACCACTGACAACACTAAAATTCTGCTTAATATATCAAAAATAAAAGTAAAGTAAAAGCTACTTTTTCCACCATGGTATACTTGCTATGTTTTGCTTAATTCTGCTGGATATGTTATTCAGTTTTGGCCCAAACTGCAAAAATAATAATACAAGGTATAGGCAAGAATAATTGACAAGATCTTTATTTTTGAATTAATTTTAGAATTTGAATTGCACAGTGTTATTTGTCATTAACAGAAACTAAACCAATAGATGAAAAATATTATTTAATAATCAGTTATTTGCTGTGAAAATGCGAAAGTATGTCCAACGCAACATTTAAAACGTTTTATTTATACTATATGTTTTTTTCTGTGGTGGTCACTCTCACGCTACTTTCAGACGGAACTAACTTTCGGTAGGTCTTATAGCTGGTCGGTACGCTTACTGGTGACACCGGAAGCGCGCTCTCGACGAAGATTGCCGGGCAACATGCCTAAGTAAGTACATAAATAATTTCTGTTTTATAATATACTCTACTGATTTATGATTTAAACGTTTCAACGAACTTCATTATCTTGTTAAGTAACGAATGGCGGTCAACTTTACTTTTAAAATGAACGAAACATAGCTGTTTGTTTCCAGTGAACGCAGACAGCTTTGTTTGGGCTGCGTCTATTTGCTGGACTCAACCTCGATGTGAACGTAGCTTACACTTAACCAGCAAAAACATTTACAGCACTGTAATACTTAGGGTAGGCTAGAATCCACGATTCGGAGTTATTTAGACTTTTCACCCATGTTAACCTCAAGAAGCAGGTTTATTTTGGTTATACGTGTTGGCAACGTTAACGTGGGGACCGAATAATGTCTGAATAAAGCGTGTTTTTCTGAGGTTATTTTAATTTAGGTATTTTCAGGGACAAGAGCAGAATATGCAGTTGGTGTACCAAGTTTTAAAACATCCATCGCTCAGTAACATTCATTTACCTCCAAGGCGAACGACGTCTCTGGTGCCACAGCTCTGTAAAAGTGGAGAAGCTGCAGAGAACAACTCATCATAATCAAATAAGTAGTGAAATATAGACATAAGGAGCAAGATGCTAACAGAATGAAGTGTTCCTTTTTTAATTCAATATGGTGTGATAAGTTATCATGGTCCAGGATAATAATGTATAAAATATTTTCAATATTAAGAAATGTTTTGCAGAAGACAAATAGTTAAACGGGGAATTGATGTGTTGTGTATTTCAAGATTTCCTGCAGGACTGAATTGTTTTGCAGGAAATGTTGCAACATCTGCACACTATGCTTAATATATTTCCAAGAGGACTCTTTCACGTGTGACACCTATTGCTGCTCGAAGTTTTGTAAAGTTTTTGCAAACATGATGGCTAGACCAAATTCTTTACAAAGTTTTATTTATGTAATGCAGCTTGTAAAACAAAAAAAAAGAAAATGTTTTTCCACCTTTAGCTGCTTAGTTTTCCAGCTCATGAACTGTTGTGTTTTTATATTGATATACGTCTCGGCTCTTATTTAAAATTCAGTTTTGTGACAAATCATCTCTGCAGCTCTGAACCTTTTTGTGTTAAAACCACAAACTTCTTTCAACAGGTTTTACTGTGATTACTGTGACACCTACCTTACACATGACTCGGTAAGTTGTGCTTCTCTTTTCCAGTTGCTGAAATGCATGAAAGAATATTTGTTGTATTTTTCTTGCATAAATCTGTTCTCTTGCTGTTGTAGCCATCGGTGAGGAAGACCCACTGCAGTGGCAGAAAACACAAAGAAAATGTGAAAGATTATTACCAGAAATGGATGGAGGAGCAGGCTCAGAGTCTGATCGATAAAACAAGTAAGCAAGTTATTGGTTCAATTATCTGGGAAACATGGCAGAGTGAATCTAAAAGTGCAAACTGCTTGATTCTTTGAGACATTCTTTCACTCGGTCTCGAATTGTTTACTGAACAATTCTTGTGACCTGCATGATCTTTTCTGCACTGTAAATAAACAACGCTCAACTTCACCACACCACATACTGTTAAAGTTGTTGCTGCAGTGGTCGTGGGCCACTCGCACGTCTCAACAAATCAAAGAGCGCTTGTGATGATTGGCTATGAGCAAAAAAAAAAAAGCTTTTTATTCTATATATGGACACAAAAAGAATCAAATGAAGGTATTGTTTGACTGGAGACGTTTAAATTCTACCTGGTACTGGGTTATTTTTGTGGAGGGCCAAGTCTTGGCTATTATACAGCATGATTTTTCATCTCCATATTTAATATCCTTGTATAGACAATAAACTAGGTGTTAGAGTAAAGCCTGTTATGTATCCCACACAAGGCTTGCTTATGCACGCGTGTGGGATATCCAAGCTCTCTGCTTAAATAGTGCACTCTGTGTACACCAGCTTACTCGGGCCCCCTCTGAGATTACACACCACTAATCCACATGGGAGATGCAGGAGCGTAGTGCAGTCTGCTGTGGAGGCATATGTTGTTTTACAGACTAAATTCTCATTTCAAAAAGGATGGTAGGTTACACATCCTTTTTGTTTTATTTACTGAACACCCATTCATTATCTTTAACCACTAATCGTGTCAGTGGGGAGCTGGAGCAGGTCCCAGCTGAGTTGGGGTATATCACACTACACACAATTTTTTATCCAGGCAAAGTTGGGAAAATGCTTTATTGTTTTTAAGGGATGTGGTAGGCTTGTGTAAATGTACTCCTTAAAAATGTATTATTTTAAACCCAGATCAGGGGCCGTTTTATTTGTCAAAAGATTTTTGTAGCTGTGAGTGAAAAAGAAATTATCGTGGGAGTGATTTTGTTAGTCAAAGGAAAAGTTCTTTACATATTGGTTAACATAGTTTAGGGAGGAAAAAACAAAATGTACTTTATGAACAAATAAAAATGTGGAGATCATATAAAAGATCAAAATAAAATAAGTCTTAATGTGAACTCTAAATATATGGTCAATGACAGAATTTCTTTATGTGAGAAAAAAGTGTAAAGTGTCTTTGAATGTTAATCACGTAAAGAGCACTTTCTTTTTCTGTAAAGAATGCAAACATTTTTTTTATGTGTGCTGTTTTATTGGTATGTGTGTGTTTTGTCTGTATTTGTTATCTAGCACCCTACCCTGAAACACTGATACTGCAGTGGATAGCAGCACACATTTTGGACCACATACTGAATGTTGTTATGCAGAAATGTTAAAGACCCCACACCCACACAGTGGACCTTGTTATTTGCATTCTAAACATACAGCACAAAACAGGCTTAAATTAATTCCTTATAAACACAAAAAAAGCAGAAAATATTCTGCGCTGAAGAATAAAAATCTGTTCTTGGTGTGTTAACGTTTTGTCTTTTCTCCCAACAGCGGCTGCCTTCCAACAGGGAAAGATTCCTCCCACACCGTTCCCTGGTGGCCCTCCTCCAGGTGAGTCCGTCGTCCCTCGACTCTGCAGTAATTTGATAAACTAACAAACCGTAACGTAGATACGGGCTCTTGATAGTTTTATTCATACTCTGTAAGAAATGCCTGTCAGCGTTTTCCTCCATGTCAAGCACGACTGAAATGAATTAATCAGAATAAACAATCACCAGCAGTGTGAAGCTTTCTGTTCCTCTGGGATTTGGAAAGTAAATTGATAAAACCAACACGCCACTGAACATAGAAAAAAGAGAAACTTATAGAAAAACTTTTAGTTTTATGCCCTGTGTCTTTCTTTACTCTTTCTTGTAACATTTCACTAACCTCCTTTATTGCTGAGTTCTGGCGATGACTCAGCTAAAACAAAGGCAAACACTTGTATGAGAGTGTCCACTGAATCCAAATGAGCAGGATTTCGTTACGAAAGAGGTCCTGCTTTCAACACTTTGATGTTTCTAAGGGAGGCAACAGATAGAGCTCCACAGAGGCCAAATCACTTGTGGCCAAATTTGCAAGTGCTTTGGTTTAAATATAAAAAAGAAAAGGGAAAATAAATCCAATCACTGTTTCATTAGGTGAAGAGCTAATGCAATACATTCTACCTTCATGGAGGTTATGATGTTTTCTCTCTGCTGCAATTATTTTAGAGGGAACGATTTAACTTTATGGTTGTTTAGGAGGCTCCAGTTTGTGGTTTTATTTATTATAATTTAATTATTTTGCATCATCCTGGGAACTGTTTGCTATTTAGTCTACGCTTATTGAAATGCATGTAAAACAATCCAGCAGCAGCACAAGCTACATCCTCCAAAAAAATGTTTTAAAAGAAAAACAATATTATAAAGGTTACATTTATTTCCTGCCAACAATATTATTAGCACTGTGCCTGATAACATGGCAACTAAGTATATTTCATGTGTAATGTTATTTTTTTTCTACAATTTAACCATGTAAAAGTTAAATTGTAATTACACATATGCATGTTTTCTGTTTACTTAGAAGTCAGAGCAAATTATGCACTCTGAATATAATAAAATGCATGTAATCAAATGCATGTGAATCTGATATAAGTCATGTGAACGGGACATGGTCTTAATAACTGTAACTGTCCATATAACAGGCGGTCCTCCTCGGCCGGGCATGCTGCCAACACCCCCTATGGGAGGTCCACCTATGATGCCCATGATGGGACCCCCACCACATGGAATGATGCCCGGTGGACCCGGTAAGAAACACCTTTCTTTGACAAATCTGCTCCTAATTATGAAACATGACCTAGTGGTGTTACTGATGATTCATTTGATTGGGGAAGAGATTTTAGAAATGCAGTTCAGTATGTTTTATCCAATTAAAAAGAGATTTTTCTATCATTTAATGTCATAACTGTGTTTTTCTGCACAAAAGACATTTTTGAGTTCTTTCCAATTTTATCCCTGATGTTGATTCTGTAGAGGTACAGAAGTTTTTATTATATATATTTTATATACTGCAGTGAAATACAAACACACAGTGAGTAAAATGTTAAAAGAGCACTTGAGGTTAACGTGTTAAAGACGTTCTCCCTCTTTGGAGGCTGCACTTGCATGTAGGGAGGTGTGTAAAGACTGACCAGGTTATTCTAAATTTAGGAAGTTTTTAATGCACAGATGTTCCCCTTATATGGAAAGCTGTTGTCATGAACCAGCACCTTTTAAAGTCTTTTTTTCTCTTCACTGTCACCTGTAGGAGGCATGAGGCCGCCGATGGGAGGACCCATGCAGATGATGCCCGGACCGCCACACATGATGCGTCACCCTCGGCCAATGATGATGCCGGTCAGGCCGGGCATGATGCGCCCAGACAGATAAGACCGAGTGGATGTACTCCGCTCTTTGTTGCCATGAACAGACACTGTCTAGTGAGGACACTTGGGTTAACACTTGGATTTTTCAGTGCGACTTTTTAAAATTTCAATTATCCAAACTCTTCAAACCTGAAGTCTGTGATTTTTCTTATTTTTGTATAATTACTTTATTTTCTTGTGCCGGACTTGTGGTATTTATTACTATTCACCTCCATTAGAATTTATTTCAACTCCCCGTTTTAAAGACCTTTTTTCTAAACCATGAAATGTCCTCTCTCGTGTTATAATATCTCGTCTCACTCCGACAAACTGTTCAGCCCGCACATTTAAAGATCGTGCTTGATATGAAAATATGTGTTGCTACATTTTTACTTTTGTTTTAGGTTTTACATGTTTTTTTTGTTATATTCCATTGCATTGTTTTGAGAAATAAAACAATGATTTCAAACCTGTTTCTTCTGAGATTGTCGTTAAAATCAACAAAGCTCATTCTTAATGTTTTAAAAGCGTCTTTTCCAGCTGATCTCGGCCTAAAATACGACTCCAAATTAATGTGATGTTGCTGCGTATCTCCTGGATTTATGAGGTAATTGTTTGCTGACAACGTTGGCACATCTACTTTTTCAGATAATAGTATATGAGAGCGCCTGCTGACTGATGTTGATTTGTGGACGCTGTTAAAATGTTACAGTTGAGGCTTAGAAATTGATGCTTTAGTTGGCAACTTAATGCAGTGACGACAAAATTATATGTGGAATACAACTTTTGATCCACGGGTTCCTCTTCTACACACCTGTCTCATGAAATAGATTCAATAGTCCAAAATGTATTTAGTTTGTACCATTATGCCAAAGAAATCCCTAAATCCTCCTATTTGAGAATCTAGAACCAGCAGATTTGGTGGCATTTTTGCCAAAAAATAAATAAGATATAGCTGCTCTAATTAGAAATGTTGCCTTGAACTGCACTAAGAGGTTAGTGCAGTTCAAAGTGCTGCACAGATCATTTGAGTCGATAAGACAGAAGTGAAAACCTTAAATACCATAAAAAAAAAGTGCAAAAATAAATAAAAGAAGCATTTAAAAGCTTTAAGAGTAATTATAGTAAAAGCAAGTGAAATAAAAACTAGATTACACATTGGATAAAAAGAGAAAACAAGAATAATTGATAATGGACTAAAAATGAATAAAGATAAATAAAATCAAAAAGACGATATGACAGAAATACAATATTTGACTACATAAATACAATAAGATCAATAATGTATATAAATCTCTAAGATACCCTTCCTATTCAAAGCTTTGCTGCATATGGAGGTTTAAAGTTCAGTTTAAATATTTAGGCACTAATAGCAGTTCCAGCCTGCTGGATATAAAAGTGTCAAACCTAAATTAAGTGCTGCTGGACAGCAAAAGGTCCTTTATTTGAACCCCGCTCTGCCACCTGAGCTTTTCCTGAGTAAATCTGACGTTCTTGCTGCCTGAAGGTGTGAATGTGTTTAAATGTGTCAGCCTCGTGACCCACTGGTGACTTTCTAAGCGTAAATTCTGCATCCTGGGATGAGCTGCGCCCCTCTCCAGCCTGTGAATGCTACAAGCAGATATAGAGAACAGCTGGATGGTTTAAAAAAAAATAATTGTCTCACTAGACAAATGAGAACGTTGACCCTGCCCTCATTAGTTTATCCAGTCGAGCATGTTTGAAGAAGTGCAGCTCTTACATAAGAATCTGTGGCTGCTAGTGAATCATTATCCCAGCTGACATTTGTGTCTACAATGCCTCGCAACAATTCAGCACTCTCCTCTAGCTGGAGTGTAAACTTCTGTGTCTATAATCACAGAACGCCTGTCTATAATTACGAAAACGTCTCAACAGATGGAGCTAGAGAGTCGTAATGCTTTGCAATTAGAACCAGGACACTGGAATGAATGTGCGATGACTGATTATGTGCTTCCATGGACTGTCAAATTTCTTTGTATCTCTCGCTCCCAGAGGACATTTTCGTGGCTTTATGGTTTAGGAAATTTCTAGGCCACATATAAAAAAGAAACAAATTTGTTGGGGGGCAATAGCCATATGCTTCACGCTGTGTTTGCCAATTTATATACTTGCAGACCGGAGGGAAAGCGCTGCAAAGACAATCCAAACTGCTCTGCTGCTGTGCAGCACATCAGATAAGTTCTCGGTAGCTGTCAGTCATGCATGTTGTAAATTGTGATCTTCAAAGAGACTTTGGTGGATTACATGCAATCTAATGGCCACTCTTAAAGGACGGATTCCATTAAAAGTCCTATAAACATCCACTCTCCACATCAGCCGAGACAGGAATAAAACCATGTTAATGCACATTTTATGCATATGTCGAGCATAGGCGGACGCCCGTGTGTCATCTGAAATCTGGAGAGTCTTTATGAATATTCAATCTGGCCATGAAGTGGAGCGTTGCCCTGAAGGGAATGAAGTGGAGTGGGGAAAAGTGTTTATGATTAGAGCTCAGGAGTTGAGGAAATACGCCCTGATCATGGGAAATATGTATTATAATAAATTTAACAGCATGGAGACCACTCGTGGACAGACACTGTTGGGGCTTGATCAGATATTTTTAATGTAATGTGGAAAAAAATGCCTCTGAAAAACAGCTATTCACATATTTTCAACAATCGCAGCAGAAGTGACCTTTGGGAGGAAACAGCACTCCCTTGATGTTGCTGTTGCTCTGTGCTGCACTGTAAAAAAACACACTCTAGATTTCTGGTGGGTTTAAATGAGGATTTATAGCTGCAGGGAATATAACATTTCCTGGTAACTTGTAGTTTAAGGGGATTCATTACAGTTTTTAAATATTATTTGAAATGTCTTGTGAAATGTGATTACTCCATATTTACTTTATATCAGATTGTCTACATCAAACAGACCAACTAAAAAGAAGAAGAGAAGCACCTAAAACCTCCTTTAGGTGCATTCTTTCTAATGGCCAGCAGGGGGCGACTGCAGTGGTTACAAAAAGAAGACTTATAGTGTGAAAGTTAATAGGAAAATTTTACCTAATCAAATCTATTAGTTTTCTAGAGGGCTTAATAATCACTTTCCCCATAGATAACATGATAAAAGAGAAGTCTGGAAAACTGGACACCTAAAAACTTCAAACATGATCAGTTAGGACTTTTTTTATGAAGTATTTTTGATCCGTGGAGATTTTATATTTGTAAAACTTTCCTTGAGATGAGAGAAGCGATTTAAAAGTCTACGAGCAGAGCGGTAGAGACACGACACACTGCAGCGCATATTCATCAGGCTGCTTACTGCAGAAGCTAATTCGCCAGGTGAGCAGTTTTATTGGACTAAATGAGCGTCATGTTTGTGTTGGTTTAAGATCTGTTCATATACTTGCTGAACACTTGGAATAAGATATCACAAGTGAAAATCCAAAGCCTTGAGGAAAAAACATCCTAATGTTATTTATTGCCTGGGAGTCGACTTGACTTCCTCTCTTCTTTTTTTACAGTACACTTCACACTCACCTCTTTGATATTCCTGTCATACAAGTGAACGCATTAATGTCCCGAATATCAACTCTCGGGGCTCACAGGAGAAGCACTCAGAAAGCTATTCTCTGCAGCCCCCAGACCCATCAGCAGGGCCCTGAAGCAGAGGGGCTTAGAGAGGACAGCTGATTGATTAACCGTTTATACCAAACTGGTTTCGACTGCGGCCGACCACATCCGCCCAGATTTACACTCTCTGAAGGATCGTTTGGGGTTCTGTATTCATGATGATGCATCTTCTTTTTGCTCCCAGCATGCAGCTGGCATTCTTACCACTCAACAGCCTTGGTTGAATGGGAAATGATAATCCCCCCGACTGTCGATTCCTCCAAAGCCAATTGGCTCCAAACTGCATAAAGACCAGGATGATGCTGGGGAGTACGGCATGATTGCGCAGGGCTGCTGGGTGGGCTATTGACGAAAAGAATCGAGGAGAAAGAAAAGCAGTCTGCAAGGCAAAAGACTTTGCTTCGACTCTTTCAGCACCCCCTGCTTCTCCTTTTCCTCCTCCCTTTTGTCTCTCCCTACACCTCTATTCTACCTCCTCCTCCCCGTCCCTCTCGTCTCGTTCTCTCTGCTGCCCTGCTACCAACACTACCCTGTAATTTAATCCATTTAGTCATGGCTCCAGATCAATATCCATTTTCCTTGGCCTTAGGGAGAGCCTCTTGAATCTGCTTGTTTCAAACAGTGGTTGTGTTGGCCAGCAGGGGCTCCCATGGGCCTGCGGGCTGATACAGATGTAGTACACCACAGTATCTGAGAAAACAAAGCAAAGCTTACATCTAATCTCTCAGCAACAAAGCACAGCTGTAGATGCTGGAGATTCAGACGTATTCTCACATGTCTACAAACTATTTGATTGTACTTTTACACCACTTCTAATCCAAAAAAGACTCCCTTCTTGATTACAGTTGAATTAATCTCCTCCGCTGATATGTTGAAATGCAACGCCCGGCCGGTAAGCAAATGAATGACATCCAAATAGATTCAATTAAGGCTAATTTGATTAGTGGGCCTTGTAAGTGACCAGGAAGAAAGATGGAATTATTATTCCCTCCAGGATTTGATTTACTGTCGGCACAATGCAACATACTGGGATGGCAGATGAAGCCAATGAAAAAGGTTCAATTACCACAAAGCGCCTGCTGACGGGCCCCTGAGCGAGATAACAGCACGCCGACAGCTAAAAGTCTGAATGTGACTGTAGGAATTAGTCACTCGCTGCCATTGGGTGAACATTTTGAGCGCACATAACATTGTTAGCTGCCCTACTTCAGTGTAAACTGTCGTTAGCCCGCCCCGTGGCGTCCTGCCACCGGCCAGCTGTACGCTCTGTGGACACTGACAGTGATTCTCCTTCACCTGCTCCACTGCGTCGTGCATCGCCATGTTTTATAAATAACCGTGTTAAATATTCATTTGTCAGCATTTGCATCCAAAGTATTTTGTACTTTACAGCTGAGTTTCATAAAGTCAAAAGGACAGGCCAACAATTTATACAACTATTTAATGCCACGGCTATAAATACAGTGTGAAGTAACACATTAAAGTTGTTGAAAGGGAAATGTTGTATTTGTAATGGATTCACCTAAACCCCCAAAACCTCCACTCCACCTGTATTTTACTCACACATTTTAAAGTTTATGTCTGTACATGCAGGCCTGAAGGAAATAGTTTTTCATCAGTGAATATTTTTTATTTATAAGACTTATTAAAGTGAAGACAAGTGAATTCTGTAAAGTTTTAGAGATTGTCTGCCCGAGGTTTTACTCTGCAGAAATGCCTTTTCTTTTCTTTTGAAAAGTGATTTTGAGCCTTTAATGCGTTTTATTAGAGAAATGACAGTGGAGTGCAACAAAAAGCCACACAGAGAGAATTATTTCTTCTCTTCCGGAGCAGAAATATTACCTGTTTTGGGGCTTTCCATCATGTCATATCTTCATCTTCATCAGCAGGTTTCTGTTGTCCAGAATGAACTATGATGTTCCTCCCTTAACTCAGATCTACATTTTCATCACAACGGCACAAAATCCATCTTCTGATCAAAATCATCAGCAGCTCCTGAAATGCAGCTTAGTGAGTTTGTTTTGTCCTCTAAATGAAAATGTCTTTTAAAGAATCTAAACATGAAGATATCCCCCTGAATATCGTAAACAGCCCGCTGTTTATCTCTGTTTCACTTTCTTGGTTTTCCTCCTGATAAAAAGGAGCTTTATGTGGTCACACTGACAGCAAAAGGTCATTTTTAGAAGCTAAAGTGGATTCTTCGAGTCTTCTTTGGAGTGTTTTTGTTTTCCCCAATTCTGAACGTCTAAATTTGGAATAACTTGACTTTATAAATATTTCATATAACCTCACCTCCAACTAAAGTACTTGAATTTTTTATCAGGGTCCTCATCACCTCAAACATATGGTTCTTATCCATACATGCATATCAAAGTAGTTGCAAATGTCTGTCTTTAATGAGTGTCCCGGCCCGGAGCTGATGTGCCGTCACAAGGATTATTTCTGCCTTTTATTATCATTTTGTTGCAAAATAAAATAGAATTTTCTATTTTTGTCTAAAGCTTAAACAACATGTAATGTATCCATTTACTATTATAGGCTGTCCAATTACCGTTTCTTCTTTTTTTATTTGTGCTTCTTGACCCAATTTAGTTTGATTTCTGTTGTAAAGCAACATGAACGTACAGTTTAAACAGAAAGGAAAGTGCCACAGCTAAAATGCTGCAACTGTATTTGTTGAAAAGTGAGTGAAAATGGGAACTTATCAGTGCAAAACAAAAAACTGCTCAGGGAGACCGGTGTCGGTTGTCACACTTCTCATTCTCTGCCATAATTTATGTTTTAAATATTCCAATAAGCAGCAAATGAAAGGTTAAGCTTTTAAACTGTGAACTTTTACCTAAGTCAAGGATCTGAATACTCTTAAGTTGCTAAATAATTGCAGCACTGTAAAAAGGACAATATTTCCCTGTGAAATGTAGAGAACAAGTGAAAGTAGCACAAAATGGAAATACTTGGATAAAGAATAAGTACAGTACTGGAGTTTATGTGCTTAGATACTTTCCAACACTTATTTTAATGTACTCAAATGTTTTAATAAAATGAGGTGATTAAAGTTACACCCAGCCCAGTGGTTTGTTGGCAGACGCAGGCAGCAGGAAAAGCTGGATGCAGCCTCTCACTCTCTCTGTCTTCTCATTAGGAGCAGCACGAACAATCATAAAATCCCTTCAGTTCAGCAGTTTGTACACCAACACACAACACGATGAATCCAGAATGAAGGTGCAGTTTTGTCCTCCTGATTGTGCAAGATTACCAGCAAGCAGAGAGGAGATGATGATTCACCAATCGCTTCTTTTCCATCCTCAGAGGCAAACACAGAACTGCCTCATGTATCCCAAAGTGTCTCTATCGGGAAGCTGTCTTCGCAATCAAATGTCTCTTGGCTTATCTCCCCTCCAGAAACCTCTGTTGTTCCCTGCTGCCTGTCAATAAGCGCCCAAGGTGACACTGAAATACCCATCGACGGTTTCCATCTCATCCATGCGTGTAATGGTTTTTAATAGAACTTCTTGTTGGAAATGAGCGAAAATTGACTTCATCAAAGTCTGCGAGAGGCTGATTTCCACTGTTGGGTTTGTTCTTTCTTTGCTTACGTCTCAATTTTGCAGAAATTTGAGTTAGTCAGCTCTCGACTAATCTCTATCAACAGATTTCTGCAGGAGATTTTGGTATCTGAAGTGTTCTGGTTTCCGTTTGTGGTCAGAGTATGTTGAGCAGGTTGCAGCAGGCTTTGGTGGACTGCAGTCCATGTGGAGAGAAAAGAGGCAGAACTTGCCTGAAATGCCAAAAAACCCTCACCGCAACCCGTCACACATACCAACACTTTGTCACAGCCTTATGTTTTGGTTTATAACATTCTAGTGACGATATGTCACTTTCTGCTACTGACATGCATAGTAGCTTTTCAAAATAAACGTCTGTGTTCCTAGAAATGGTTCACTTTAAGTAATAAAACCACTTAGTTAGGCTTCTGCAAGATCTTCCCAGGTGCAGCTACACTGGTTGACTCCAAATATTACTGACTCTTACCTAATCAGACATTAGCGTTCTTTATATTCGTGAGTGTGGACCTCAATCTACCAAATGGCTAATTGACTGTACGAAAGCTGCAGATTATCGGGAAGAGAATTATCTTCAGTTTGTCTCTCTATTCATGATTTCTCCTCACTGCGCTGGAAACTGCAGCACAGCTTATACGATAGAGCCGCTCAAGTAATGGTGCATTAATTTCTACATTGTAATCATTTTATATTTCTAAATATATCTAAAACTGTGTATGATACATGGAATCTCACTGTGTGTGAGGCTGGTTTGTGCTGGTTGAGGCAATAGATCTTTGTCTTAAAATGCCGGTTTTGCTAATTTTAACCTCCTAATGCTAGACGCCATTAGTCCTTGTTGCAGCAGACCCGGGTTTGAATCTGGCCCGAAGTCTCTCTCTCATATTCTCTCTGTCACTATTAAATAAAGCTTAAAAATGCCCAAAAATGATTTTTTTAAAATGAAAAATGTATGTGGTAGACTCAATTCCTGCCTCTCAAGTTGCTAATCAGACTGTAAGCGATGAGAAGAGGAATTCATGGCCTGGAAATACGTTATCTAGATATTTACTGGTTACACACGAGCACCAGAAATATTGTCCCCATTGGTTAAATCTAATCAGACAAAGAGCCCATTGGTTCCAAGACTGACTCTCTATTAAATAAACATATTCAACCCTTTCCAGACTCATTTTTATTCTCTTTCAGACAATTCCTTTTCTTTTTTTTAAACTGCCATTAGAGCGGTCATGTCGTCAGGTCACGCTGCTCTGAGGAGTTACTCATTTTCACATTTGTACTCGTGACTGATTGAAATTTCCAGCAGGGAGAAATAACATACTTCTTGTGCGCAAAACAATGAGAACTTTCCTCTTTTCTAAAAATAAGAACGAGCAGGTGAATCGAGGTCATAACAAAAAAAAACCCTCTGTGATGTCACCTTTTAAATCTCAGGCAGTCATGACAGAGAGCTAGGACTGAATGCTAGAGTGCTATCTTTCCTTTTACTGCAGCAACAAGTGAAATTGCTTCTAAAAATGTGCTCAATATGGAGTCAAGGGCAGAGTCTATTTTAAGGAGGAAAGGATTCTTGCTCTCTAAATTTCTTTGATGTTCAAAAGTTAAAAAGGCTAAAAGCCTTTGGCTAAGCGCTGTGTATCTAAAGATGAAGGCAGATTTAACCACAGCAATAAACTTTTGCACATAAAAGAACGACTGTTTTTGACGAGACAGAAGGCCGGGTTTGTGCAGCGAGGAGAGCAGAGTGATAATAGACAGACGTTATAGTATTTTGCACCTTGACGACGTGCAAACTCTTCTTTTATAGATGGATTTTCCCTCAACTATGAGCAGTGATTAATGTCTTTATTCTCAAAGCGTGTTCCTAATCTATCTTAAAGCGCTGTGTGAGCCGTCTAATAATGGAAGTGGATTGTCTTACAGTATCACTTCCCTGAGAATAAATTTCTTGACTCTCGGCTGAATATATCAAGCATGTCTGATTGATTCATGACTGCCAATATCATTACTATCATTAGGACATACATCTCCAGGACTCTCTGGATATGGAGCTTGTCAAGGGCAGCTATTATGGCGGTGTTACGCTGAAAGTGACCTGCCTGTGAACCGTCAGCATTGTCTGTGGATTAATTAAGGGGCCAGAGTACTTCATCACAAGTGCTCGCTCTACCTGCTCTCCTCTGCGGCATCTTTCCTCCCTTCTTCTTTTTGTCTCTTCCTGAATTTAAATGTGTCCCTCATTCATTCTCTCCCCGTGTACCTTTTGATAAGACACAGTGGGTTGTTAGTTATTAGAGTCAATTGAAAAATTTGGGGGTGTTTTATTTTATCATCATGCTGCAATAAAACAGGGAATGTGTTTAATCTGTCAGTGGCCATTGTCATCATCGCCCCCCCTGAAGGGAAATTCAGAAACATGGAGCTGTGCCCATTGTTTTCACTGAGAGCAGCACAGACAGCATTAACCTAACACAGGAAGCTCTGCGTGCCTCTGGCTGCAACACAAACATTTACCCCCTCCATGCATGCATGTGCACACATATATATATATATATACGTGCACATGCATGCACACATGGATGCACTGCAGGTGAGCACACACCTGCATGCACACACATCCCTCTATCGTGCCATCGCTTCTCGCCTTCCATACAAATGAAGGAACCACAGCTGGATTCCACGGTGTGCTTTGATTCCGATCTTTGCGGCATGCTGAATTTATCTATTAAATTTATCTTTATCCTTATGTGGCCGGCAGCGGTTGTTGTGGCACACGATGCCACGCAGCTTGATAGAAAAGAATGAGCAATCCCTTTTATCACACCAGACCAGAAAAATATGTCCCTTTTTCGAAAGGATGCAGAATAAATGCTGTAATAACATCACTGATAACCGGTTTGTGAAGGTGAGGATTCATGGCAACAATGCTGGAGTGTCCCGCTCAGGATCGATTGCTCTCTATTTTACATTGTCACAACAATGCATCTTGTTCAAAGGCACCTGCAGGCTATCAACAATCATTCCAGACTGTCCTCACACTGAAAAGCAGGCAGATAGGTCGTCTGTGCACACCACTTATTAGGACATATATTTACATATGTGGTTGGCGGTGACCTCTACTGGTCGTAGTAATGATGGTGGGAGCAGAGGGGGAAGTGAGGTGAAGGTTACGGAGGTAGAGGGGCTGGAGGAGCCAAAAAAAACCCACGACTTTTACCAAGGGGACGGGTGTTTGTGTCCTGTGTGCAACTAAAAGTCAACATTGAATAATTTTATGCATTAGTTCTGTGTCATGGTTATGTATCGTAGAGTCACAATGTCTTCTCTTTAACAGGAATATTTTTCCTATTTTAGTTCCGAAACATAACTGAATACTTTTGCTGCCGAAACAAAACCAAGTACTTTTGTTACCTAAATATACCCAAGTAGTTCCATTTTACAACATGAATGTGACATGAAGATTTTGTGATTAAAAACAACTATCAAATATGTCACTTTCTCATTTGCAGACCAACCATTTTGTCCTTTTGCTATGGGGACATGCTGCTTATTCAAACCTTTAGATTCATATTTCTACTCCTCCGTGCATGGACACAGTGGTGCTTTGAGCTGAATGCTAACATCTGTATGCTCACAGTGACATCGATGATGTATAGTGTGTATGTTTACCATGTTCTCCATCTTAGCTTTGTATATTAGGGTGTTAACATTAACTAATTAGCATAAACATTTAGTACAAGTACAGCTGAAAATGTCACAGGATTTTGTCCCTGTTTGGCTGCAGGTATTCTTTGGCTACTCATCACTTAAAGTTTAACCCGCTTAGACTTTCCCCAACTTTAAGTTCGGCCGCACTTTGCTGCAGAATCAAAGAGCCACAGCTCGCTAAACTCTGAGCTTGGCCGCCGCTCGGTGTGTTTTCGGTGTTCAGATTCATCCTCAGAGGACCATTAACGTCTGTACAAAAGATTTTGTGCCGATCCATCTTGAAAATGTTGAGATAATTCACTGAAGTCATTGGGATTCATCATCCGGAAACTATAAATGTCTGTACCAGATTTAACGGCAACACGTCCAGTAAATGTTGAGACGTCTCACTAAAAAACTGAGCGACCATCATTTCCATCCAGCGAGCTGAGCCGCGAGCTGCTGACATGCCAGTAAACCACTCTACACCAGTAGAGAGTTGTCAGATCCCTTCACCGTGGGGAACCTCATGTCGATTTTCCCATAACTTACAGATGTTCCAGATGCTATTGATAAGAGGGTATTTGAGGGAATTTACAGAGTAACCCAGTGAGATTACCAACTAAACCCAGTTAGACGCTGAGAAAAGATTGTATCTCCCCTCCAGTCTCTCTGTCTCTCTCCCACTCTCTAACACTGATGGATATCCAGCGCTACGTCTTCACTCAGCCATGCACACTTGCCCTCCCATTTCCCCGCTGAGAGGTCAGCTCTGTTCGTGTCTGTCGGAAAGCTTTCACAGGAGCCGAATCTTTAGCCATTCTGAGCTATCAGCAGGTAGTTTTGCCGTTGCCTCTATTGAAGCTATTTATTTCATCCCTCAACTTTGAAGTTACTTTAAACAGTAAAGTCATATTTGAAGAGTGTTGCTGCAAAGTGAGACACCTGTGCCTGATATCTCACTGTAAAGCATTAGGTAGCCGGGTAGCCGTGGTGCTGAGGCAATAAGTAAACTTTATCACACTTAATTTATTATGCAGAGTTTGAATGTGTAAATTTGGATGGATTTGATTGGCTGTCAGTGTTTCTGTCAATCAAATCACTCTAAATGTGGTGTAACTTCTATTGTTCAGCGCTGTCGTCATTGTACTTGTTTCATGGACACCTTCATCCATATTTAATTACAGTTAAAAGGATTTTTAAAACTATATATTCATTCTCTCTCTATGGTTATTGTTCTTGCTGTGTCACGTCCAACGTTCATGTCCCATGCTGAAACAAAAGTAAACGATGTGAGTGACTAAACTTCTGTGCTTTATGGTTTGTGCATCACATTTTTACGTAACTATGTCACTTCCAGAAGTCACGTCACCCTCGTAACTTCTTCACTTCCTGCATTTACATGCATTTATTTACTTTTTTCAAGCTGTCTTTTATAACGCCTTACCAGGAAGCTTTTTTGTTGGCAGCAAACCAACATACGGTAGTTCACGCAGTCGCAAATCGTTTATTAAGTTCCTGAACAAAACACAAACCCGATGCAATGAAAGCATAATGCAAGAGCCCAATCATGAGCTTATACCTGTGTTTTAAAACATCAAATAACAAACTATAACCAAACTTAGCAGAAAAATGATAAATGACAGAAACCATCTTTAAGGAAAATTTATTTGAATTTCTTCATTTGACTCATGTCCTGTGAAGGGGGAGGGGCTTATGACCTATCACACAGGTACGCTCCAAACTATCATATATATATCTCCAAAATCATGCAATTAACATAATTTTACTGCTTGGATATTGACTTTGTTGCATCAGTTTTGGAGCTATTTCAAAATGCATATTCTGTGTATGCTGTTGGCCTGTAAATGACCTCCTTATTTATAGTCCTCTAAGCATAACTTGATGAAATGCATTATTATTTCTTGGATTTCTTTGCTCCTTCAGAGACCAGCTGTCTGAATTCACACATTTCAGAGCTGTGGAAATGAAAGCTTGGGTGAATGGCATCCCTGCTGCCTCGGGGAGCAGATGACCTTAAAGGTTAACATTAGAGCATTCTTGTCCGTGACTCTCGGGTTAACGTCCGCTCTCTCCGAGGAGGAAAAACACAAGCCGTACAAAGCACTATGGGATTTCAGAGAGTGAAGAATACAGCTGTCATTTAAGGCTGCAGATTCCCAGGCATACAGGGAATTGTACAGCACATTTTATGGTGTTCATGAGAGGCTGATTTGGAGTTTTGTTGCCACTTGCAGATTTGTTTTGAAGCCAAACAGCCTATCTGAAGGTAATAGCTTCCAAGGTTGATTAACTTTATTAGATCTTTACCCAGTGGCCTCATTCTCCCTCTCGTAATGCCGGCTGATCAGGTGGGAACTGCAGGGCACCAAATTGCAGAGAAAGATAATGATTTATAGGCGGGAGTGGTGAGAAAAGTGGTTTTAGAACTCGCGCTGTGTTATTAAAAATGTCAATTGCGGACCTGGGGACACATAGAGCAGGTGGAGGGAATGTCACAAACAAGCACGCGAATCCTGAAAAGGCATCCGTGTGTCAGAAAAGCACAAACAGTTTACTGCCGTGCACATGGAAACACTGCGCTCCAATGTGTGTGTGTTTACTGTACGCGCTGTCTCTCGGTGACTTGCACAGTGTGCATGTCTTTGTTGGAGAAGAGTGTTCATGAGTCACCACTGTCTTTAGCCCAAGGCCCAGCAGCCAGCCAGCTGAAGGAGGGGATGCATGTTTTATTTTAGTCGCTCTAATATGCCGTGAAGACATCATTATCTTGAAACATGTTGTATTCCAGAGCAGCTATTGTTTAAAACGGGCACAGAAGATGTGGATAACTTAAACTGCTCCGTCCTCATCGCAGTCATAGAGATCGTTAAACGTGCGATTCAACTTGCTTCATTAGATGTGGCTTTTGTTGTTGCCAGCTAAGCAGTGTGTGTGTGTGGCTGTGTGAACCCTCCTTGGCGAGCGAAGGATGTTATCTTTTCTGTCATGCACATACCAGTGCTGCCCATAGGGAAGAGGTGAGCATGCAAGGAACTCGGCTGATTGAGGGCACAGGGCACAGAGGCGCGCTGTGCACGGCTACGGTTGCCTGTGAATACTAAGGATGCCTCACTCACAAGAGACTCTTTTGTCAGCATCAACTCCCTTTGAGAGGAATGAATAGCAGAGTGTGTGAGCCCTTTTCTACATTCCTCCCATATCATCAGCATTTCCTATCTTTTTGCACCTCTGCAGATCCCAAGAGTTCATATTTCCCTTACACATCCAAAGTCACAATAAAAACACTTTATGACATTTACGGTTTGGTAATTTATATCGGTTAGAAATTTTTCCTTCAGATATATCACAGAGATGTAGAGAAAATCTATGTGATCTAATGATTTTGGCATCAAAATCTGTGTTTCGCCACTGTGAAGTGTCACCACCTCGGCCTAGGCTGGATTTGTGACTGTGAAATGTGTGCATGACACTATATCAGAGATGATCAGGCAGAATATACGGGAGAAAACAGGGGACGCATCCAGAGGAGCATCCTAAATTCTCTGCTACACTGCAGGTCAGTGACACTTTTACAGAGTTAGAGTGTCAGATAGATAGATAGATAGATAGATAGATAGATAGATAGATAGATAGATAGATAGATAGATAGATAGATAGATAGATAGATAGTGATGAGTAATTCCATTTCCTGCTTCTTTTTACTCTGCATTTTGGAAATTAAGTATTGAAATACTTGCCACAGCTGCACAGTATATGACTTACGCTCATTGATTAAAGCCCTCAGGAAAAGTTCCTGGCTATATCATAGCGGCTGAACGTTGGAGTTACACCTTCACGTGACGCCCAAAAACACTTTTTTCCCATCGACCGTCTGTAATGCAGCAGATGCATTTTTTTGAGCATCATAACCCTCAAGAAATGACTTGTTTTTGCATTACAATCTGATTCAGTCAGTCAGATAACATTAGGAAAGTCTGCAGGAGCTGCATTATTAAAATAATTTTATTCCCATTCAAGTAGAAATTTTTACTGCCCTTGCTCCGTGGGACCATAGATGCGGAAGATCCGGATAATTTTATGCACGGAAGTTAGCTTCATGCGCCACTGAGCAACTTTCATAGGAAAGAACAGCACCCCACCTCCAACACTGTGTCTTTATACAGCCATGTGGTACGTTCAGTGGGTACAATCTAGCATCTACTGGGAGGAGGGGCCAGCTTTTAATGCTGTTCAAAGAAACTGGACAGATCCTTTTCTAACAGAGTATTTTTAAAAACTTTGTCATTGTTACTTTAAGTAAAATACCAGAGTACTTCTTCCACAGCTGGATGGATACAAAGATAGACAGACGTTTGCCCTACAATAACAAAACCAGACACAACTCAGTAACCTCCTGCAGACACACACACTCTTAAACACACGCACACACACACAGAAAAAGGAGGAATCCCGACTCTCCCTGCTTTAAAATGGAGCAGCCACCCAGTGCGTCAGTAACCTGATTACCCCAGCTGTCAGTCTGAATAAGGCCGGGCTTTGGGATCCTCCCGTCTTCTGATCCTCAGTACGGGGCAGAGCTGGTCCTCCTGGAGAGTCTGGAAACAACCTCAGAATAGGAAAGACACTAAAGCACGGAGCAGGAAACCACAAGGGCTGCAAAAGTCAGCAGGTAAGAGGATGCAGAAATTTGGACTTTTTAAAAAATTTCAGCTGATATTAATGAGTTTACACCTGGGTTCATAATGCAGATTTCCTGTTTCAGATTAATCTGTAAATATTCTCTTGAAAGATATGTGTGAAACAGACTATGTGGAAGGGGGAAAGTACATAAAAAAGTCACAGTTGAGAGGATAAAGGAGGGGGACTCTGAGGCAGTGAGGGGAGGGCAACAGGATACAACTAGTGGGTGGACCTTTTATGATTGTTTCTGTGCACAACAAGTCTCTCACTGACATGCTTCCTTTTCCTCAAAACAGGAGCACTTTGCATGAGTTGGAGGCAAATTCCTCAAGTTTACAATACTTATATTTTTATAATTAATCTGTGTGTTTCAGTGCTACTTTTGACTGGCTTTCAAGAAGTTTTAAAAGCTCCACACAAAGATCCTGGATCACTCTCTGGACTGACTTGAAGAAGTCAGAACACTGCAGGAAGCTGAGGATCCTCAGCTGCACTTGGCAGCTCTAAAACAATGGCAGAGTGCACGCAGGATGCCAAACACGCCAAGGTGATCCAGAATCCAAAAGCTGACATTAAGGACTCCAGAGAAGTTTCAGCTGAGTCTGCATCGGTGGCTGCCGTCAGAGTCCGACCCGCAGACCTGGGGCTGATTCGAAGCTTGTCCAAGTCGGACTCTGACTTGTTGGCGTCACCACTCAGGGAGGAGGACGGAGGTCTGGCTGGCCGCAGTGGGTCTGTGTCTAACTGCAGCTCTGGGCAGCCGTCCATGAAGCGCATGCCTTCCTTTGCCTCCGAGTGGGATGAGGTAATACTCGAGCTCTGGGGATGGGAAACAAGTGGGAGGGTGTAGCTGACGGAGGGAGTGGCACCGTCAGCGTTAAGGCATGGACAGGCTTTCAAGGAGAGTGTCCTTATGACAGAGGCTGATAAGAGATGCAACTGAGAATGAGTGAGACATGGGAACATATTTCAGGGGAAGAAAAGGGAAGGAAGGAAGGAAGGAGGCAGAGGCAGCAGTATGAGAGCGATCAGGAGTCCAACAGCAGCAGCAGTGATAGACTGTAGTAACTTTACCCAGGCTGTTGGCATAGAGTGCCTGTGGGTGAGTGCTTGAATGCATGAATGGCTTGATCACTTGCACCGACCTCCCTGTAGCAGCCCTGGCATCCAAGACTAATTGGGCTTGTGCTGTCATTCCACATCCACTCAGTACATGTCTCAGGGGCCGACCCACGCTTCCACTGTCTCCTCCTGCACTCCTCTGGCTCCTTTGCTCCGTCTTACGCCATCTACTTCCAGCCCACTGTGAGCATCACCCCCCCTCCCCTCCCCCCTCCCCTCCTCTTATCCCCAAAAGCTTTAACTTGTGATTTCTGAGCACTTCGGAGCGTCAATGCAGCACGCCCTAAAGCACTGCAAATACCCTGATATTAATAACAGTTTCTTACCAAAACCTCCAAACGCACTGAAATAGTCGAAACCTGTGGGGACAATAGCTGATGACTGATAATATGTTATTATAGCGTGCAGCTCAGAGGCAAAATTATGCACTTTTTTAAAAATGTCCCAGTCTGGTCTCACTTTGCCTTGTCACGACCCTCGGCGTGTGATACACACGCACAAGCCTTTAGCATCTGTATGAGACACTTTCTATTAACTAATATTAGACACGAAGAGTGGCGGATTTAGACCCCAAAGATTTGTGTTCAAGTCAAAAGTGATTGTTGATATTTGGGGTCGAGCTGCACATCGATTGCCTGCACATGTTTCTCGATAAGATGTGGACCGAGCTGACGGTTAGCAGTTAACAGTGCTAACGCCACCGCGAACACTGCTAAAAACAGCAACAGTGGGGACAGAGATAACAGTGTAAATTGTGGGGGGAACCAGTGGGCGGCCATTTTGCTTTCAAGATAGTGGCGTGGGTCCGGAAGGCGTTATCAGCGATAACGGCCGCATGAGAGCAGTGCAGAGTGGTGGCAAGTGAGACACATTCGGATGTACCCAAATCTGAAAACGTTATTTAAAAAATTCACAAATAATGTGATGAAAACAGATATTTTTTCTATCCAAAGTTGCTCGTTATTATTAAAATAGGGTCTATATAATTAAAAATCCAATTAAAATCTTAGATTAAGATAAGGTATAATTACAATACGATACAAAATGATATGATATTCCTTCATTAGTCCCAGCAAGTGCAGCAATTGGATAACAAAAATACAAGAAGCATCAATAAAATAACAATAAAAAGTAGCCAATTAGTAAATAAAGCAAGGGTTTTGTTCTAAGTTGTATATATAGTTCCAAGGATTTTATAGTTTGGTCGGTTGAGGGTTCTGCTAGAGGAATTTGGACATAACACAAAATTCCTCCTCCCATGCTGATCTGTGCTGTCATTAACAGGTGTTGGTGATGCTTGCTAATAATTTTGCAAAGTGTTAGCCATGTGACGCCCAATTTGGATGTGTAGTTTTATGCACAAGTACGTGGAAACATTAACTAGTTTTCATATTGTTTTAACTACAGCATACATAAGTCATATTTTAGTGTATTCAATATAATTTTCGATTATAATTATTTTAGCAAATGTTGCAGCTTTACAGGAAATGTATGTCTTTTCCTGAAATGGAAAAACAGAGGAAGCAATTTAATGCAAGGCAAGTGCTGTGGATGCACGTATAGATGCATAATCCTTTTACTTTCTTGCAACATATATTGTTTCCTGTTTCCTGTTCCAATCACAGAAAACTAGGACGAGGATTGAAGTGATATTTCAGCACTGCAGGAATGCTGAATTGGAGCTGTTGTGTTTGGTCACAGTGCTGAATCCATTCGGACTAGTATCAACCTTAAAACTGCTCAGACTTTGACTTGGACTCGCACTCTCGGTCTCACCTTAAGTGGCCAGAACCTGTCACATAAACAGGGTCGGACTTTTACAGTTTGTCATGGGTGTCACCTCAGAGTGCTTAAACATCTTGAACTTTCGCGTTGGCTTTGAGTACCCCTCACTTTGTCATCCCTCCCCGTCCTGTGCCTGCTCTCTGCTCCACCCCTCTGCTCTCTGACAAAACTGTTTATTCAGGCCATGTTGGGTGGGGTGTCCTGTTCTCAAGGGCATCCTGTTTTGCAGCTGCTCCTGAGTGTCTGTTTCTCTTACAGATTTCAAGGGATTTGTTTGGGTTGGGGATATGTGTGTGTATGTGGCGGGGGCAAAAATTGACTCTGCCTCGTGAGTATATCTCATGAACAATCAACCGCCATCAAATATTGAAGCGACACACGAGCCTCAGAGGGAGGCTGGGCTTTACATCAGATATATAAACACACACATATGTCAGTACATGCGCACACAGAAGGCAAAAACACAATCCTGGCATTCGAGGTCTGTTATTATAAAAAGGAAGTTATGAGATAAAGTATAACCTTTAAACCCCATTGACATTTTCAATGATATATGCATTTAGAATTTTATTATGTCTGACAGCTTGTGTAACTGCTGGCCATTTCTTATTTATTTTTTGGCTCCAAATGTGAAGAAAGCACTATTTTATTATATTTTATTGAAACTTTACCCCCTAAAGGAACAGTATTTGTTAATTTTATTCTGACACGGCTTACTTTATGAACTTAATACTGAGTGAAAATGCTCAGGTGTCCTATTAGTAGAGGACCGGATATTTCAGGGACACTTAAATTCATGTTAAGCCTTCTTGAGGCCTCTTTAATTAAATTAAACTTTAATAAAGGAAATTAGTCACTGGAAACCCTCAAAGACATACATCACAGTCTCAGCCCTGTGATAGGTGAGTGGCTCTACATGGTGAGTGTCAATGCTTGTGTAATGGTTTAGATTTATGTCAGCATTTTACAATGTCCTCTACCTGTCCTGTCAGCTTTTGTTGGACTAGTAAATCAGTCCTTAGACATCTGGCTGGGGACGGCTGTATGAATTCTCACTATTATCACTTTTTATCACATTACATAGCCATTTGGGGAAACAAATCTTGATAAGTGCTGCTTAAGTGATTGAATTATATTAATAGAAAGACAAATAAACAAAACAAAATTAAAATAAAATTGCCTACCAAAACCTTTAGAGGGTTCCATCAAAAATATTTGAGCCCTTTAACAGAAACAAAAGCAGCAAACTGTAAAAACAAACAAACAAACAAACACAAAAATGAAACAGTCAAATAATCAAAAATAGTAATTAAATAAAATACGATCAAAAATTTAAAAGGATGTGGGAAAAGAGTATGGTACAGAGTATTTCCGTTGGCCGCCATCTTTGTCAGTTGGAGTCGGAAACTTCCAAAAATTGGCAGCAGGGGGGAGTCGAAGAGAGCTATGAAACAAACAAACAAATCTCAAGCAGAATAAATACGCTAAAATGGTGCTTTAACTGGGAGAATATTGCTATGAATTTAAAATTTATTTTTTA
>CAFUXE010000957.1:302012-333714 GCA_903364295.1 Serranus cabrilla
CCCCCCCCAAAACGTCGACGATCGAATGGATGTAAATTACCCATAGATTGATAACGACTTTACAGGTGATGTCCTCAACTCCCAACTGACCCGACACAGGTGTAACCGGTTAACAACTGTAAGTTAAGTTTTCACTACTTGTGTCAGTAAAAGTTTTGGCTCATACAGATACAGCTATAATTGAATGAGCCAACGTCATGGAACTTGTAACTTTAGCGAGTTAAACATTAGCTAAAAACGGTAGCTACTGCTACAACCTGCATAACGTTAAAGCCATAGACTTTAAAAAAGAAAGCTAACGCTAATGTTTCAATTGAGGAAAAAAATGTCTGGGGAAATACGTGTCTGGTAACGTGAAATAGTAGCTAGGCCTTTGTGGTTATTAAAATAATCCTCCAATAACTTGCGAGGTCTTGCTCATTGTAATGGATAGTCATTAACTGCAGTTTACAGCTAGCTATGTGCAATTTATGTTAGTGTTGTAGGTTAGACTCCAGAGCAAGTCCAAATGTACATGGACCCCCTAAATATCCTTTAAAAACAACAACAACAACAAACAAAACGGATTCATAGTTTGAGAAATAAACAAACAGAAAAGGGAATAATGCAGGACCAGGCTCATTAGTACTAATTATGGGCTCATTAATAATCATAATGAGCCCTGCAATCAGTGCTATTTGTGTCAAACTAAATACAACAGCTGCACTGAATGAACTAGCACCAGAAGGAAAATTGTTATCTTATTCTTTTGCAATACCACTGCCACAGTAACTGTATTATATACTTTTTTTTTATTTTTTACTAGTTTGAGTATAGCAGTGAAACATAGTCTGTCTAGAAAAAGACACACCATACATCTGACTCAAATTGTATGTCAAAGAGTGAATAATTTGTCAATCTTATAGAGTGAGCCGTTAAAAATGCACAATACTTTTTAGCTACATCGTGTGGACATCAATAATGAACTGTTTCATGTTACCGTTAGCACGTATCTTGTGAATTGCCATCCTCAATTTTGTCTTCAATTGTAAAAGGCTGTTGTCAATACCGGTTAGCAAATATAACTATTTGTCCTCTGAAAGCTGCACTGTAGCTGCCATGGGACTATTTAACATCCTCCTGTGGACGTTTGGGGAGTTATCTTCTGAAATAGGAAACATGACACCACTGAAAAACAAAATGGATCCATGACTGTAAGTACCTTACACACCACACCGCTTTCACTACTTTTTTGTGTGTTCATGTATTTTAAGGTGGATTCCTCCTTTTCCTTATACCACAAATTACATAAATATACCCGGTTATGTAATAATCTTGCATTTCAATGACCATTACAAACTGTACTACTAATAATAGAAATACCATTCATAATTAAGGTGATTGACGTCTTCAGCACATCTGTTCAATGCTCAAAAGGCAAAGGTTAACACGACCACATGTTACAGATGCTTGAGTGGCTTCATTCGTGTGTGTACTCTAAATTTCCCAGTGGTATTCCTCAGGTCATTACACATTCAAGCGCTTAAAGTGCATACAGTGTGTGTGTTGATCTGCTGCTACACCTGCTAATGGCTGTGCTCTTACATAACACATGCCGTTTTGAAAATACCCATATTTTTATTATGTTAAGTTTGATTTATCATAATGTTTTGAATTCATAAGATTTATACCCCCTTGAATATAATGATTTTTAAAAGGATAATTTGAAAACAAATATAAAATAGTTTTATGGAACAATATTTGATGTCAGTTTCTATGAGCTTGGCCCCAGTGAAAATGAAATGAAAAAATGAACAAAAAAGAAACACATCTTCATGTTGGTAAATCCAGTTGATTTTGAGGTGAAGTTTCCAAAGTACATGTAAACTGGTTTATAATTCATATAGAGGGCCACGGCAGAGTGAACACATCCCAAGATCTGGTTAGACAGATGTGGTACATGAATATGAGAGTAGCGATGATGGTGTTGGTGGGGGCTGGGTCGGGTGGAGGGGGGCACAGTCCTGCTTCACCTGCCACATTGCCTGTAAAATTTCTCACCAGGTGTCACACATGAGACACCATGTTTCATCCTACCCGCTGTTAAATGCAGTTGTTCCAGACATGCAAGGGCCTGGACCTGTTTAAAATCTATTATGGGCTTTTAAAGGGGCTGTACATGGCATTCAGAGCATTTATATAGCTCCTAACCGCTATTTACTACGTGAAGATATAGTGCAGTAATAGTGCCCTGACCAGAGAATGAATCATCACACTGCTTGCGTGTGTGTCATAATCCGAGCTTCTCTGTTCTTTGTTGACAGCAAACAACATTGAATTGTTTTGGTAGCTGGTCCAGCAGCACATCCATGTTGCTTGTGCTTGTGAGTCCATGTATGTGTCCTGCTCACAGCCACTCTGCACTGATCTCATATGGCAGTTATCGCTGATAACGCCTTGCTGACCCGCTGCGTTTTCGCAGAAGTTAAAAGGCCACCTGCCGTTTCACACTCAGGTTACATCGTCAACTCCCCATCCCACTGTTTTGGCTGAAACAAGTAGTCAATTAACCAATTAGAAGATTGGCAAATACATATCTTTAGCTAATTTGATAGTTGGTGAATCATTTCAAACAAGAAATCTGTCAGTGATGAAAATTTGCTGCTCTATTTTCATGATTCATGATGATAATTAATCAAATATCTTTAGGTTCTTCATTGTTGCTCAGACACGTAAAGACTTCAAGTAGGGTTCCCTAAAATTGTAATGGCACTTTAAAGGCCAAACAAAATAAAGAAAATAGCCAGAATAATCACAAATGAACATATTTGTTAGTTGCAGCCTTGGCTCTCATCCATCAGTCACATATAGAGCTGATAAGTCTTATTTTGTACAGGTGGAAAAATATACACCAAGAAATTAATTTATGATAATCTGACATTACCTGACATTAAGTCCAAATTCTAGCACAACCTGACAAGCTGGATGCAAGAAAAATACATTTTAAAATCTACAGAATAAAGTAACAGTATACTATATCATACAGCAGGGGAGGCACTGCCAGAATCTCATATTTCTTTTTTTAATTAGTTGTTAATAAATCAGTGTGTCATGTATACAGCCATTAATCACCAGGAGTCACTTACAAAATAATTAAAATAAATGCTATGTCCCTGAAAATATCTACTGAAATCTGTTTGACACTTAGGATGATAATTGTGACTAAAGCTGTATTAAAAATCTATTATTTACCTACGAACAGATGAACACATCTATGAGACAAAGCTTTGCCCTCATGTCACAATGCCTTGCCACATTTACAGCACACCATGAAGGCCAATGTGACTTTACTATGATCATTCTTAGTAGCTTTATTTATTGTGTGTGGTTTCAAAGCTGTCAAACAAATAAAAATCAATCCAAATCATGAGGACTGCTGGATAGAATTATGTGATCTGGGTCTTGTATAGTGTGGAGCTACTGGCCCATCTGTCTTTATTGACAATGATACTGAGGCGGTAATCCTGTTTCCAGGCCAGCGCCAGTGAAGCAGGCAGCCTTTTTGGTTAGTTTATTATATCCAGCCATCATTTCCATTATCTGCTTTGCTTTGGGCTCGCTGCCATCATTTATGTGCGGGAGACATTGGCTCAGTGGACAATATTGTACTCCCTATCGCTAAAGCACATTGTTCAAGATTATTTCACATCTTATTAGCTAGCTTGTAGTCGACTAGACAAGAAAGATGGGATGAAGACAGGCAATTGCATGCAAAAAAAAGGTCACAAGCTGAATTAAAACACATGCGACATGAATTTGGAGTGTATCACATCGCCTCTTTGTTACTGCTGTACTCAAATTATCAGTTGTTATGCAGAATGTGAGTAATTATTTATTTGATCTGTTGAACACAATTGCCCTACAATGCAAAGCACAAATGAAATCAAGAAGCAGCTCACAGCTTGACAAATTGTGGATGGTAAGGCAAGGAACATCTTGTTAAACAAAAAAGCAAGTAAACAGTTTGCTTTCTCCTTTTGAAGTTTAATTGGCAGCAGTGTTCACAGTAGTCCCAGTGTGATTGACGGCTCATGTCTCATACAGTTGGTAGTCTATAGTCATTTCTTGTATTCTGTCTGTATAAAGGCGTAATATAAAGATCAGTTTAGCATACTCTATAGCAATAGTGTTTATTGTAGGGACACAGCTATGATTTTTAAATAGGCTTCTATCGCTGATTTATTGATCTGTTTTATGAACAGCTGACAGTGATTAATCATGATACAGGTGGCATTTAGGGTAATGTACTTTAAGTCACTTTCGTTGCCAATGGTTGCTGGAATTGATTGCCTTAATAACTTCTAAGGCAATTATTGTGTGGTTTGATGTTGTTTGCACCATTTTTACAATTTTGTTCTGTTCCCTGTGCCCTTTGGTGGCCCAGTGCCATTTCAAAAAAGAGAACAGTGCATCATAACCCTTGGCCCAAAATGACTGGCTCAAACAATCGGGGAACATGTTACAGATGATTAGTGGGCGGCTGTGGCTCAGGAGGTAGATCGCTTAGTCCGCTGATCACAGGGTTGGAGGTTCGATCCTGTCCACGTGTTGGCAAGACACTGAACCCCAAATTGCTCCAGATGGTAGGGCCAGCACCCTGCGCTGCAGCTTGCTGCAATCAGTGTGTGAGTATTTGAATGAGCAGCAATTTGGATAAAAGTGCTATTAAATAATGTAGATAATTGGGGATATTTCCAATTCTTTCATATAACATTAGAATATTCTATTTCCTGCTATACTATAGTATTTAAGGACTCTAACTGTTCTAGCATCGAGCATATTTGACTATCCTGTATAGTTTTCAGGGGCAGTGGAGCACATAATGAATGTAGGTATAATAAGGCCTGCAGATAAACCCACGTAGGCTGACTGATTCGGGATAAAACTGGCTGACCCGTGACCTCTTTTTAAAGTAACAAGCCCAATCTCTAAAATGTTTTAGCCTCGTCATTCAAGTCAGCAATCTGTTGTACTTTGATTTGCATTGAAAAAAGATGCAGTCTATCCAAAATCACTAGCAATTTAAGTTGGATGATTGAGTCGTAATGGAAAGTGCAAACCCAAAATCCATTTCAGGTCAGGTCTGTTTTTGGCTTTTATGAGTCAGAAAACCGTAAAAAAATAATAGTAAATTGTTTTAGACTATATGGCTCCAGTTCTCAGTCTTGCTAAGGGTTAATTTACTCTAGAGTCAAATGATCTTACCACCAAGTGCTTGTGCTTTAATCTTGTCTCCTAAATTAAATCAAGACCAGCTCAGAGGAGCTGGTTTGGACAAAACATAAACAATATGTTTCATATGCATTTGATCCTGTTTTGATTTTAAGAAGACAAAGCCATAAAATACAGGGGTAATGCAGAATAAAGACATAAATTAATCACAAAAATTCTTTCAACCACTTGACTTCTATTGGGGGAAAAAAACCTTACTGTCAGATCTCTTTTCTTTTTAAAACTTGAGCATGAAAAGGTTACTTAAAATGGATTTCTTTTTTGCTGCGTGTGCAGAAACGGAAGAGCAGATCAACCTGTATTAACATGTAAATCACTTAAGCATATGAGAGCTATCACCCAGAGTTGAGCACCAGTGATTTAATGACGGTCCACTGAAAGCCCCACATGCTTCATGATTGCACCAGCAATTACATTTCTGTGAGAATAGATCTTCTTAGCTGATTATTTCTATCCAGCTCCCAGATATTCACTGGAAAACGCTTTTTTTTTCATCAAATTAATTTCCATTGAGAGCTGGCTCGCAGGTCAGCGTAACAGGGTAAAAATGTCAAACCATTCAAAATATTTGTCATGGTTAAAAAAAATCCCTTACAACCCAATTCTAACATAACTGCCATCTGTACCTGCTGTTAAAGGCTTTGGATTTAGTTGTTTAAGATATTGTTGGGTTCGACCTTGCTGACTGGTTGGTTCATGTGGATTTTGCATATGGTTTAAACGTGAGCGTAAATGGTTTTCTGTCCCTAAGATTGACTGCTGACTATCCAGTGTGTATACCCAAATGACAGCAGGAATTGTCTCCGTTCCCCCCATGACCCTCAGGGATAAGTGGGTAAAGCTAATGGATGGGTGGTAATACTGTTAGACCAGTTGACCTGAGTTCAAATGGCAACTCTATGTCATGAAAAAATATGAAGCAACAACTTTTTCTTTTGAATAACAAAAACACATCCAAAATAATTCAGCCCTGACCCAGCGCCAAACACTCAGCTATTTATACAGTGAATGAAGCTGCATGTGCATGATGTTATGAAATATTACAGCACTCTAACTATGATGACGCTGGTTTCCCTAGAGGCAGCATTTTGGTGACAGGTTTAATAAAGGTGCACTTAAGCTCAGATGTAATGCAGTCCTGATGTGTGTGTGTGTGTGATATAGAATGTAACTGGGTTAATTCAAAGAGTAATGTGAGGTCTGTATTGCTTGAGGCATATGCCATGCGTCCCACGTGCCTGACTTCCAAATGAATCAAGGCTTTTCCACAGTGTTGATGCCACTAGCGAAGTGCATAGGGCTTTTTCAAACACTAAATATTACATCAAATAAGCCTGGCTGGTGTCACTAGTGAAAGCAGAATCAGCTTTTCAGGCTTGGAAAAATCTTCATTGCTGATTGTGAATAGACTACTCCAGTGATTCTAAATTTAGTTCCCAGCCTGATCTGCAGTAGTTTGCTCAGAGAGTTTTAGGTGACCCCTGTCTGCTAATTGCCTTCTGTTAAATCATCACAACATGTCCTTGCAGAGATCGTCTTTTCTGCAACAGTCAAAAATATTCAATGCTATTATATGTATAGTTTGTTCTCTTCATAATGTGCTGAATGGTACATGTGATCTGTGCATGAGGTCCCGTTGACCTTGAAACATGAAGTGTCAGCAAGTTCTCTCTGTAGAGAAACTGCTTACACTTACCAGCATTGAGTGCTTATTATTCAAAGTACTTATGATGGATTCAAGACTGTTTGTTGTAGTTGGAGTATCAAGAGTCATGAATATACTACTGTGTATATTTATATGGAAAGAATATGACATTGGGAACTTAAGAATGTCTGTTCCAATCGAGCTTAATGAAGTCAGTGAGATAAAATCCTTGTATTTGAATGTTTAATAAGAAGCAACATAGAAGGGACATCAGGGTAACAACTTGTCTCACACCTGCTGTAAGTGGTCCCACTCTAGTCAGTTCACACGCTGTTAGAAATAGTTCAACATACTTGTAGCTCTGCTTATTCACATTGTTGTTTGGAGTCGGATGAGAAGATGTTTCCACTTGCATATCTCTTCTTTCAATATGAAGCAGCTGGCAAGCTGAGCATAGCAAGCCTGGCTGTATCTGATGGTAATCAAATTTGCTGACAAGAAATTACAAAAATAGACAAAGTGGCAATTTGAGGTTTTTACACAAGGGCTGTGTGTAGGGGTGTAAATCACAAGTTTCATCACAATATTGGACAACAATACAATATTTGCTAGTTTCACACAGTCTGCCACTATACAATTTAGTGCTGATTCATTTCAGAGGCTTGTGATTGATATGAGATGATATTATATGTGCATTTAACACAATCAGTTACAGTTATATCCACTCACAAAAAATTACTTGAAATGTGGGATTAAGAACATAAACTCATGAGGAAAATGTTTACTGAGGTAATAAATCAAGAAAGAAATAGGTTTATTTTCTCCTAGATTTCTATACAATTGATATTCTTTTGCAACCAGTCGAGTCGCGCCCTGCTGACCATTAGAAAGAATGAAAGTTTAAAGCAGTTTCATATTGACATCACTTTTCAGAAAGTCCATGATCAAGATTAAACAAATGAGAGGTGCATGTGAAATGTTATTTAGGGAGCTGTAGAGGTGCAGGGCAACTCGTTAGATTGGCTAATAATAAAGAAAGTAGCAAAGTTTATTATTTGTCCTACATCTATTTATACCAGCGCTTGATAACATACTGCATCTGGAAAAAAAAAAAAACATCACTTTGTTGGAACTTGAGGTACCGTTTTGTTATCCAGCAAATAAACAAAAGCAAACAACCTGGAAATGTATTTTGGCTCTCCTGGAAAGCCAGAGACTACTTAAATAAACATTTTTGGCTCTAAGCCCCTAAACAACTCTTCTCTGAGTTGCTCTGTAATCTCCTGCATGCAGCATTGTGCTCACTTAACCTTGCAGTAAGCTGTTGCCTTCTTCTGTGAAGCTTAAATAATACAGGTCTGAGAGGGCAATCAAATACTCACTAAGAAACAGTGAGCAACAGATCTGAATCTCTGGAGGGTTAGCTTGTGCAGTATGGACTTGACTACAGGACAGCCTATAGGCCTCAATAATTTGGAGTTTCAAAACCCTCTAGATTGTAATTCACCTTATCACCCTGCTGTGTTTTTGCTGAGTTGTGGGTTAGTCATTGAATTGCTTTCCACGTTGGACTGTTGCTTGTAATCCATCATTGGAAAGCAGCTCGCCTCCTCCCCAATACTCCCAGCAGCAGCAGCAGCAGCAGCAGCAGCTCTCTGTCCTAACTCCTCTCCCAGTGCCACTCCTTCAGTGCTCCTGTTTCGTAATTGTTTTGGCTGTGCTGGGTTGGAGGAGGGTTAGAAAGGAGTTAAGTGCATGTTTTTTAACATTATCAACACAGGACCCCCACTGCTCTGTATTGATTTGTGATTCATTAGTAGTTGTTGACATTTCTGGTGTTTTTTGCTTGTTCTGCTTAACAGATTGAGAAGATCATGAACTTGATTGGAGCAGGCATTGAAACATCCCAAAAGAAACAGCCCACAACAGGCACAGGTAATGCCTCACCACCTATGTTTCCATCATGATGCTGAATTGAGTGATGTAGTGTGTTATTTATTGTTTAGATGTTGTAAAATGAAAACTGGGTGTGGGTGTTTAAGTGAGTCTTGTTCATTACTCATGCATAAAGCTATTAATTGCCATTGGTGCTGCATCCATGATGGCCCTGTAGACTTAATTGGACACTAAGAAATGTACTAACTAATAATGTATGTAATATCAGCGGAAACCATAGACTGTAAGTGGACATAGTCATGTGGATGTTACTCATTGGTTTTGTGGACTAAGTTTTTGAAGCCATCTTGTTCTTCTGGTTGGGAAGCAGGATAAGTTATCACCTAACGCCAACTAGCTAAGTTGGTCAGCAAGAGGCATGCATAATTCAAAATTAGACCAGCTATTAAGACCATAAACTCACTAGGAAAATGTTTACTGAGGTATAGAATCAAGTGTATTGGCTTCACTTTTCAGACCCGGATGTTGCCAAACCAAACTTTATGCTGTGTAACCGATTAGATTTGTGAGCAGCTTTTTTAGGAGCCGCTGCTCAGTATTCAAACACACCTTCAGAAAGGATGGAGGGTGGGTTTGCTGTCCTTATAAGTCACAGAGATTCATGCTGACATTTGTTTGGCTCGTTCTTGTTATTTGTTAAACACAGGGTACCACTTTGTAGGAAATCCAATTCTAAATTCTACTCACCATCATACATTTTTTTTCTTGAGTTACTGTATATCTCAATAGAGCTTGTACTGATAGTGCGCTTCATCAAGTGTCCTTCAGGCAGTCTAGAGGAAGAAGCCAGCTGGCATCAGCTCAGTTTGTTTAGATCACACTCCTGAGTTGATACAGTGTAAACTTACCTCTGTAAGAGACTCTGCCATAAGGTGGTTTCATCATACAGGATTGTGTAACAGCTCCTCCAGCTATGCCCATGACTGCCTTTATAAAGACTCACCAGATTTATTAAGATAACATTTTCATTAGTTATGCGCAGTTTGTTTCATGCATTAACAATCTGCTGACCACAGCGAGGTGGAACTCCACCAAAGCTGAAAGGCAGAAACTGTAAAAGATAAATGGATGTAAAGTAAGGACGCAGAAATGTAGAAAGAAATGACATTGTAATTAGAAGACTTTTACTGCTGCATCCCCATTACAGTAGGCCTTACATCAATTCAATTATATCTTTAAAAGGTAAGTAATAGTTCAAGCTATTCAACCGATTAAACAAAATGCTGAGTGAACATAGATTACTGTTAAGGACATCTAATTTCATCAGATCTCTTGATTTCATGCTTTTATTATGTGTTTGCTAATTGCTATAATAATAATATAATAAAAGTAAACTCTAATTATACAGCTCAGAATGCCAAACCTGAAAAGAGAGAAAAGCACAGACAATATCAACAACTGTCTGAATATTAAAATACATTTAAAAACGGAAGCAAAGCAAATGAAAAATTAAAAACCTGGAATAAATATGACTAGAGAAGAACAGCTGCAATAAAAGATATGTAACTGTAACAACACCTATTATCATAATCAAAACCACTTTGTATTAGAGTTCCTTCCAGGCTGCTTTTAACCATCACACAGTTTTAATATTCGTTAATGTGATTTTAAGCCAAAAGGAAATCCATATTAGCAAAGCAATCCTAAAGCAAAGCTGGTTTCCACTGCTGTGTTAATTTATGGTTTTAATTGTAACTTGACTTCCAGCACACCCATGAATTTCCTAGATTAATTGCTATCCTTACAATTAAGACCTGAGGTTATTCTACATTACATAAGAGAAAATATGTTGTTTGTTTTTTTCTTCTACACATATAGGTGTGTGCTATTTATAGGCCTTGTTTGAAGAAAAGCATGCAGAAAGTGTCCCAGATTCAGCTGAGTCATGCAGTTGCTGCTCCGATTCTAATCGGAGATTGTGCACAAGTAGTTCTGGAGGTTGCGAAGATGCTTTTGTTGCTGTTTTTGTACGTGTCGCTTAGTAAAGAGGTCATATTTCTTTTTCCACAATGTAATGAAAGGGAACAAACAGGTACCCTTCAGAGTCATCACCAGGAAAGGGAGGGAGACAGAGAGAGAGAAGAGAAGAGGGAGAGGGAGATAAGGGAGATTACACAAACATGGGAACCTAAATTGTCACTCTTCATTCCACCTTTATCTTTTTATTGTAACAGAACTGGAAAAACCTTATCCTCTATCCAGTTTTTTGTGTAGTTTTAATCCATCAACCTTTTCCTTTGACGCTGTTCCTCTCATATCAGGAGCCAAGGACGGGCAATTCATCCGTCAGAAGCAGGTTTCTGAACATCATGTTTTTGTGGCTACAGAAAACCAGACCTACAATTTTGCGCCATTCTGCACGCTCAAGGATGAGGTTGTTTGTGTTGTGTGTGCCCATCACGAGTGCCTCAATTGTGTGCTAAGAGAGCACTGAGTAAATGAGCTTAAAAAGAGAGAGGGAGTGGAGAGAGAGCTCAGCTAACAGCACACAGGAGGCATCGGCTCGATTTGTGTACAGGCACACTCTGACGTTCAAAGGAAAAGAGTCCGCCCTCAGTTTCCCTGAATTAATTCAGCTTTGCGGCTCATTTTCTCCAGTGCTTGGGTGTGTTGACAAGGAGCTAGTGCTTTTCTCCCGCTCTGATAAAGAGGCATGGCTTTATCTAGGCACAACCTCTACCTCTCCCTCTGTAAATAGGTCTTTCTGGGTGCTCCACGGAGCCAAGTCTAGACCTAGCAGTGCTCAAACAGTACCAAAACCCACTTGGATAGATTTGACAGCTTGGCCTGTTTAACAGGGGATAAGACAGTGACCCAGTTCCCCCCCACAGAAGGCATTGGATACTCTGTCAGTCAATAATTAGGTCCTACTACCGTGGGAGGTGTTGCTGTCCCAAATGAATGGAAGTAATTGGATGGGGTGGCGGGTATTTTTAACAGTCTTTGTCTGGATATTGTGGTGTAAGAGCTGACTTTGGTGTGAGGCTCAGGAGGAAAGAGTAAAGAAGGAGGAGGAGTTGTGGGATCTCGTAGTGAATCATAATTAGTCCACTTCAATCCTTCTTACGTCCTATTACCATCTTATCTCGCCCATATGTTTCATCGCCTCCTCCTTTATTAGTCTTTCTCTGTCTCTTATCTGTCTCCTGCTCATTTTCTCCCTCTCCCTTTCTCACTCACTCCCTCCTTCCATCATCTTTCTCCTCAGTCAGTGCAAATCTGACAGCAGCTTCTTTTCCTGATAACAAATGATGAGCATTGGTCCTTGTGGATGACTGACGGGTCACGGAGACCCGACTTGGCCTTTTACCTGATCGTTTACGCCAGAGCAACAAGGGGTACAGGCAGCCAATTACGGAGGAGGTTCAATCAATAGCCCTTCACTTTGCTTCCCTCTGTTGGCATCGCTTCCCTTTACCCTGACTGCCTTACTGACTGGCTGACTACCCATCTGGGAATGTGTGAGGTGATTGCACGCAGCTTGAAAGCCTGCTTAATTACGCTCTGCCTGCAGCTGTACCCAGATACCACCAGTGATGGACGCAGTGAGCAGCCCTGCATAGGTGGGTGCTACAGTCTACCACTCCCCGTGTAGACAGGCAGAGTCAAATGGCACTGTGTTTGAGTCTTTTAACCCAAAATCTATCTTAATTATATATTATCTCACTAGTTTATCCGGGCTTTTTTCCTGTAAGTAGCCTCTTTTGTGCATTAAAACGGTTGATATGACATGAGCATCTGGAAGTACATAATGGAATTTGCCTCTTTTCTGTCATCCTGCATGACTGGGTGAGACGGAGAAGAGACTTGAAGTGTGTGTCTTCTCTTCTCTTCTCTTTTCTTCTCTTCTCTTCTCTTCTCTTCTCTTCTCTTCTCTTCTCTTCTCTTCTCTTCTCCTGTACAAGTGCATTAAAGACTTCTGCTGACTTGAATCAATGCTGCCCCCCCTTGTCCTATCATCAAAGTAAGATGTAAATGAATTAAAGCCGTCTGCTAATAAGCAGGGTCTTGATGAGGCTCTTTGTTTCAATATCCCATGTTAGCCTTAAGAAATTTGGCATTGCTGCTGCAGAAGACGATCGGGTCTTCGTCATCCCTTTACATTCGAGTCATTCTTGGCTGAGAAGGACTGTGATTTTAGGGCTCTCAGTTCTTGTTCCTTGCTTCTGATGGTGGTGTCCTTTCTGCACTGGCAAGATCAGAGTGCCTCTGCAATTCTAATCAGTGCAGTGGGGGGGAGAGGGAGAGGTGGGGTAAGGTTAGAGAGAGACAGACAGGGAAGAGCGTTTGCGTTTGTATGAGAAAAAAAGAGGAGCACTATAGAAGGGGAAAAGGGTAGAGAGACAGACGATGAAGAAAGAGAAAGAGTGTGTGTGTGTTTGCATCTGTCCGTGTGTTTGAGGACGAGAGGCAGGGAGCGAGACAGAGTGAGGGAGAGAGAGAGAGAGAGGCAAGAGGGAGGGGAATTGATATAGTGGGAGAGTGAGGGAGAGAGAGGTGGTTACGTGGAGCAGCACCCCACTTCATCAGGCAGCATACGGCAGCCCTGCAGTGCGATCACACAGTATGGGAATGGGGCTATGAGATCGAGAGCAAGAGAAAGAAAGCAGAGAGAGACGAGAGCGAGGAGGGGGGGAGTTAAAAAGAAGAGCTTGAGGGATTTGCTCGGATGAGAAGGGGGGATGATCTGAGTCTGTTGCCTGTCGTGGATGTGGGAAGGACGTGGCGGCAGTGGCTGAGGTTGAGGCAGATCTGTGGTCTCCTGTGTAGAAGTAGCCGGCGTCAGGACGTTATGCCCTGTGAGCAGTGAGAGGTAGCGTGTGTGAGCCAGGAGCAGCTGCTGTGACTGCATCTGCGCTGCCTGCATGTCTCAGACAGGCAGGGGATGCAGCAAACCTCTGCCCTGAGCACAGAGGCTGCTAGCTGTACCCAGCGAGGAGAAGAACCAGGTGGGCTGGGGCGTGAGTGGGGGGCGCCTGCCTCAGGAAGGAGCTAGCTTAACCTGCACTGTGGTCCTGCAGTGATCCTCGCTTCAGAGTCAAGAGGCTCACCTGCCGTCTATTGGATCTGAACCTGGATTTACTGCTTTGAGAGATGAGAAGCACGTTCTCTGGCGGAGCCGCACAGCCAGCAGCCTGCTGAAGAGTGTGAATGCTGGGCAGCACTGGCACCACCAAGGACACCAAGCCTTTTTCCACTGGCAGACAGCTTACCAGGAGCTTTATCAAGGAATCTATATTTGGATTTGATTATGAATTGAGGAGTTTGAAATCAGCACACTGTGGAAATCCTAAGCCAACGTTTCTTTTTTTGATGTAGGATTTACAATATGTCTACCTGACCGTACTCCTTGTGGCTCTGGAGTGAAATCGAAAAATGGTTTAAGCAAATGTGTTTTCCTTGATCAAAAATAACATGAGTACCTCAACAGTACTTTAGAATGCTGCTACCTTCATTGTATGAGCCGTGTCCTAGCTCTCAAAGAGATTGACCAATGAAGCCATGGGACTCAGCCAGAGCTTTACAAGTATGTGGTGAAAACCGTGACAAATTTATTTTGGGGGAACTGAATATTTCTGTGTTACACCCTGATGGAGTAATTCATGATTTTAGAAAAAATGACGGGGATAGTTTTGGCAGAGTAAATAATATGTGATGTATGAAAATGTTTAATTTAGTGATAGATATTTCCATTTTCCCTCAACCTGAAAATGATTTAGTCTCTTGACTTGTAGTGTTCAGAATTGTTATGTTTTTTGGACTAGCTAGGCACTTGTTCTTACACTCGCTCATCTGCTCACTAAAGGAATGTTTAGTGAACCCTGTTTGTTGGAAGATGCCATAGTGGCTCACTCCAACATAACTAACGAAACCAAGCTTCAGATGGGCTTCCTTCCCTGCACTACCTCCACCCTCGCCTGACATTTTCAGTCAGTCACACTAACACCAGTGGGTGTATATTAGCCTAGTCAGTCCCCTGCAGGGCTTGAGCTGGGCCTGCAGCACTTCCTACCCTCCTCCTGTGTTTAAGTTAGCTGGGCCCCCACCCGTACCTTGGGAGCCCCTCACCCCCGGCCTGGACCCTGTCTCCCCCCCACCCTGCCTGGTGCTGCTGCACTCGGCTCTGCTTCTGCTGGCCGAGGATGATGTGGCAATGCCATGTGTCGTCCTCTGAGTGCCGCTGCTACCGGCTGAACGGCTTCTCCCTGCTGAAGCGCTTCCCTCTCTCGGCAGATGGGGCCTGTGGTAAAGCCCTGGACCAGCCGGTCGGAGAGTGGCTGGAGCACGTGGGGCTGCCGCAGTACGAGAGCAAGTTCCTGCTCAATGGCTTCGACGACCTACGATTCATGGTGAGTCACCTGAAGCACGTCATCTCAGGGGTCGGTTCCACTTTACATCACTCTGTCTCTCCCCTTGTCAACCTAGCTGCATTTGTCTTTTTATGTCACCACTCTGCTCTCTCACCCTCTGCCTGTCTGTCAGTAGCTCCACTCACCCCCTCCCCCTTCTACTTTTCTCTTTCCCACTCACCCCTGCATCGTTTCTTGTCCTTCCCCCTTTCTGCTCTTCCCTTCATAACTCCTCTTCACCTCCTGTGCAATGCATGACCCTGCTAAGATTTATGGCCCCACACTAGATCCCTTTAAAGAATATGGGCTGTCACCAATGGAAAGACAAATGACAACCAAAACCCATTAACTTTTTCCCAGCATTCCCAATCATGCTATCTCATTTACTGTGCAATTCTAAGGCCATCACCTTCCCCCTGTATCGACTCTTATGATGTACAGTCACTGGACTTGACCTCTGTGTAGATACAGTTAAATAACCTGGACAAACAGTCCTTAGTCTGAACACTGTAGTTGCATGGTTGCTTCCAAAAATCTCACTAAATGCACTTCCCATTATGCTCTGCTTGTGGTGCTTATGAGACGGTCTTGCAATAACTGCACAATGTATGATAAGACTTCTGCAGCATGCTAGTCTTATATTTCTATACTGTATTCTTGTGAAGTTTTTTTAGTTTATTGACACATTTTTGCATGCAGACATTTACTTTTATAACAAATTTCTTATTTCGCTAGCAAGTAAATTATGAAAAAAGCCACATAATTAATTCGCTGTTGTAGTTAAAAAACATGATCATTCCATTTCTGGAAAGCATCGACACATTTTGGATGAATGTTTTGCATTTTTAAAATGCCTCCCATCAGATTACATATTGATAAATTTATTCAGCTGCCGCTCAAAGGATGTCCACATTCTGACTGAAAGCATTATCATGTTTCCCGTAGAGAACACTGCCAGGAAACTTGATATTGCATTTGGTGATGATTGTAGAAAACACCATTACGTTTTCAATCCCCCGGTCATGTTACTCTGAAAAACATGGCTGTACACTGTAAATAACCAGGCCCAAAGGGTAAACGCGGACATTTCTCAGACCACAGAGCTGCATTAGCACTATAGGCTATATGTTACATCAGTTTGTCACAGCTGAGCTCACTTAAGTGAGACCAGTAAGCTCAGAGGGCAAGTGGTTGTATTCATAAAGCGTTTCAGTTGAGGACTGCTACTCTCTGCTACTCTTTCTTAGTGGTAAAGCATGAGATAACAACGTAATGGTAGTCCTCATGAACACGTGATCTCACTCCTACTATGCGGTGCTGTGGAGATACAAGCTTTAGGCTCAGATTTGTTCATGAGGTGATAACAAGCCCAAGTAGTGGTATGTGTACTAAGAATATATTATATATAGTAGGGGTATGTTTGGATTATAGCCCGGCCGATATTTGTCTGGGGTGATAAAGATATTAGCTTATTGCAGGGCAGATGTTAGCTTATTGCAGATATTTTGGCATCATGTTTACAAAACATTAAAGTACTGAAGAGATTAATTTAGGCCTAGTCCATATATGCAGGGGATTTTTTTTAAACTGTTTTTTTTTTTTTATCCGTTCTTAAAAAAAACCCCATTTCTACACAAAAACTGCATAAAAAAATCTGCATCCAAATGAAAAAACTTGTGGGAGTGTTGGATTGTATAGCAGTGACCTCTGTAGCGCATTCTGACGCCTCCATTCCTCAATATAGTGGGAAAGTAACTTTTTACACTTAAATTTTTAGTGCTTGTGCACATACAGTTTGGTATCTGGAGTGACTATCAACCCACAAACTGTGTCATAGGATAACACTGTGGTTGGTTTCTCTTCCTATGTCAGGCCCATTAAAATATAATGCCCCACATCTGAGTATCTCCATCCACAGTTTGAGAAATAATAACTGTAACTCATAATAACTGGTTTGCATCCTCACCACCAGCCTCAAAAATCAGACGGCATATAATGTGGATCTTTTATCACTGTACATGTAAGATTATCATATTATAATTATTATTTTTATTATTATACTATCTGTTGAGAAATACCATAAAGCTTAAACGCATATGCTTTTTCCCCTCCACTAATCTAGCTAAATTGATTACCTGACAAATAAAGGTATTTAATTTAATGAATGCAAAATTCCTGAAAATTCCAATATTACCATAAATCAGTCCTTCTTATTGATTTGCAGCATTTCCCACAATAGGTTAATGCAACCAAAGATATTAAAGAAATGGCTAGCTGAGTACAAAACATTTCCTGGCTGTCATTATATTGGTGTACAGATATCTAGACAGAGGTTTGAAAGAAAACAAAGCAACCTTCTTTTCTTATTTGAATTGGATGATTCCATGTTGATCATGATTTCCGGGACATAATGTGATGAGTACGATGGGTCATTAAACATTCTGATGTTCATTTTCATGCCACGACTAATGTGTCTGCTGGACTTGATGCATCAAGGAGATAAATCATTAATTTCACAAGGCAAATTACCCATGGATATTTACAAGGATGTGGAGGTTGCAAACAAGGAAAAGGTCAGAGTAGTCAGGCAGACGTTGTGAATGTTTAATATTCTGCCCTTTTAGATTCTGCCAGACTTGCTTTAGATGTGATCAATCTAACTGAACAGGAGCATTAGGATTCTTCTGTGGGATTAATTGTCAGTCAAAATCAATTCACATAATTTATTTTCTTTTTGATAGCATTATGCTGTGTTTCTCTGATGTCCAAACTAATGTGGCAATGAGGCAAATTGTCTAGTGCAAAACATCTTAGAAGTTACCCATCATGCATTTACACTGCATCTTCCTTGAATTAATATTGCATCAGATTCTGCAGCCCCCTCTTTCTCAAATGTTATAATGTAGGACTGATCATACATATTGTATCACATGAATTAAGTCTTTTGCTTTGCTGTATTATTGTTACGCTGGCTGACTCTTGGAAAAAAAAGTAGCAAAATTTGATTTTTCTAAACAATTCCCCTGTGGTGCAGAGCAATAGAGCAATTCTAATTCACTGTTGCATTAACCGAGTGCATTTAGTGAGATGAAGGACTTCTACCATGGCTACATCTGCAAGTCGTATCAGATTAAATCAAACTACCATTGCTCATAAGCTATGTAAGAACTGAACCATACATTCCCGTCACATGTTTCAAATGCAGCATGAAATAATAAGTTTGCAGAGTCTCCCGAGGCATCATCAAACTTCAAACTGTGTTAATAAAAGTGGAGAATCTATTTTGGGACTCCCTTACATCAGACCCCGCTTCATTTTGACCTTTATTCTAGCGATCAGTGAGTAATCTCCAAACTGCACCCTGATACAGGCCTGTGAATACTGCTGCATTGTGCTCTGAAACCAATCCAGTAAGAGCAGATTGAGTAAAGACTACAGAACATTTTAACATTCTTGGCCAGGAAGAATCAATCTGCAGCAGTCCACAGGGAAAAACGCTTAGCTCCACATTTTCAAGGTTCTCCTTGTATCTTTATTCCTGCCTATAAACCGGAATAAGATGACAAAGCAGTTGGAGCTGCAAATATGAACAGCTACATGAAACAGACAAGAATCTGCTTGTCAGTCAAGATTTCAGGAGGTGCAAAATCATTATTGTTCATTGTTTTCTATGTCCTAAATTAAGGAATTGTCACAAACTGTGGTGAATTATTCCTGCTTCCTCTTGGACTGTTTAGTTCCCCTCAATGAAACACAGGGATCTTGTAGATGCTGCTGCAGTTATGAAGGCTTTGTTCCCTCTGAGTCGCACCAGATCAGATTGATTACTCTTGGCATGCACAATTTATTTGACTTCATTGTCCTCCCACTCTGCTGTTACTGCTTGTGTCAGAGATGTGCATATTCTGCGTGTGTGTGCGTGCATGTGTGTGTGTGTAACAACCAAGTGTGTGTTTGTACAGCTACAATGTTGCTATGGTAGTTACAGTATAGAAAGAGTCATGATACTTTTATTGGCCTTTGTTCCCATAAAGCAATTTGTCATGTGTCAGCATAGTGTCTTTTATATGTAAATATTTTATGCGTGTGTGTGCAGATATATTTATTATTGTGCTGATATACAGTATAATGGATCACTGATTTATTGTCATGTATTTTACGGCTGTATGTCCATATTGTGTATTGTCCCCGTGCATGTGTATGTGCTGGTGTATGTGTGTGTGTGTGTGTTTATTTGTTGGCATGTATGTGTGTATGAGTGTGGCTGTGTGTGTGCGCCTGTGTGTGAATGTGTTTATTTGTGTGTGTCTCTCGCATTTGTGCACATGTAGGGAAGTAACGTGATGGAGGACCAGGATCTCCGAGACATTGGGATCACTGACCCAGGACACAGAAAGAAAATCCTCCATGCGGCACGCAGCTTGCCCAAGGTACTTAACATCATGACTTAACCCCGGCACTGAGGGAGGACAGTGACGGACAGTAGCTGTGTTCGATATCGCATACTAATGTACTGCATGCTACAAGTATGAAACGTTGTTACAAGCAGTCTGTTCACACCAGGTAAACATGTCTTCTCTGCATGAAATGAGCTAAATCATTTATCACAAATGTATATAAACATTAGGGCAAATTATAACTTAACAATAATTCATATTTTTGTATTATATTGACTGTTAACTTTACCTTAATGACTCACCATCATTTGTAATTATTTTATCCAGTGGTAATTATTTTATTCAATGCATTTTGGGTCTTTCTTAGCCTGTTTAGCATGCTAACATTTGCTATATGATGTCATTAGTTTGGCAGGTGTTTGGTCATAAACCAGAATATTGGACAGATTAAAATAATAATATGAAGATGACTTTGGATGAGAAGTCAGAGGATCCCCAAAGTTATTAAAATGTATCCCCTGGGTACTTGAAATGTGTGTAGCAGATTTCACAGCAATGCTTCCAGTTGCTGTCAACGTATTTTATTCAGAACAAAGGTAAGGTGACCGCCAAAGTCAGAAGGATTCGTCCTCTGGGGAACAGACCTCTGACCGTCTGACATTGCTGTCCTTTGAGCCACGTGGCTAGGTCGGCTAAAAACAGCAGCTGCAGTGTGCAGCTTTAGTCAGTTAGAGTTATAGCCTGGAAAACCATGGAAACACTGTACATTCCTACTTTAAGTCCATTTTACTCTGTAATAACTCACAGTATTGAATTTTAACGTGTCCTTCCCTCCCCTGTAGGTAAAAGCACTGGGCTGTGATGGCAGCACATCTCTTGTCTCCTGGCTCGACGGCCTTGGCCTTCATGAATACCTGCCCAACTTTCTTACAAGTGGCTACCGCACACTGGAGTGTGTTAAGAACCTGTGGGAGCTGGAGATTGTCAATGTAAGAAGCCATCTCTTGCATTTACTCAGTACAATTTAGATTTTGGCTTCTTTCAGATGATGGGTGAGAAGGCAAATTATTCAGTGTCTTCCGCTCTGATGAAGACACTCTCATATCTTGAGACCTTTTCAGATGGGTCTTCCTAATCACAAGACCATCTTGTTTTATGGATCATGTTTGAGGTTAAGAAGCACTTTAAAATGCAATGCTGAAATAACAGAGAAGTGCTCATTGATGGAAGCATTTGCATAAAACTATAACGGTAACATTTTCAATATCACTGGGCAATTACTAGATCTAGCTAAACGATAAAATGTAAATTAAGGAGCAAAATGGTGATTGATCACAGGGAAGTATAGAATTTGGTTTCATCTATATGGAAATTGTGTAACATTTTCTAAGAATTTGTAATTACAAAGGAGTATTCATTTCTTCTGGGTGAAAAGCTGTGGAAGTTGTAGAGAAACAAACGGAGCATGTTGGTTGAACATGTGTGCAGTTGTCGATTTGTCTCTGTTTGTGCTTACGTGTCTGTGTTTAGACTACAGCAGTGGTTTCCCCATGGGCTCCCGAGATGAATCTGAGGGTTTGCAAAATGATTAATGGGATCTGAAAGAAAAAACATATCATCCCCTGCTACAAAATTACTTTTCTCCAGACTTTTCTCTCTTGAATCTTTAATTACCTCAACCAAAGGGGTTATGTTTTAAACTTGGCTTGTCTGTCTGCTTCATTTTTCTATCAGAAGGATTTTTAGGAATATTATTTGAAGGGTTTGGACCAAGGAAGAACCCATTCAATTTTGGAGCAAAAACACATTTTTGTGGGATAACTGCAGTATTCATGTATTGTCGTAATTATTGCAAAAATTTGTTTCTAACTGGAAAAATTATGAACTCTCCATCAAGTCGTTAAAACAACAATTTTGATACTCATTCCATTCGTCAACTGATCCTTTGCTGCTAGTTTTCAGAGAAATACTGCTTGCAAACAGCAGAAAAATGTCTAAAAGCTGATGTGCGGTGTGATTCACTACCAACAGGGTTAAAAACATATAACCAAGTTTTTAAAAGGTGATGAACCGAAAAAAGCAAAGATTTTAAGAGGACTTAAGTAGATACAGATGTGGAACATGTGAAGGGACAAAGGGGATCCTAGACAGCTTAATGTAACAATTCAATGTCAGTTTTACTGGAAATATATTTCTCTTAGTTAAGCTAAAGTTTGCAGTATGTAACTTGTGTGTAGTGAAATGTGGATAAATCAGAAATCTATGCAATGCAATGTTTGCCGTAATCATTTCACAGGCTTTTATCTGATGTTTTTAGCTAGACGGAGGCATTTTGGTAATGTTTCAGCCCTTACTGTGGCATGCATCCACCCCGTGATATGGATCTGCTCCAAATTTAATGTGTTCTTCTTTGGCCCATGCAACACCTTTCCACTGAGTGTTATGAAATCCAGGCCAATACTTTTCCCGTCGTCAAGCTGAAAAAACAGACAAACCAAGCTGAAAACATCACCTCCACAGCAGAGATAATAACCTATCATGTAGACATTATCATTGTTCATGTCATGACAGGCAGCCAGGCAACCCAAATAGTTGATCTGATAAGCTGAGGTTGTGTACAGCAGTCATATTTTTTCCCACTGCATTTCCATGTGTGTTTGGCTGTGATAAACACAAAGACAGTGGTGGCAAAATGGCAGAAACCAGCAACAGCTGCAGTAGCAGCAGCAGCAGCAGCAGCAGCCAAACATACTGTATATGCAGTGTGTGAGGGATTCTGTCCAGCAGACTGCGATGCAGTACAGAAAGATGGGTGTGAGAGCAGGGCACATTACTTTCAGTGTGCAGAACTGCCTGTGAGCATTTTGGCAGGACTCGCGTTGCTTATTACATTTCCCACATCCTCTTCAGCATCTTACAGCATCTTAGTATCAACCTTGAATTTGATTTACAAGCTGGTTTACATTCCCAGATAATCCCAAGGCTCTTTATTACTATTTAAATTTTCTCTTATTTCACGCACCTCATGCATACTGGTCTCACTGGGATTCAGCGCAAAAAGAATAAGGAAAACAGCACTAGAGATCCAGACTACAGACCAGTTGCCTCATCTGCCTCTGACTCTCACTGAATAAATAATTGAAGCCTTCAGACAAAGAGCCATACGAGCCTGTTACGGAATATTTTGTACCAGCAACATAATTGCAGATGTAACATTAATCACTCGACATCCACCTTCACTGGATGAGCATGAATGTTAATAGCCAATTATGCAAACATACAGTATTAGGATAATGAGTTTTGACTACATAAAAATTAACCTATGGTTCCTCCGCTGAGGGTTTTAGCCACACAAGCAGATCTGGCATTGTAAAAGGTTTAAAGAGACCGATACCGTGGCTATCTGTGTGTCAGGTGGACTTAAAGCGTTAAAATACTCTCAATTCAAATCTATTCAGGTTGTGTCAAAGAAGTGGATTTGTGTAATGCAGTTGTTTAAAAACCTGCTTGTTTATTTGCATTTTACCTGTTATCATCCCCTAAATCACCAAATTCTTCACTGTTATTTTAGCGCTATGTCCAAAAATGGATCGTGAATTATGGAGTGTCCCAGGAAGGAGACAGTGCTGTACTTTAAGCTTACGGCAAAACAGATTGAGGCTGAATTATTGACGAGAGTCATTTCTGTTTGCCTGTGGATGCCTGCCAGTGAGGGATGCATGCCACCAAAGTCTGTGTCAGTGTATTTTGGATATATCTCTATTAGTTTAGTCTAAATAAATTCTCGTGTTTGCGATATTGATGTGAAAACACACTGGAAAGTCTGTCTCATTTTGTGCCCTGATGCTGTCCTCTCTAGGTTATTAAGATTGGTCCCCTGGGCCACAGGAAGAGGATCATTGCCTCTCTAGCAGAGAGACCCTATGAAGAGGCTCCATCGAAGTCCCGCCGCCTGTCCCCAATTATGGTAAGACTGGTGATGTAGAAATTGATACAGTTCACAGTATTATTTGGTCTTCATTAAGGCTGTGACAGTATGGATTTTATCTTAACACGGTGAAAAGGCATCGTACCTCGACAGTGTGCGGCTAATGCCCGGCGTGCACGTCTCATGCAAAACATTTTCATTACAGTTAATGCAGCTGTCTGCAGGTTTGTGTCCTGAAGTGTTTGTTTTAGCTTCAAGTCTATTTTTACAGCAATATGTGCATAAACGTGAGGTTGATGCCCATTAAAAAGGCTCTGAATAAATATATGTGTCTACATTTTCTAACATTGGCAGAGCAGGCTGAGAGCTGGTTTGCAAACAGAATCTTCTTTAACTTTTGCGCAGTAACTGGGAAGCAAGTCACGGGCACATAAGGCGATATATTCGTTATCCACGTCCAAGATTTGTATATATACCGTACCACATTCTTGAGTGCTGAGAAATCGTTGATGATGTGTGTTTGTTGACTAAGAATATCTGAAGTCGAGGACAGTCGCACTCGACTCATATCAAAGCAAAACTGCACACTGCAGAGCAAGTTTGGCTGTTCTTTTGTTGCTCGACACTTTGAAATTTGCGGACATGGCAGAACAGGTAAAGACAGTTACATCAGTGTCGCATGAACGCTGACTTGGCGTCCCCGGTCTAGAGACAGAGTGATAAGCAACTGACAAGTGTTTTTCCTCCAGAAGCCCTTGAACGTAAGAAGGAAGACAGTCAATGATGATAACTATGATACTGGTGTTAATTGTATTTCATATCACATACAATATAGACTCCTATAACGTCCACCACCAAAAACAATTAAATAAAAATTGCAGTAATGAGCACAACCCTGCACTAGATATCACATATCTGCGGTCATGCGGTTATCCTCACGGGCCTAGACTTCTTTGCTAGCCTTTCATTAGATGCACAGACTCGATGTCGACTCTGCTCCATAATCCACTAAAAGCAGCACAGCAATCCAAGATAAATGTTTTTATCTAAAGCACCTTGCAGCACCCAGAGTGTGATTCACACTGCAGCATTGTTAGTGCTGCTATTTAACCATGGAGGTGCAGAAATGCATTGTCAACGCTAATTTGGTTAACAGATTGCGTGTGCTCAATATGCCCAATTAGAAGGGTTGTTCTGCTTACGGCCTCAGTTTAACCCATATTTAGTGTCAGTGGTGTCCACAAAAGACACAGAATGTTTTATTTATTTGAAGTGGGTTCATGTTTATTCAGATTTGTAGTTATAGTGCTCAGTATTTCCATAAAGATCGATGATTACATCCTGTTACTTTTCTCATTGAACAACAATCAAAACAGAGCTTATGATGGAAGTTAAGCAACGTTGCATGACAAGCTTTATTTATACGCCAACATCATTTTGTGAGAAAATTGATCCTTTTTTCCTGACAGCAGTGGATTTCTAATTTTGGAATGAGATTCTTCAATATCATTATGTTCACAACAGTTAAATACTCAGGGCTGATTTCCCAGGCAGATTAAACCGGGCTAAAAAGAATTGAGAATCTCCATGGAAGAGGCTCTTTTGTTGAGGATTAAGCTTGGATGTAGATCAGGGAAACCAGCCCATGTAGACAGTGCTGTCAAATCATTAATCTCTGCTGTGTGTCTGTGTGTGTGTGTCTGATGTGTTTGCACTCCTTTGTGTGACTGCGTGCGTGTGTATGACAGTTCCATGACCTCCTGTCCCAGACCACATCCCCCCTCAGTCAGATGGACCCCTACACCAGTCGCTCCATGGACATGCTCCTGCCCTTGACTGAGACGGACCGGAGGCGGAGAGGCGTTGACCAGGACTGTAGCGTTTCTCTGCGGTCGTACAGCGAGAGGCCGCGCTCTGTAGTGAGTCTCACCTTCTTTTGCTTTTATCGTCCTCTGGGAAACTAGCAAACGTACTTTCAGTGAGCGATTGGCTGAATAATAGAGGAGGATGCTGTACAAAGTTGGATGTGTCAGGGTGTCGTGTCACATGCTGTTGCTGCTTGTAGTCACATTTCTCAGAGGCAGAACCGTTCTGCAGAACTAAACCTCCTACTAGTTGAGTTAAATCTTATCAGGCAGACCCAAAGATCCACAACAAAAGCAAACGAGTAAATAGGGTTGAGCAATGTAACAACTCTCTGAGATGATATGAATTACCTCTAACATTCATAATGGTGTCTCTCTCTTTAAATGGGACATATTGTGCTCATTTTCAGGTCTATACTTCTATTTTAGGTTGCTTTAATGTAAAAAATCAACATTTTTCTCATGCTGAAAGGGGCGGTGTGGCTGCAGGTTTTCATTCGAACCAAACAGGAGCACACCTGACTCAACTCAGTCAATCACCTGAACAGTCACCACTCAGTTGATTATTTGCTTCAGGTGTGCTCTGGCTCGTTAGGAACAAAAACCTGCGGCCTTGCATGGATCAGTTTGACACCTCCGGATTAGAAAATGAATATTAGGAATCAGTGAGCAGGACTTTTTTTGATAATATTTTTGCATCAACATGATGAAGTTCTTTGATTTGTCAGGTGTTTAATTTGCAGCCAGTTATCAGCAATTTCTCAACTGATTTTTCACAAAATGTCTTATAATATTAACTGCAGCACCACAACAAACTACATGTAAAAGTGAACTGAGTGTAAGTAAGCATTATATAACACATGGAGGACTAATCTTATGCAGCCAGGCACTGCTGCTTCTGGCTGAAAAACTGCAATTTATTATATTTATGCTAATTGTTTCCAAATTAATGTATGCCAAAATTGGGTTATAATTAGAATAAAAGAATAAAACAATGTTCTTTATAATAAAGTCTCTTAAAGTTTTGCATTGTATGAGACAAACATGTAGAAGAAAATGCATTTATATAAATTGATTTAATTTGTTTGTTAGTTTTTTATTAGCACAGAATCACTAATTTGGATAAATATAATTTTGCTGAATATTTAAACTTCACAGTGCTCAGTTATTGCACTGCTTACCAGCATAATTTAGCTGTTTGTGTCATTTGTTAACTCTGACTTTTTTAGAAACTAAAAATCCATTCTGTGACAGGAATTCAGTTCGTATGTGCTTCCCTGAATTTCTTGTGTTCTTCTTTAAGAAAATAAACTAAGAATAACTCGGTGATCAAATTTTACCATTTGTTAAAGGTCAAACTGCGACACAAACAGTCAAGCTGGCATTCCTCATTTGTGACTCACTGAGGTCAAAGCGAAAACACAGAGCAGCGTCCACGGATGAGGGAAATGTTGGACGACTGCACCACTCAGGATCCATTATATTCAAAATCAATACTTATCATTTTCCTAAATGCTTAGTGGATTATTGTCAGTAGTATATTTTACTCTGACAGGTGACTTATGAAAGAGCTGAGCACTGCCAGGCCCAAGCATGTGCATGAATATTTATGAGCATACCAGCAGATCAAAAAGGACTTATATTGAAGTGCTGACCAAGCAGACTTCAGTCGCCTTCACACTTATATTCCAGCAGTCAGAAATATTATATGCACAAAATACGGAGTGTTATCACTGTTGATAGTCGAAGCTGAAGTACAGAGGTAAGCATTTGTGAAGAAGCATAAAACGTAGGATTTCTGCTGCATCATTTGGAAAAAAAAAAGGTCTAATTGTTATTATTTTTGATTGATATTTTTCAATTGAAAATTTAAATGATCATGCTGGGATTTTGTGAGACTCTCTATCAAAAAAAGTCTGTAAAATATGATTTATAGGCCAAGGCATCTCTGCAGCACAACAATACTTAACTCTAATATTGCAGCTCCTGCGATTCGGATATTTCCCCTCAGCCATATGGCAGTATCAATAACATTTTGATTAATTGTGCAGCCCAACTGTTATAGTATTTTAAACGTTTCATGTCACCATTGTTGGTTGTGTTTTTGTCTTTCTGTTGTGCTCACTAACCAATGATTTTTTTTTATCTCTGCAGGACAGACAGAGTGAACGACAAAAAGACTCTCGTTTAAACCTCCGGCCGCCGAGCCAGTCTGCTACCTACGCCACGGTGTCCGCCTGGCATCACCAGCCTGAGAAGCTCATCCTGGACTCCTGCGGGTACGAGGCAACCGTAAGTCACTTTTTAATGTCTTTAGCATGAACACAGACAAGCACAAATATATTACAGCTCATGACAGAATTGCCCACTGATCCAAAAAAAATGATTGACAGGGATATTTTATTTAATTTACTTAATCTAGGCTTCAATTCTGAATCTGCGTGTGTTTTGATTCACGTCTAGTACCTAGGATCAATGATAATCAGGGATCTACGAGGAATCGAGTCCACACAAGATGCCTGTGCTAAAATTAGGGTAAGTATGACTTTTTTCTTTTGACTTCTAATTTCATTCCCTCTGACATTAGACGAGCAATTCAAAAAGTGTTTTTGTTTTTTTTTAAATAAAGAAAATGATACATTTCAGCAAATAAACAATAGAAATGGCATGACAACGAACAATTACTTTTCCAATTCTGAACACAACCCGTGTTTCTGTTGGTGCACCTACAGTGCAGAAAATCTGTGTTTTTGTTGTACAATATGTACTCACCTTTCAGTCTCTTTGTTGTCTCCGCTGTAGAAATCAAAGGATTCCAGAAAGGGTCCGGTTGTCATACTGTCCATTACCTACAGAGGGGTCAAGTTCATTGATGCAGCCACGAAGGTAATGTGAAAGTATGTTTGTGTGTCTGCGTGTATATTGATCGGGCTGACCCAAACACTGCAGTCCGCTCTCTTAGCCTCCATTAGTGGTTGATTTCCAGTAAGCACTCACTTCCTTCCTTTCTCCATTAGACTATAGTTGCAGAGCATGAGATCAGAAACATCTCGTGTGCCGCCCAAGACCCAGATGACCTCTGCACTTTTGCCTACATTACCAAGGATCTAAAGAGTGGCCACCACTTCTGTCACGTCTTCAGCACTGTGGAAGTGGTGAGTAATACAACCCGTCCTGTTAAAAGAACATATCCTAATTAAAATGTCTAAAAAACCTTGACTTATGCTTTTTTGTAGAGTTGTGTACTTACTTTCCAACAATATTTAAACCCAGAGAAGAGGCGTCATATAGCCATAAAGTACAGTATACAGTGTTTTTTCTGCCAAACAGGATCATTATTGTATTCCTTGCAGAAATTTGGCAAAACAGTAATCCAAGGGAGCCCTTATTTATTGATATATTTCAAAGTCGATCCAACTATAATGTGCCACTATGTCAAGTGGATGGCAATCGAGAACCAGTTCCAAAGAACCCTTTCCATTGATATATGCTTTCAAGCATACAAATTCATTTTATATATGCTGGCATGTTTTTACAATATTTATGTAAAAACATTAAAACACTCAAAGTTATTTTTAGTATGATTGGTTTGACCAAGGATCAGACTTACCACCAGTGGATTCAACAGAAAACGTTACAGCAGCTGTAAGGATAGCGCTTGTATCTAATGTTAATTTAGCGATTTAACATTACATTAGCTAACATTATCTGTGGCTGTTTCATTAGAATACAATGACACAATGTGACTAAATGTGTATAAATATAATGTTATGTTATTTCTGCTTACATCAGAGTTACACTAGACTAATCTTGTGTTCAGTCTTGTGCTTGATGTAATAGAAATGTGACTGTAGCTCTAAATATAAGTGTAACCTTAATAGTACAAACACTGTATCTCATACAGTCCATTCAGGAAACCCTGAAATCTTCATATCATCTTTGTTTTTTAAGTTGTGCAACTTATTTGTTGAATAATTTAGAACAAACAAAGTGTCCTTTGTGGGATGTCCGGTATCCCGCAGTTCAAACTGTGAGCAGCATCCTGTGGACATTATTTCCTTGATTGACTCGTAGAAAGGCTTGATTGAAGTTCCACTCCCGCTGTGCGTGGCATTTCCATGTACAGGCTCAGATTATGTTGTAATTTGTGTCTCAGCTTCTGTAAAGGTCGAAGACAATCTTTTCTTTTTGGCGGGTGGACCGCTGTGGAGCGTCGGATAGCTGCAGGAGAACAGTTTTAGCTGAATTATAATGATCAGAGTTTTTACAGTTTTCAGCCTCATTTATTTGTATTTAACAAAACTGATCCATGTTGAAGAAAGTGAAATCTGCTTCGCTCTGAAAATGTGCGTGACTTTCTAACAAGAGCCAACAGATAATTATACAGAGTAATTATCCAAACAATGTGATGCTCAACAAATTTGTCAAACCCCATAAAATAATAACTATAATTTTCTAACAAACATTGAAACAGAGTCTGAGCTACTTCGTTAAATTGTTTAAGACAACTAATTCCAAATGTTGAATCATGTTTGTGGAAGCACTGGGCTTTTACTAAATGCTGTTTGGGAAGTTAAATGTTTTGTCAATCACAGAGGCAAAGGGCTCATTTACTGCACAGGAATCCAGACTTACTTTTACATTGGTTGCATTCACACTTTTTCATTTAGGTGCACCCATAATCTTAAGGATTAGGCCTCTTAGTCGGGACAGGGGAGTCAGGTCTCCTCCTGGGCCTTTCAGGGCACCACAGCAAGAATAAACAATCACTAGTTCCCTTCATTTTTAATTATCAGTTTGGGTTTAGGCTGTGATGTCGCTTGAGGAGAACAATAAATAGAAGAAGATACTACACACATACAGACAGAAAAAAAGATCTGTTTAATGTCAGGGGCACCAAAATGTTTAAATGTACGACAGTACATTTCAATTAGAGCGAAAAATATGTGAATTTTACACTGATATGATGATGCAAAGGTACCAAAAAGGCTGCTTTGTTACACCAAAAACTTTATGAGTAGCATTATCTTACATTATGTAAACCCATTCTAGAAATGAACACCCAGAAAATAAAAAATAAACTGAAACAAATAAATATAAAATAGCTAAACATCAGTACTGTATGTTCAGTATCCGTAAGTTGCTAACCGTTTAAATAAAGAATAAAATAAATAGCTTCATGACATGATTCCATAATTACCCCAAGCATCATTTTATACATTTTGTGTTCTGTAAAATGGTTTTCATGCTGGTACAGATAGTAGAAAAAGATATTTGGTCTCACACTGAGTCATGCTGTGTCTCTTAAGGTTCATGTGAATTCAGTTTCTGTTGTAAAAACAAAAGAAAACCACTGGGAACAAGCTGTTTGTGTCAGTTAAGAAACTGGCTTTATGTTCAGTTTCTGCTGATTTCGATACGTGTTTTGAACTTTCCTTCATCCACACAGACACAGACCTACGAGATCATCCTCACGCTGGGACAGGCATTTGAGGTGGCCTATCAGATGGCAGTGCAGTCCAGGGCGAGACACTACGTCCCGCCTACGTCTCTGCCCTCAGAGGTCATAGAGACCAAAACCAGCCGCCCTGTATCTCAGTCGTGGAGCAGCATGCGGAGATCAGCAGTGAGTACCACCCCTACAACTCTCCCTAACAAACATGTTGAGCGCGTGTTATCTGTGGTCGTGAGTGTTGAATTTGCTCTTGTTTGTAAAATCATAATTCAGAAAAGGTACACAGACCTCGTGACCGACTTTTTCCCCTCCGCTGAATCCCCAATGGGCCACCTACAAAGGAAGATTTGCTGTGTGTGTGGTAGAAAGTGATGAGTCATTACTTTGCAACCAATTTCATCTCGCCCACCCCTCAACTCTCTGACTCACTCAGATCAGGGGAGAATTTTTTTTTGTGCATATGCGAAACATGATGAATGGATAGTTTTATTTGTTGCTTACAGGCGGGTTTATGATTTCCTCTGGGACTCTTCTGAAGGCTCGGCCTCGCTGGTCGGACCCATCCGCTGCTTCCTCGCTATTGATTGAGTGTGTTGCGTAAATGTTCACGTATACCCTGAGCTACGCATTGATGCATTGACCTCTCAGGCTGCATATAATGAGCACTCAGTGATCACTGTCACCTGAGAGAGCTGCACAGCCGGGAGCACGCACACTGCTAGACCACATGCTCATGCAGGGACACAAATCACTTTGTTTTACTACCTGCCTGTAAGGATAATATATGGAGTAATCACAGAGCTGCATAATGAGTCTGGCTGGTTGTTTAAGTTTT
>CAFUXE010000957.1:333865-351526 GCA_903364295.1 Serranus cabrilla
AGACTTCTCATTTCTGAATGTCAACAGCTGATTTTTCTACATGAAAAGCTGCTTTCACCTTAGTTCTGTGAGCTTGTTGAAATGCGACTCTGTTATACAACAAAATGAGGGTGGGAAGGGTAGAAGATGCTCCTGATTTATAGTTAAACCTTTGAAAGTCTGGAATCACCTGCCACAAAAGCTTGATTCAGTACAGTCAGAAAGCTGAGAGGACCACTCTGTATTTTAAAGGGCAGGAAAAGACAAAGATACTTCAGAGCAACAGTGAAATGAGTAAAGAAGAAATCACTCATGAAAGAAACGAGAAGCTTAACATCAAAATGTGTGAAGATTTAAATCAGAAAAGGTGCCTGTTTAAGTGTGAAGTGCACCACAAACAAGCTGGAAACAAGAGGAAACGTGTTGCTTCAGCAAAGCTAATTCTCAAACTTCACAACAGAAGTTAGTCGACAGGTCGAAACTATTGGAAGTAAATCAGGGAATATCAGATAAACATGCTCTGAAATGACAACTCAAAGTTTTTAATCTCCTCAATCTAACCACTGAACAACAGTTAATTCATCTGTGTAGAATACATGGAAATAAAGAAAGTGTTGTTTTGTTTTGCAGTGTAAAGCTAGTTAGTTTGAGCATTATAATTAATATAAAGAATCCTTTTTAACTAATACTGCTTAGCTTACAACAGTGTTGGTATTTTCAAACACTGCTTTCACTTTCAGAGTAAAACGTACATCTAATCTTTAGTGATGAGGAATAACCACGAATAGTCCATCAAAGCATTGTAGTTCAACCCACAGCCACCCAATAACAAATAGGCATCATATACATGGCCAAAGTAGTCGCAATTCAAACTATAATTAATAGATTCATTAATTAATTAATTAAATATTAAACCCATAGTTAAAATAAAATACCTGTAAAACATACTGGAATCATTTTAAAAAACAAATATATTTATTGCATCATAAGACACTTTTTTCACTGTAAAAGAAAACAATTTTAAGCAATGTGATCATAAATCAGAAGGTCCTCCTTATTTAAAATGTCCTAAAAATTATAGTCACTATTATCTAGGTAATAGTAATTTACCACGATCAACTAATTGTTAGTGTTTTGGCGCAATCTATGATTAAAAAATCATATATAGTCTAATATCCGTCATAGCCTAGTGTGAGTGAAGTCAAATTCTTATGAATTTGACTTTTTACCCAAGTGTTTCGGAAAAGACAAAGGAAAAAATGTTAAAGCTTCACAGACCTGCTGAATAAAGGAGAATTTAAGCCAACAGACAATAATAAAAAATGTTATATAACAAGAAGTCCACAGAAGGATTTCTGTGTATAATCTACCTTCTGCAGCGCTAACAAGTGATGAACTGCTCCTGCTGGATTTCTTCTTCTTTGTCCATTCGGTGCATTCAAATGCTCTGTCCCTCTATACTCTCTCGTTTTTTTAACATGTCTTTGTTCTTGTCTTCTTGGTCCTCCTGCCTCCCAGGGTGCCCCTCTGCTCGAATGCCGCTGCTGTCACTGTCACACGTGTACTACCCACCGTCCTTCCTTCCTCCCGTTGCACTCTGTTAGCCCTGGAGTCCAGGTCCTTCTCTTTCCTTTCCTCTATTCAACCTGTAATCACCACACACATCTGCTTACACACCGACCCCTCCCTTTCCTTTTTTATTTCATTTTTGTTGTTTGTTTCTTGTCGGAGTGCCGCAGTGCAACTCTTGTCACCTCGTTTTGTGGTTCTTAATAATTCAACCATAAACGTTCTCCTCATCCCCTTTACTTTCCCATCTCTCATCTTCATCTTACATTTCAAGAGTTTAAGATGCAATTAGCTCCAGTTCTGTGGTTAAACACAATCAGAAGAGAGGGTTTCTTGATGTGATTTACCTTCTCTATGTACGCTTCGATGAGGACTGTTGGCTTAATTGTGTCAGTGACGGTTTGTAAACAAGATGGTTGAAGTTGTCTCTGTTGGATGTTTTCAAGCTTCTAATTTTTTTCTGTCTAATAAGACGTCAAACCGAAGATGTCCTCGATATGCAGGGACGTTTAAAGATTCAAATTCCCATTTAGCTCTCAGTAAATCAGTATTTATCAGCATATTTAAGTGTTTGCCTGCTTATATTCTGACGGTAGCACTCTTGTTTGTACGGCGTAGAGCACATGTTGCTTTTGAACTAATAATCAGTATATTTTTAGCTCCCAGAGGGTCGTAGCTTTGGTTTTTACAGCCGCTGCGTACAGACGCTGAGTGTATTTCCTGTCTGACATCATCCATGTTGTGGATTGAGCCCTGAGTGTCTGTGATTATAACATGATCACTGGACTGTACCTCTAATCCACATGCACGTGTGTGAGCTGAGGACTTGTCAGTGTGGCGCAATTGGCCTCCACTGCCGCCCGTCTCACGCCCTCCTCTCGTCCCTCCTCCCTCCCTCCCCTCCGGCAGATCGACCCCCTGGAGATGGACGCAGACATGCAGTCCCTGGGCAGCACCACCTGGCTCTTGGACCAGCGGGACTCCCACAGGCGCCCCGTCAGCACCAAGTACGAGACCACCATATTCTGAGGCCGGATCCCCACAGCCGCCCCTCTGCACCCCCTCGTGCTCCCCCCTCCCCCCTGCATCCGGTTCTTTATTTATCTCACACACACACATAAAGACATGCGAGCCCCGTGCCTTCTCACTGTGATGGTATAGCATCCCTCAGGGCTGCCTACTCCTGCACCCTCCTTTGCCCTGCCCAGCGACCCACACCAACCTCTTTACCCGCCATGACAAACACTCCTGCGGCTCTCCCGTGCCTCCCCGACACCCCTGGCAGCCTCCCTCGCCTGTTGCTGCTGCAGCCAATGGCGGAGCCCTGGAACGGATGATCCTGGACTGATCTCATTTTACAGTGGCCCTGCTCTCTCAACCAAACTGCCTCTTCCTCCTCATCCTCCTCCTCCTGACAGCTTGCATCTGCCTCCAAATCCCCGATAGCTCCCAGAGGTTGCACCTTTATTCTTCTTCTTCTTCTTCTTCTTTCAGGCCATTCTTTGAATTGATTCTCTGCAGGCAAAACGAGCATGTTCATTTTTATTTTGCTCTGTATCTAGACTCCTGCATTAGTTTAATTTACAGAAAGGAGCAGAATAAACTGCAAATGTGTGTGTAATACCAAAAGGGCCGGTGTGTTAAAGTTTGAAGTTTCGGGAAACGTGCTTATTCATTTACTTATCGAGAATTAGGTGAGAATATCGACACTTTCTCACATGTGCATCGTAAATATGAAGCTACAGACAGCAGCCAGTGAACAGTAGCTTCTCATAAATACTTGAAACCGGTGGAAAGCTAGCCTGATTCCTCTAAAACTCACTCATACCCTTTTCCACCAAATTTAGTGCGTAGATGAAAGGATTTTAAATGCGAGAAAACCAGCAAAAAAAACAAGGTGATACTCTTTTTACATTATCAGTAGAAGTCTGCCTCCAGTTTTTGATGTCACATTTGACATCAAGAATGTGCAACACTCACACTCACACAAAGTGAAAAGTTTGAGGTTCATTTAAATTTTAAATGAATGACAATGAGCTTCTGTTAATTTATTGCTTGATGCTCGTCTGCCTTAGATATGCAGTTTTCACATATTTATAACTGCTATTTTATAAGATCTACTTAAAAAAACATGATGCCAAATTACGCACAACAACTTTTTTTTCATTCTTTTGGTGGTAGCTTTGTGTCAGAAAAGGTGCAAAAATTAACTGTCCCCTGGGTGTAATTTTTTCATCAGGGTTTAGACAGAACCAGGCGAGCCGTTTCCATCTGTTTTCAGCTTTACACTCACCTGCGTTAGACAGCTGCTGGCCATGGCTTCATATTTGCTGTACAGATGTGCCAGTGGTGTCAATACTGTCTAACTGTTGAACTTTAATCCTTGTTTCTCTGATGTCCCAAAAACAACAATCATCCACATCAAAAATATATATGTAATATACAATCATCACAACAAAATATCCATTTATTTTTAGAACTTTAATCTAACTTTTAATGCATACAATTTAGTTACCACCATTTTTTTTATGAAAAATACACACAAATGTAATTATTTTCTGTAAACGTAATGCTATGGGAAAAAACCTCACTGCATGCACATCAAAATTAACAAAAACTGTAAAAGCCAAAAAGTCAGTTGTTACACAAAAGTGAGCGCGCCCTTTTGATATCGCACAGTTTGAAGATTTAGTCTGTAAAATAAAAGCATGATTATTTTTCTAATTCTTTTTTTTAAACATCACTTATTATTTAAAGTTTTTCTGAATTGTTTGGTTGTTTTGCCTCAAAGACAGTTATGATTTTTTTCTTTCTCCATCTTTAGCCTGTCCTGTCTTACCAGGCATCTACCACTGTGAGGCACTATGAGGAGGCTGCTTTGCTAGCACGGGATGCAAGACAGACGGACAATTAAAATCAATGAAAGACAAAACAGCAACATGCAGCAAAACAACCTGTTTTTTCTTTTTCTTTTCTACGCATTTGTACAATACTCATAACAACACGATGGATTGGTCGTGAATCTATCACTGATGTCTGAACTCAAAACGGACCAAGAACTGAACCCTCGTACACACACAAACACACACACACACACACACATACACAGGAGGACAGCTTTCCTACACTTTACCGAGGACAACAGCCTTACGTCATTTCGGTTATCTATAATCAACTAAAGCCCCCACCTTCCCTGAATCCCACCACCACCACCCAACAACTGCACGCCTCCCCCTGCTTCTAAAAGACTGAAAAAAAAAGACAACACTTCTGATTTCCTGGTGTGTTCAATTGACTGGCTGGGACGACGTTGTTTCTTATGATGGTACAGTTTTGTCCAGATGAGAGTCTTTGCTCTGGCCTTTGTACTGCAGCCTCTCGGCATTCATGGTAGCACCGAGAGACTGCAAATCACAGCATCCTCTTCTTGTCAGTTTAAAAAAAAACAAAAAAACACTGTGTTAAAACGTAGCACTATCCCTTTTAATACCTTCTTTTTCTTTCTTACGGTGCAAACAGGACATTGGTGCACTTTGTGATACTTTTTGATAGACGGGGGCTGATTGAAATACTTTGGGAAAGAGCGACCAGAGGCAAAAAAAACAAAGAGAATACCACCACCAACAAAAAAAAGCATATTAAGTGTACTGACATTGGATCCACATTTCACAATTTTGGTAATCCAAACAAAAAAAAAAAAACATCCTCAACGTGATTCCATTTGTATATTAATGAGCCTGGAGCACAATTTGGCACACATTTCCCAACATAGCATCTTATTATCGTGATTACATGGGTAGGTATCCACGCTGTTTCACACCAATTTAGAATTAGGTACAGTACATGCAAAGTATGTCACTTGGAAATAAACGGCAGTGAAAAGATTTAATTCCACCACATTAAAAAGAGGCAAATCTAAGTGTTGCTCTGGTGTCGTGTTAATGCGAATGGATTTGTTATGCTGAGAACATGACACAGTTTTTTATTTATTTATTTTCCCCCCTTTTTAAAAGAAGAATTTCCCTCCTGCACTGTGACTCAAAGACGCTTGTCGTGGAGTCGACACATATCTGTGGGTCCTCCCCTGTGTGCACTTCCTGCTGTGCGTGCTGTATGCCTTGTTTCTGTCTGTCCTCATGGGAGTTTGGACTGTTGCTGTTACATCACTGTCCACTGTCCTTGTTTCTGTGTGCTGCAGGAGATGTGAGGGATTGAGCTCCTCTCCACAAGACAGTGTGTCTGGAGACTGACTGTTAAAGGGATAGTTTGGTATTTTTTGAAGTGGGGTTGCATGAGGTACTTATCCATCAGTCGGTGTGTATTAACTACAGTAGATGGCGTTCAGCACGCCTTTAGTTTGGAGAAGCAGGCAGGAGTGCCAACACGGAACCTAAGCAATGTACTGCTGTGGACTGGGACAGCACCAAAATGTGTTTTTTATTTTTGTTTAAGTGTAAGCTTTACCTTACCATCAGAAAACCCTTTCCAAAGGGTAACTGAACCTGTTACACCAAAAACACACCAAGCAGCAGCATACTGGAGGCAGGTTAAGTCCTGGGCAAGAAGACATTTTTGTAGCATATGTCAACATGTCGCAGGACTGTTTACTGATTGGCTGTGGGTATTCTTTGGCTGCAATTTGCCACTAAAAGTTAAACTATCCCCTCCTTTTTTGTCCACACTTTGGTTTGGCAGTTGTTTTAGCTTTCCATAGCTTTTGCATGATAGCTTACTGCACTTTGCTGCTACTTGGTGTGTTTTTTTGTGTGTTATATCCATCTATGTTCTCTAAAAAGCCCCCAGACTCCTTCGACAAAAACAACTCAGAATAGAAGACTTGCTGTTCCACTGTTTCTTCGATCGTTTAGATTTTCTGTGTTATTGTGTGACTTTGGGGAATTCAAACTAATCCTTAAAAACACCAAAGTATCACAATAACCCAAACAAGCGAATGGATAGAGGTGGCAGTAAACCACCAACTCCTGTGTTCTGTGAGGTAAAATGACGTTTTTTGTCGAAGGAGTCTGGTGCAAGAGAAGAGAGCATGGAGCTGCTTCAGTTCCCAGTCGGAAAGGGCTGTCTGATGGCAAGATAAAGCAGCGAGAATATTCTAAATATAGCGTACACTTTTAGGTAGACCTTTTTTTAGGGGGCTAAAATACATTTTACTGCTGCAGTACATTACTTAGCTTCCATGTCCGTACTCCTGCTTGCCTCTCTACAAACTGCAAGCTAATACACCAACTGTGGATAAGCACCTCGTACAACCTCATCTAACTGGTTTGTGTGCGGTACCGTGGCTGTGTCATTGCCACTCTGTTCTGACTGTTAGCTTCCACTGACGATGCATGTTGGCAGTGTCTTTTGTGTTTCTGTACCCTTTGATGCACTTTGGCCTGAGCAGTCTCTGTTTGTACTGTAGCAATGTCTCGTCTCCTCTCACTCATCTGCCATTTGCTTTTTATGTTCCCTCCTCTCTCTCCGTTACAACACCAATACAGCGATCCATCCTCATCCCTCCACGTTTCCATTGTCGTCATTCCTCCCAGCATTTTGTCACGTATGTTCTTCCATTTTGTGTGTCACCAAGACAACCTGCTCTAGTATGGATGCATAATATAAAAGCATTACACTTTAATGAGCAGCAAGCTATTTAAAGCAACGTTTTGGTGGCATGATTTGGCTGTGCATGTACCAGTCTTTTTAACATTGGTGTTTTCCTTGTGTAGCTCACCCCAGCGTTCAAGTTTCCGGATACCAAGCTGTGAGTTGAAGGGGAGCAGCCGATGCGAGTGTGTGTGTTGAGTTTAGTGGGCAGAGCAGTGGAAAAGAGGTAGAGAGAGAGAGAGAGAAAACGAGAGGTAAGCCTTATGCAACGTGCAGGGCCATTTAGATCTCACTCTGTATATCCCCCTGCTCCTCCACTGCCCCTGATATCAATCCCAACACACAGACGGAAAGGTAACCTGTTGTCCCACATCACTGGCTAGAAACAGGACCTGCGTATCACTCCTGTCTTGAGAGAGAGAGAGGTCAGAAAAGGGTCAAGTCTATTTCCTGGCCTCCATGTGACTTTCTGATCTTGTCATGTAGGTACTGTAATGTTTAGAGCACTGTAGACCATTAATGATATAGACCATTAATGAGCATTTCTATTGATTCAGGTCTATTGGAGATAGTAACTGTGGGAGTTATTAAAGGGTAAACAGAAATGTAACAAAGTGTAGAGAAAAAAAAACTGTACCAGCATACAATGCTTTGCCCATGTTTGTGGACAGAGTATGGTTTGTCAATGAAAATGTGATACTGTTTCAAATTTCAAAGCAATATTATATTAATGAAAAATTAAATAATACAATGACAAAAGAATCCCTCTCAAGTCTGTTGTCGGCATTGATTTTGTTTTATGGTTAAAAATGTAAAACACTGGAAGAAAAAAAGTAACACCAGCTGTTTAAAGTGACAAACATAATAACATGGTAATTATTGTACAATTACACTATCAGTGTTTCCCCTGCTGTAGAGATTAGTGGGTGGTGCAACTTCTAATCTCAACAAACGATTAGCCCCAGTTTGTGTGTACTGTGTTACATTCAGAGCTGAGCATCTGATTCCCTGAAGTGTCTGATTCTGCTCCGCTGTGGTGATGGCATCTCCAGAATCCTCCGAAACTCCTCTTACCATTAAGTTAAACATATAGTTTGTTTGTTGCATGATTGAAACAGAAATGACATAGGTCTTTGCTTGATTTGTACAACAAAGAATAGATTTTATATCAGTTAAAAATGTTTATATACAATACGATACAGGACAGCACTTGCTCAAAAAGGGCCAAATATTTAACCATAGTTTTATTCGTCAGAGAGTATATCTGATCATTGGGATAATTTATCAGGTGTTTCCATGACTGGAAAACTAGTCTCCAAATTTCTAGGTTTTCTTGGATGCGTGGGAACCGTATTTTGTACACAGCGGAGCATTGATATATTTTCATACCGTTGAAGTTTTGGAAACTGGTTGAACTGTGTCTTATGGTGCAGCAAACTCCTTATTGGAAAATAGGCAATAAGCAATAAAAAAATATGCTAGCTGACTCATGAAACCCTGTAAGTTAGAAAAAATGCATCAAACTAGAAAAAAACAACCTGTTTAGTAATCTTAGTGCCCTTTTTAAGTTGCTTTTGTGTTTAGCTCAGCCTGTTATAAGTGATCCAGCAACTGTTTTCCCAGAATGTTGTGAACAATTATCTGAAATTGATTGCCGAAAGATGGAAAAATCTTAATGTATTTACAAATAAGTGCCTGTTTGGTAAACCACCTCCCACTAATGAAAACAGCTGAAGGGGAAACACTGAGTATAGTTTTGGTTTATAAGCAAAAACTTGGAAAAAAGTGCACAAAGTCTTTGGTACATAAACATATGTCAACGTAAAGATAAGGAAAACTAGCTACATATTAAGCTCAAGTATTATTTACAGACTATCCGTATGATCTTTGGTACTTAATGTTTTTCCTGAGTGTTTGTCTGAGAACTGACAGAAACCAACAGGAGTGTTTTTCAGAATCAAAATCTGTCTCTTTTCATAAACGTACTACAAACTATCTGTTACTCCTGTCTGGTTGGAAATAATTACTCATTTTGTTTCACACAATCTGTTAGTTTTTTCTGATGTTTGTGCACTGAAATGTGCAGCTTAGATGCAACAATGCAGTAATAATTCAGTACCTGCCTCCAGCTTTGAGTTACTTTTTGTTTGTACACCTGAAAAAATATCATAGTAATAATGTACATTTTTTGTGTAAATGTCTTTCCCTTAAACATTCTCGTTTACAGTATTTACACTCTATATCGACACATTCAATGCCAACTGGCAGCTTATGTAAAGGTCATCGGCGGTTCTCTGGGTCGCCTAGCGTGTGTCGTCCCCGGTCTCGGCCTCTTCTGGTGGGAACAGCAGTTTCCTGAGGATGGGTGCATAGAAGGGACCGAACACCGTTCGGTTGAAGTGGACGATTCGCCCAAAGGCCGTCCCCAGCTCGGCGAGCTCGGCGCTCACCAGCCTGAGGGGAGCAGGCAGCTCTGGACTCCTTTTAGCGGGGCCGCCCTGCAGCATGGCCTGGAGGAAGCCCTGTACCCTTTCTCCTGTGTTTGATCGAGGAAAGGATGAGGGGGCGGAGGAGGAGAGGAGGAGAGGAGTCAGCTCTCTGCAGCTTCCAAGTTTGAAACATCCATGTGACAATAACCCAAACTAAATGACATTATAAAGCATGTTGCCTCCTATACATTAAAATATACCACATTATTCTGTGACTATTTTGATAATGAATTAATAATTTGACAAATTAATACTCTGCTTCCCGCTCTTCAAATGTCATATATGATACCAAACTAGATATTTTATTTGTTTTGGACGATTGGTTGAAGAAAACGATTGATGTGAGGATGCACCCCAGAGCTGTCAATTTTGAAAATAAACAATAGTTTCAAGGCAGGTTTCTTTTGCCATTTGAAAATCTTTCCAAACTGTCAGCTTTTTGCAAGCTATGATGAAATCTCTTCATGAAATATATTTTGACAAAGCTTTGAAGGGGTCTTTGTATCAGCCTAAATTTTATAAAAAAGTAAAAACAACAATCATCAATATATCAATAAATATTTACAAACTTAAATCTAATATGTAAATTCATCCTATTTCCCCCCTTTTGTCATTGATGTAGCGCTCTCGTGCTCTGACCTATGAGTGTGCGGACAGGGTTGTTGTGCTTCCACAGCTCAGAGATTTGTCCTTTCAGCAGATCCCGGCTCTCCTGAGGCAGCGCTGCTCCTCCCTGGTCGCTCACTGCTTCGGTCACCAGCTGCAGCACGGTCTCCCCGAGCCCCAGCAGCGCCCCCTTCAGGTCAGCTTCCCTGCGGTACCAGAAACGAGCATTAGACAAATTACCAGCTGGGTTCATTAAATGTGTGTTAGGTCACAGGCAGATGAATTTATTAATTTTATAAGGAGCGATGAGCAAAGAGTCCTGGGACTCACGGAAGTCAATAAATAAGAGTTTTTAATATCATCGAGGTCTCCCAGGTTTAGATGAAATAAAATGACATTTTAATAAAGGTGATTAAAGGAGAAGTAGCCTGTGCTACATTTTATTGCAGCTGGGAGTGTGAGCAGGCTGCTGTTCCACATTTATCCACTAATCATGACGGGGCTTCTCTTGAACAGAAAGAATGAGGTTAGCTGGATCCGTTCTGACAAGCTAGTTGCCTCCTGTCACCTCCATTGGTTTCCCTCTCGTACAATACCTGTTCCCAGTGACAGCCAGTACATGCATCACCAAATCCTCCTCTTACCTGGTGTGACTGCCCTCCAGCAGGGCAGTGACGGACTGCCGGAGTTTACCTATAAACCTCTGCAGGGAGAAAACGGCGCCCCCACACTGAGCGTTGGTCAGGAGCAGCACCGACACCTCCAGAACCAGCAACTGGAGCCGCTGGCCCAGATCGTCCAGGCGGGCTCGGTCCATCAGCACAGTCTGTGTGTGGAGGTCAGAGTCTCGTGTCAAATGGTTAACCAAAGGGTGTTTACAGCAGAATATGAGTCTTTCTGGGGAAAACAAACAGCTACATCTAGATGAAAGAAATCTGGGTTTTAGATTTACAACAGCTCCTAAAATATATATAAAAATATAAGAAATGTAATATGAAAACTAATAATCAAGTGAGCAGCTAGCTTTTAGTCATGGATAAATGGTTCAAAGAGATTGCAACAAGTAATGGAAGTATAAGTATAAATTTTTACCTAAAAGTAAAGGATAAAAAGTAAAAAAGTGTTTAAAATTCTTCAGTAAACGTAATGAATTAAGTGTTGAATAGCTTTGAGCTAAATGGATTCATGATTAAAACAGATAAAAGTAATAAATATATAAGTAAATATTTAACAGAAGTAATTGATAACTGTTTTAAACTTTAGCCACTCCGTGTGGCAGTAATCCAGATGCAAACGTGACCAAAACAACAAAACATCAGCCAGGTTTCCATCCAAAGGTTTCACAACTTTTAACCAAAATTTGAGAAAATCAGCAAAAGAAAATCTGATTTAACGCTAGTTTCCATCGACCGGTCAGAAAACCATGATGCCATTGCATAAAAAGCTAAAGATGATGTAATTAAAAGAGTAATTAAATGTGTTTGACTGACACTATTGTAGGCCAACAACATCTATTTTTATATAATAAATAGTTAAATAGCATGTGTTTAGAATCAGCTGTAATGAACACATTTGAAACCTGATGGGTGATGTTGACGAAGGAGTACTTGAGTTAACCTGACAGGACTGTGTCAGTACATCAGACTGGAGCTCTAATGTGTTGTCACATGCTTTAGCATGCAGCGGGGTGACAAGGAGTGTGTGGGGAGGCTGAATATTTCCTCATAATCAATAAAATATCATTGAAATGAAAAAGTCAAAGTGTAGTGTGATAATTCTGTAGACTCCAGCTGACCTCGGGATATTTCTGGTCTCGTGGGTCCCAGTGTAGCAGACGCATGTAGGCCCGGTTGAGGACAGCGGTGGCGCTGACAGGACCTCGGCTGTCAGGACTGGGACACTCAGACCGAGCGCTGATGGCTGCCTCCTCTTCTGATGCTGCCGCCTGAAGCCAAGCGGTGGTATCGTCCAGAGAAGCTGAAAAAAATATGGTAAAATATATATGACAAAAACAACAGCTTAGGACCCAATGACGTTTAACTACCAGAGGATTCACATGGTGTTGTGAGAGATACAGACAGATGTATTTATGTAGCAACAGAAAACAGTGTGAGAACTGTTTAGGGAGAATAAAAACAGTTAAATTAAGTCACAGAATCTGCACTAAGATAAGAAAATTACCTTTTGGAAAAATGTACGCCTTCTATAAAAACAAAAATACACTGAGTACTATCCTACTTTGGCCACCTTAATTCCTTTCCCAACAAAATGTATTTTGGAAGGCACTCATTTTTTTGCAAAAACTGATTAGCCAGCAGCACTTGGACAGAAAATCCGAGCCAGAGGTCACTGATTGGCTGTCCAGTGCTCCACTTAATCTGTGAGAAGCTGAAAAATGGCAGGATGGCGCTTTAGAGCGACAAGGGTCAAAATCTGTTTAATTGAAAAGTGAAATATCCGATGACCGTAAATTCCACTGGCACAAAGTCACCTTTATCATCTATCACTCACACTGCAGCAGTCAGGTTAGAGATTTAAAACACCGCTCCTCACCCGGCTGCTTGTCCAGGATCTGCTGGAACTTAGCTCTCTCGTACTGCGCAGCCTGCTGCAGGAGGTGAGGCCTCAGGCTCTGGATGGTAAAGTTAACCATGTCGGTTTTCATCAGGCTCAAGACGCGGAAGATCTCCCTGAGGGGAAGGACAGGGGAATCGGTTTTAGGTGAAACAGCTTTGCTGAAAATTTTCAAATCCAGGCAAGCAAACTTTATTTATGTAGCACTTCTCAAAACCGAGGAAGTGCTTGACAGGAAGAAGAAGAAAGGGGACAGAAGACAATTTACGAAAAAATCAATAACAACTAAAAAGAAAAGAAATTGGTTTTTAGATGTTTCTTAAAGATCTGCACTCATTTATTTTCTCTAGAATTGTTGTGGGAGTCGAACAGAACAGAAAAAGTCTGTTCACGTTTAGTTTTCGGTGGAAAATAACAGGAGGTAAAGTATTTAAGACGAGCTGTCTGATATACAGCATTTACTTGGGACCTCCTTTCCATTACAGTTAGTGAGCGACTGCAGGTGATGACAGTTCAGGCGATTGATTGATTGAGTCAGGTGTGCTCCTGCTTGATTGGAAGGAAAACCTGCAGCCACACAGGCTCTTTCATAGAAAGTCTCACACTCTAGATGAAAAACTGGTAAGACTTTCAAAGGATAAATAAATAAAACAATGCTAAACACATTATTTCAGATGTAATAATGTGATATGACCTGCATTTTTGTAAAAAAACGGATCAAATTAACTGAGTTTATTTATACGTATTTATGGATAGACACAAGCTTTGCCTTTAAAGGTGATGTTAACTTGCTTCTCACCTCAGCAGCTCCACAGGGTCCCTGAGGTCCCTCAGAGCTCTGATTGCTGGGTCTCGCACAGGTGCACATAAGGATGCCATGGTGTTAATGATGTATCCTGCCAGTCTGTGGAGATCCAGAGCTCCATGATCAACCTCCTGCTGGATCAGGTCCATGTCCAGCACCTCGTCCAGCTGAGACCTCAGTCTGATGTGACCAGGCAGCAGCAGGGACTGAAGCATCTACGAGGAAGTATGAGGTGAGTTTAAACACAGAAAATTAAAAGAAAAATAAAGGTTTGTGTGGTTTAGAGCCAGTTTAGAAAACTAACAGTGCTAGTAATTTTGTTAGCTTTAGACAGAGCCAGGCTAGCTGTTCCCCGTTTCCAGTCTTTATGCTAAGCTAAGATAACCAGCTGCTAACTCTGCCAGGAAGTGAACGAGTATAAGTGTCAACTATTGCTTTAATCAATAATGAAAATAACTTTTTTTTTAAATTGCTTATCGTTCCAACTTAAAGTACCAACTTTTCTTTTAGCTACCACTATGCAAAGATAAATCACTAAAACAAATATTAAATAGTTTTTTTCTAGATTGTATTTTCAATTTAATGTTTATTTCCTAAATAGCAGAAACCTCAAGTGAGCCTGTGAGGTTGGCCAATTGTTTTTTATTTTTGTATTTTCTATATTGTACACACAGACCCTCATTTTCTGCTACTAATGCCTAATATTTGATGCCATACACACTTACAGTCTTGACTTCGTGCAGCAGAGTGACAGCATGGCTGTAGTTTGGAGGCTCGTCATTCAGCTGCTCTTGAAGACTGTCCCAAAACGCACGGTGAATGATCTCCGTCACTCTACCCTCCAGGCTACAGGAGGATAAACGTTTTTTTAAAAAAACAGCTTAAAAAGAGTCTAATCTCTCAATTCATATTGGAAATACGAATAACAAGGTCACTTTAGCTTTGTTGCAGTGTTTTTCTTGCCTGTCTGTAGGAGGGCTCCTGGGTTTGAAGCAGAAGTCTCTGTTCAGCACTATCTCATGAGCGAGGTTCAGGTTGGAAACACAATTTTCCAGCTCCATCAGACTGGATAATGAGGCGGTGGGTGGGCTCCCTGACACCACAGACAGGACACACACACCCTCAGATAATTAAAACTGCCACGGTGGTAATAATTCAATTACTAATGGTCCCTGAACGTGCCTGAAAACAATAACTGCCATAATAAAGCTCCATACCTGTGGGAGAGTCAAGTTTTTCCAGACAGGGAAGGTCAGGTGGGGAATCATCAGCAGCCTCGTCTCTTTGATTTGGCATTTCAGCAACAGTCTAGACATTTAAATTACTCAGTAACTAATAAAGCCAATAGAGCTTGGCAGAATTGGCCACAATCTGTATGATAACAATATTAAGAGCTGCAATTATTAGTCAATTAACCAGACACTCAACCGACAAAAGCATTTATCTGCATTATTTTAATAATCTATTGATCATTATCTTTCAAGCAAAAACACCAAACATTTCAATCAAATGTTTCCAGCTTTTCAAACGTGATGAGCATATGTTAATTAATTATCTTTGGGTTTGCACTGGTTGTCAAATAAAAAAAAATAAACCTCCCTACATCACCTTAGGCTCTAGGAAATCACAACAAGAATTTTTCAACTTTTGACAATTTATTGACCAAACAATTTATTGGGAAGTTAATCTCCAGATTAATCAACAGAGAAAAATGTTGGTTTTATCCCTGGAAATAATAATTAATCGAATGTGCAATCATGGTAGTTACATGGTGGTTTTACATTCAAGAAAACAAAAACAGTGCTGGAAAAAGTACTCTTTTATCCATGTAAAAGTAACAATACCAAAGTGAATGCATTGAAGACTTGACAAGCAGAAAGTACTTGTTTATGCACCTCTTTCAGAATATTGATCATGATGTTGTTGGATTATAATTATTGATGCATTCATGTGTAAAGCTGGGGGTATTTTAATTACTTTATTCACTGCTAGTAACTCTATTATATTAACCTAAAGCTAAACAATACATCACAGTTTATTTGCTGATTATATTTTATTGCATTAGAAATCTGAATCTGTAACATGTAACTACCTACAGTATTAAATAAACAATTGTGGAGTAAAAGGGAGCTAACAATATATTTAATAATTCATGTATACTATATGAAGTAAAAGTACTCTTTCTGCCTCTTAAATGTAACTTGTGGAGTTAACGTTGATGTTAACTTAGCTAGGAGTAACATTAACTTAACTAGGTAAACTTAAGTAACGTTACAGTAATGCTAACCGAGTAATCAGAAGATAAAAGTAACGTTGGTTAACTAGAAATACAAAATCCTACTTAAGAATAGTGTAACGTTACTTGAGTAAATGTAACGTTACTTCCCACCACTGAAAAAGCAACTTCATACACAAAATTGTCGTTGACGTTAGCAAAAACTTATATGTCATCATATGACCAAAACAAAATACAAAAAACATACAATTGCACTGTAATTGCAATAAAACACTTTTATCAGAGTAGTACTTACCTGTTGATGTTATTTCGATGAATTTAATATTAAGATATTTTTAAAAACTTAATTTACTGACAAAACCTTACAGAACTACCGTGAGTTAACCGTTTACCTTTCTACAGTTTAAAAGTCTCAAAACGTCACAGCAACAGCAACCGTCAAGTTTGAACCTGGGCTAAACCATTCTAATCGAGCTATAGGGGGGAGTTTAAAAACGAAACACATGGCTGTTGTTTCAACACGTAATCCAAACGTGTAAATTACGATTGTATAGTAGTAGACATTTTGCAAATACATGTTTTAAATGGTTGATTTTCTTTTCACGTTAATGTAAACAGAGAAAAAAACGGACAGCATTTGGTTTGGTCCGTTCTCAAATCAAAACAGTGGGCGTGTCAGTACTGTAGCAGCGTGAAACTGCATTTAAAAGTCATAGTACCTGTTCATTGTTTGTTTGTGCTTCTATTGTATTTCATTGCAAACAAAATAGAAAGCGGTCGGTGTGTTTGTTAAACGGTTCATTGTATAATGAAACAATCATGTGTGAGCAGCTGGAAATGTCGCGTTTCCTATAAACCAGGAACTCCGAGAAGAAATGGACAGATATGCATTAAACAGCATTGGAAAAAAACGGAACAAAACAATACTAATGTATTTTTCAATATACACTTTTTCTAGATAGCATTTTATTACTAGTATATTACTTTTGCACCATGTACTTGCTTCTATACGCTCTACCGTGCAGTAAAATAAATAAATAAATAATGCTTTGAAAACGTCCCCTCTTCAAAGAGATGTTTCCCCTGTAATTTATATAATTTAAAACAAATTATATTTGTCCATTTCCTTTCTATTTGGACTCCGACATGGGTATTGTTCTTTTTAGTACACTTGTTAAAATTGTACTTAAATACATGTGATTGTTCTATACTTTCTTTTGCTGTGATACATTTACCTCATTTGCATTTATACATTTGATCTTACCATAAATAGTTATTATTATTGCTGCAATTGCCTGCAGAATAATATAAATCAACAAAAACTTCATTTCCAAATGTTTTAGTCCTTTCAAACAAAAATTTAAAACATATGGTGGTCCCTCAAACACAAATTTGCTGTTTTTCCTGATTTTATATAACCACCAAGGGGTTTCTTTTGTTGGATTATTGTTTTCTTTCAAACCAGGAACTTTTTACGCCTCAGAGAGTCAATAACAGAGAGATTAAAATCGACTTTTTCTTTCACACAGCCACACACACACACACACATAAAATGGCCCGAGACAGAATTGTATTGCAAATTATTTATAATTGCAAAATGTTGTGTAACAAACTGTTTTGATAAATACAAGCATTTGACAAAGCCTTATCTAAAAAAGTTGACCTTTGATCACAGCCACAAAACACAAATAGATTTGATCATATTTCATTAGAAAAAAAAGAAAATAAAAAATGATATTTATACATTTGCATATTTCAAAATATTGAACACCATTAAATTTCTGTTTTAAAATAAG
>CAFUXE010000957.1:351571-363566 GCA_903364295.1 Serranus cabrilla
CTTCACACTTAGTTTCAGTCTTTCTCCTCATGAGCTGCTATGTACATATAAACTTGTTTGCATTGCTGCACAAATGCTACTCTCACTTTAGGTCTCCTAACATTAAAGCAAACCAAAAGGAAAATAAGTGCCAAAAGTCAGGCTGTGTGAAGAGCGCAGCACACCTCAGATAACTTAGTGTCCTCCTATGAAACCGAGACGAGAAATCAATGTCATATTTGAGTAAATCATTTTGAATAAGTGGTGAAAAATCATTTGTAAGCAGTTTAAATCTACAGGAGAAAAACTGGCGAGTTCCTCATGAAAGGGAAATCAATGTCACAAAAGAATCTGCTTAAACGGTCTTCTCTGCATTCAAGCTTTGTATTCGAGAGCCGTGAGAGTCTTATTGTGAGAAAAAAGGCAAAGGAGCATCTCCTGAATAAAAATGAGTCAATTAATGAATGCAATCTTCTGTTCCCAGCCACACAGACAAAGAAAAATGGCTCTCTTTCATTCACACCAACAAAACTGTACAAAAACATCTCTAATAATATAATAATATTAATAATTAAGTCAGATGTAACTGTGTCTCAATGCCTTAATTCAGTAACGACTGTGTTGCAGTATGACCTCACCCGGGCATCACGGGGCAGTTCGTGCACTTCGGCACGACTTAAAATCTCAACTTTCTCATCCTATTTTTTCCTTAGAAATGTTAGTTTTTTGTTCTTCTGAGCTCCCATTTTCACCTGCTGTTATCAGCGACTGTATCTAGATAATGGCATTTAATAAGGACCTTTTATCTACACCTGGTAATAATAAGAGTTCTTGTTATCTCAGTTCTGCCCTCATGATCAGGTCTTAATATGTAAAATACGGACAAATCCGTCCATTAGTGGCGAGAAGGCGAGGTCATACTGCAGTCAGTCTGTGTTGTCAGTGCTTCGATGACATCATCTGCCAAAGTTTCACACTCTTCTCTTCTTTCACACTTACAAACACACACACACGAAAATGGACGCACTAAGATCAATGCAGCACTCATTTCCTGCTAAGAGTCTTTAAGCATGTTGATGCGTGCGAAGATCTTGAGCGCAGGTCCCAGTTTAATGTTCATGGTGCTCATGAGGTGGTCCTCCTTCAGCAGGAGCAGAGCCTGTCCGTCAATCTCCTGAGAGCGAAACTCGTCTGCGATCTCCTGACAGCCTGCAGGCAAAGCAGAGGGAGAAGAACAGTTACACAGGGCTAGGATCTCAAAAAATTCTGACCTCTTACGCCACTAGAGCAGAACAATGGCAGCACCCATGAAAGAGCTATAGATGGTAAACCATCATCTAAAAGGCAAAGTAAAGTATATTTGGCTGTATTGAATTTAATTTACACATATATACTTAAACTTAAACCTGTCCTCAATATGTTTCAGAGTGCAAAAGTGCTGTAAAATAAAATGTATAATGTCTGTTAGCTCATGCATTTTTTCCCCTCCACTTTTTTGTTCATATATGCGAAAAGCTGTATTCCAAATACATGTATTTAGATACAGATTTAATTGCTTTTGAGTATTTTATAATTTGCATTTTGCTGGACAGAAAAAAACAAGACTGGACAAGACTGCCCACTTCAAATGGGGCTTTCTATAGACTGTATTTTCAAGTTACCTGTATTTTAAATTAAGACATTTATCATAACCCAGTATTTTTATTTCATTTTGACATGTTTGATGAGCAATGAGTAATTTGTCTGTATTTGTGCACATCTCTCTCTTTAGTGGTTCTGTGTTTGCAGCGTTTGCTCCTCTGACCTGGCAGTGAACGGATGAACTCGTAAACTTCTTCCACGTTCCACTTGGTGGGGTCGTTGGGTAAGAAGCGCTGGCACAGTGAGGGCGCCTCTCTGACGCCGCAGCCCTCCTGGTCCGAGATCCTGCTCGAGTGCCGGTGGCCGGGGACCTGAGCCGGGGCCGGAGCAGGAGGCAGGGGTCCCGAGCTGGCGGCCGACAGAGGAGACGGCGGCTCCTCGTAGCTGGACATGTCCGAACACGGGCTGGACTCCTCCTGACTGGGCTGCGAGGGATGCGGCGAGGACACGGAGCCGCCCTGAGTCTGCTGCGGCGAGGGGGACAGCTTCTGAAAGGTAAAAACCGGTGGAACGTGACGTCAAGGTGCTGCATTTGAGAAATGAATGGCTCATCAGTAAAACACCGCTGGGACATTGTGTTCGACACGCCAAAGATTAAAGGGGTAATAAGTAAGATTTATACTGTACAACGGCTTCAGATGAGTATTCTACACCTGCGGGGATTTGATAGGCCTGCTGGATCGATACCAATGCCTCGACAATCACTTTGTCAGGTGCTGAACCCTCTGGATTATAAAACTCACTTCCTGGTCCAAACATGAAACAAAAGCACCCCCCGCTGGAGGTTCAGGACCCGGCCCTCCAGGCATTACATAACTGAACATTTTGGCTCTGAAGCCTTAAAAATATTGTTCTCAAGCCAAAAAAATTATATTTTTCCAGTATTATTATTCAGTGCACGGCTGCTGCATGAACACTTTTTGAAATCAGATTTAATGCTTTTTTTTAAGACCTTGACGGAGAAAATGTAACACTCTTCCCACAGCAACATGAACAAACATAAAGGCTGAGCAACATATCCACATTATAAGGATGCTGTGATATGAAACTAGATTTTGTCTTAGATTCTGGATGTCCTAATATGGCATAAGTGAGGATTTCTGCCCCTGTTTCAGCTGAATTATTTTGCTCTTTAATCACAGATGAGTCTATGTATGCATGTGTATGTTTGTCTGTTTTTATGTCATCATGCATTTACTGCTTTACAGCCTCGTGTAGCAGATTGTGTTGCCTATAAATAAATGAGACTTGACATTTTCCGGTTTTAAAGGTCACATTAAAGCAGTAAAGTGATATCATTTTCTGAACTTACCGCGCTGTTACCCACTTGCTCATATATATGTATATAGGTATTTGGTAAAAAATATTGTGATCTTTTATATTCTCTCTATTCCCCCGCCTGAGGCTGAATTATATGTTTGAAATCTACTTGCCAATTTTAATAGGGTTATTTTTCTGGATATTTCTGTATCTCCAAAGAACAATTATATGTAAAATTTCATGAAAAAATAAAAAAACGGTTTCATTAAAAATGTTAACTTCAGTTCCAATATGGCTGAAATTGTTAATTTGACAACAGTGTAAAAAAGTGAAAGTGTACACATCATTCTCTCTCACAGACAGAGTTTACTCTTTACATTAAGACACATTTAAGTAAATCTACCTTTCATCCACTTTAACAGTCCATTTAAAAAAATGTTTTTTTTTTAACTTTATCGTGTCATGACAAGTTTCAGTATTTGAAGTGAGGGGAAGTCAGGACGCAGGGTATCCAGAAGAGTGGCTCCAAGCAAAAAACAAAAAAAAGCTAATCCAGCCTCTTTGATGTCTATATAACTTGTGCAGTAGGCAGAAAATCTCTACTAATGCCTTCCCGTTCCTACTGGTCACCTATAAATGTTAACAAAGATCATGAAGTACTTAATGACCCTTTAAAGACAGAGGGAGATAATCGGGCGCTGACACAAATGATGCTGAGGTTCATTAAAAAGCATGAGGCGTGAACAGTGCAGGGCATAAAATGTGCAGCAGAAGCAGTATCTGATGGGAGGTAAAGTGTTGATGGGGAAGTTTTACAACAGTGGAGGAGTGTGTGTGTGTGTGTGTGTGTGTGTGTGTACCTGCTTCTTGGCCTCTATACTGGGCCGGCCCGGAGCTCTTCTACGCCAGCGGTTCGTTGGTTTACTCCTCTCTGGACGGAAAAGGCCGATCCGCTTCGTGCAGCCCACGTTGTACCTGTCGAAAAACGTCCACTGTTAGAGCTTTTCCATTTTTTCACATAATAAAACAGTTTAAATAGGAAGAAACATAAAACTAAAGGTCGCTTGCCTCTTTGCACAAACGACAGAGCAGAATCTTTTCGAGCCTTTGAACGTGTAGGCAAAGTCGACCCAGCCGCAGTATTCACAGGTCAGCTTGGGTTCTTGCTCTTTCTCTGTCGGAAGGGGAAAACACGAGACACTGAATATTAGTTTTTCTCCTGAAATGAGACATTATATCTTTAAAAAGTGACATCTGATTTAACCAAATAACTGCAATCACCAAAGTAAAAGACATGGTGCATCTCAGGTTTCACAGTGCTACACAGCCTGTTGTCCTCCATCAGACAGTATACTGAATGCTTTTCATCTCACCTGGCTGGTTCATGTCCTCGGGATCAGAGTCGCTGTTGGCTGCGTTGCTGACAGGGGTTTTGTCGGGGTCTGAGGAGAGCTGGTGATCCAGCTTCTTTGGGCTGTCGATAAGAATGGGCAGACGCTCCACCTGGTGACAGGAAACAAAACATTTACAAATGAAACAGTCTCCAGGAATAAGAAACAATCACTGTGAATAATGATACAGTCAGACTCCTTCATTTAGAAGAATGCAACTAAATCCTGACAGTAATACAGTTATTTGACCAACAATAAAAAATCCTTGATACATTATTGATGATGAGATGAGATGACAGTAGACACCTTCTCTGGTTAAAAAAAACTTAACATAACTGTACTTTAAAAGCCATTTTGGGGCTCACTTTGATAATTAAAGTATGTCTAGAGAAATTGTTTACAAAGTAAGAAATGTACATTCATTAGTGCTGAAACAAATCGATCAATCAGCAGAAAATGAATCTGCAAAAATTGTGATAATCGAGTCATTAAGTTGTTAAATCAAGCACATATGGGGGGAAAAAACGAATGGTTTGAGCATCTTAAAGGTGAAGCTCTGATGCGTTTTTCTGTTAAATATAATCCATCTATTCCATTAACAGAATAAAACAAAACAAATGAATAACAGCATTAATGTTTTGTGTGTAGTCTGGCCCATATGCATTCAAATTCAAAGAGTATTTACACCACATGTCCAGTAGGAGGCAGTAAGCCCCAAGCCTAAAAATAACAACAAGCCATCATTTTGCACCTGAACCAGCAGCTTTTTCTTCTGCATTTAGATGTTTTTTTGTGATAATATATTGAAGATTGGATGGTACACATGTCATCGTGTACGCAGACACTCTGGATAAACAATATAATGTATAACACCATCAATATTAAGGCTGCTGACAAGGATAAAGAAGTGTTTTTATGCCTTGAGATAATTGAGAGGCTGCAGCTCGTTGCACCCACACCTTCATCCATCTGCAGTCTCACTAAAATTAATGACTGAATCACACTGAAGCTGCGAGCTGTCAGTAGTAGTAGTAGTAGTAACAGAAGGTTTGGTGTTTGCCCGCTGACAGCTCCCCGCAGGCGAGTACACGAGAGAGAGCGTGTTGGCTCTAGGTTGTTTATCGTGTCTCGCTGCTCGTGACAGAGCTGAGATCGGGGCCACTTACACACACGGGGAACGGCTCGGCTCCCTCCTGGATGACAAAGCCTTCGATGACGTGCGTGAGGACCTGGGGCTTCACGATGGCCTGGGGCGGTTTGTTCTCTCCGTTCTGCGGCGTGCTGCCCGTCACGGTGGGCGCCTCGCTCTCATTTCCTGAAGTCATGGCAGGCGGTGGGGTCCCAGGTGCAGCGCTCGGCCTCTTGGTTGCGCCCCCTCCTGCTGACCAAGAAATGAATATAACACCATAATTATATGGGAGGATGTGAGAGCTGGTGGACAAATTAGAGCTGAAAAATGGTTAATTCATATTTTTCTGTCATATTCCACACAAAGGAGCCAAAAAATCTCTCAATATTTGATACTTTTTCTCATCTTATGTGATTGTGAAGGGAATATTTTGAGGTTTTGGACAGTTGGTTGCACAAAACAAGCATTGTAGGAGCCATGTTTTATTTAGAACCACCTACAACACCAAACCGCTAGGCGGCAGTATTTCTTTGTGTTGCTGACCTGAACCGGATGTGTCCGGGGGTCAGGCAGGTATTTGCCAGGTGTTGTTAATTAAGGAAGCAAACAGTTTCCCGCTGTGCGGGAGCGAATCTTATTTTTATTTGGATTATGGAAAAGTATGTGGTCTTATTGTTTCAAACACAAAGGAAGTTTTCGTTGGTTATTAGCTTAAGCACAAAGTCAAAACAAACAATCAACAACCAGCAGTAGTGAACAAATGGCACTAGTCGCTACATTTAGGTAGAAAACTGCTTCGTTTGGACGAAGAAGACCCGGATTGTGATTCAGCGAGCCGGTAACGTGAATGCTACTTTACGAAGGACATTTAAACTGCTGGAGCCGCCGGGACACAGCGCGTCGGAGCAGCTACCGGAACCGCCGGGGGGCGCAGCGGGCAACCGGAGCTACGCGTCGGACGTCAGATCATCAATGCCGGCCAACGCACCATTGGGGTAAGTGTTTAAGCGCTGATCTCTATTAATGCCCATTGTAAATAGTTTGTGCAAACATAACGGTACAATGCGTAAATCCAATGCATTGGCAGCAGACTCGCAGCTGCCTTGAATAAACTTGGCGCGTCAGGGCGTGCGTCTGCTTACTGATAAAGAAATGTGACTTTTGGCCAACATGGCAGAAGATGAGAAACCGGACAGACATTTTGGGAGTGAAACTGACTTAAATGTGGGTGGGGAGATAAAAATCCAAACTCAGAAAAGGGAAAAGCGTGAGATGAAATTAACAGCCAAAGCTTTATTGGGAAAAAAATAAGCAATTTAGAAAAGGATAGAAAGGCTAAAATAAATAAACTGTCCAAACTAAAACAACTATTGTTGGGTGATAAAGAATATGTAAATGAGGTTAAAGGTGAATTCAACAAGTATGTGGGTTTGTCTGAAGAAATACACCAAGTGCACAAGGTTCTGCTGGGTCTATTACCTGATGATGATGCAACAACATGATATATGGTTTAGAGCTAAAATGTTGAATGTCCCTGATTTTATTGCTGGTACGATGAAGTGGTTGGCTGAAATTCAAAGTTGCCCAGCAAAGTACAGAAATCAATAGGCATACTAATTGATTATAGAATAAATCACAAGTTGCTGCCTCCCACTTTAATTATTTTAATTAGAGTTGATCTACATCATTAAACTAGTGAAATGTCTTTAAACTTCTGAAGAATAACATGAAAAGCTACAACTAATTATTTATTTTCTTATTTCTAACGAGCTATGTAGTTGATTTTCTCTCTTTTTTATTGCAGCTTTTAGCATTTATACATCAGATATTAAACTATGAAGTCACATCATTCAAAGCAGACAGTAATTATCACATTTTAAGCCATAAATGTCAAACAGTCAGTCACATCCACCTGCCTGCTGCGGATCGAAATTAAAAGCTAAAGTGACCCACTGACACACAGCGGATCAATAACAGACAGTAAATCCACCATGCAGCACTGCCACCATCACAACAACAACAAGAAAACAACAACAACGCCGTCTCGGCTTCCCACTAAACCCCCACAAAGCGAAAGTAAACATGAAGCCGCCATGCTTATCGTGCTTTAAAGTCAACCTGTGTTTTGAATTAGCTTTTCTTACCGCTAACTTCCGCTGTGTTCAGAGAGAAAACGAGTGCGGGTTGCTCGTGTTTGTTGCTGTAATTATCCGAAACACACACACTCAGGCTAACACACACGCCGACCTGCCTCTGCTGCTGTATGTGACTGTGAGCGTGTTTAAGCTGCAGCGCCGCTCAAAGAAAAGCTTTTACAGCAGGACCCGCCTCCCTGTTTCCTCCCACAGCTAACATTAGCATCTCTGCTCCGCTGCTGCTGCACAACATGGGGCAACAGGAGACACAAGAGAAGACACGAGTCTCCACATTCAGCCTAATATTTCATTTAAGTCCCAAGAAATAATACTACAATTCATTAAAGCGACAATAAATGCGAGATAAGAGTACATGTCAGCAGGGCTGTAGAGAGGGTTTTTAGGGTCCAAGCCCCCCAGTGCACCCTCTGACCAAAGGTTTAACCAGACTCAGAAAAGTTCTCCAAATGTATCATTTTAAAGCCATTACAATGAGTTTAACTGGTTATAAATAGGGCTATGTACTGGCAAGAAGCTGAGCATTGAATGTGACTAGGTACATTTATTCAAGTACTGTATTTAAGTACAATTTTACTAAGTACTTTATTCTTCCATTTCACTAAATTTTGAAGTTCAACTTTTTAATCCACTAATACTTTTTACTTTCGCTGCCAGCTTTAGTTACTCTTCATGGCAATATTTAACATAAAAACATGATCAATTTCAACTTGATTAGACATTTTTAACAGTATTTATAAGTGTATTAAGTAGTTCAAATTAGCCTTCTCTCTCTAAAAGTGTGCAATCATTTGCTAAATACTTTTTAAATAATATACACTCAGACTCAGAAAAAGCATATATATACATAATTACATGAAGTTCTATGATAAAACAATGAATATATTGTCTTTGTACAGTTTCCAATTGAATATATGTCATTATGTTTACATTATTTATATTTTACACAGTGGTTTTTCGAATCAGGGTTATAAGAAAATGCAATATATGGCATAAAAGTTTGTAATTCAGCCCAGATCATCTCTGCAGCTGAAAACGCTGTTTACTCAGTAATCCACTTTGACTGAAGAACAGCTTTTGTTCATTTTTCCAAAGTAAAAAAAGCTGAAACTTTGGGCTTGTCGTCACCAGGCCCTGCAGCCAGTGGATTACAAAAATAGTTTCCTGCTCTGGTGGTGAGCATCACACCCAGCTCACTGCCCATGAACAGCAGTTTGTGGTCTACAGAAAGTTTCACTTTACAACAAACACAGCATTAGCCTCATTTCAAACCATTTAGCAGGAAAATCTCTATAGAAACTGATCTGCGTCAACATTTATACGTACACCAAAATAATTTGGTGCTCAGCAAGAAGAATCTCAGAGCTACAGACTGTGTGTCATTTACCAGAACCTGCTTTTAACCTGGCCGATAAAGTGTACACATTGAGCAGCATTATGAAAATAGATTTTTCTGACAATGCAACATTTCTGGGACTTTCTTGTTACGTAAAAGCCTTTTAACTGGATTATATTGTGAAAATCACTTTACAGTCATCCAACGTCACAAAACGGTTTGTCCAGAGTTTAGAAACTTAGATTTTTCCCAGCAGTCATCATAAGAGTCATGCATCAGACGGTCTAATGGACAAAAGCTGGTCTGTAACTGCAAAGTCATGGAACAGTGCTACAATATATTGATTCACCAGTTTACGAGCCTGAACCTCGTCACAATTGAATGAAATATAATCAAAACCCTGTTTAATAAATCATCGTGTTAGTGTCAAACTGTCACGGTGAATGGGTCACAGTTCTGTTTGTAGCTTCAAACTGAATAAACGCTAACGCAGTGAAACAATGTTTGCCATAATGTCTCCAATGTAATTAACAGGCAGCAAAATAATAAAAACAACAAAGCTCCATTATGAGCTGGTTATATCACTGTTATTCTTTTGATTGGGGCTTCCGTGCTGCGGGTTTGAATGTTTGTGTGCGACACAGTGTCGAGCGTGTTGTGGGTATCAGGTGAGCTTTTTGGCGGCAGCTCAGGGAAATCACGGCGTGAACAACAAACAAAGCAATAAGAGACAGAGAATAGTGAAACTGAATGTGCTGCAGTCACAACATGAGCTGAATTACAAGTAAACATCAGCATTGATTTTCTTTGCCTCCGCTGAAGGTTTCCGATAGCCGGCCAACTCAAGGACGGCAAAGCAGAAATAATGCTACATCTTCAGTGTCGAGGGGGAAAGTTTTAGTTTGTTTAACTTCTGCTTCTTGTCCCAGTTGGTTAAAGATTTTATTTACCGAAACTTTTCGGTAATCTACAGAGCATAACGTAGCAGCTGATGACATGCTGAGTCATTACCTTGTGGCTGAACAGCTGGCGTAGCGGGGTCGACCTTGGGCTGCTCTGCAGGCTTGGCGGGTTGTGATGGCGAAGGTGCAGGTTGCTGCTGTTGCTGTTGTTGCTGTTGTTGTGGCTGCTGTTGCTGCGTGGCGGGGGCCGGACACGTCTCTCTGACCACCAGTGAGGTTGGCTTATCTTTACTGTCCTGAACCAGTCGAGAGGCCTATTATGTGCATCAGGGAAAGAAGGGAAAACATGAGAAAACAGGAGTGAAAAGACAGATCAGGGACTATTAAATGACGTTGACTTAAACACTGAAAACCATTAGGCTTGGAAAATATCACACCAGTGGGGAAAATATTACACCAGGAATCCCAGACTCAGAAGATTCCTGTGTTTTTTTTAACCAGTGTGTCTTGGGGTAGAGAGGGATTCAGTGGGTGTTGTCGGGACAGTAGGTTTTGTTTTGCTGGTTACTCACTGAACAAAAAAAAATCAAGAATGTGAGCAATAAAAAAAAGTCAGGATGTTAAGAACAGAAAGTTGTGTTCTATTAGAAATAAATGGAGGATAAAAATAGAGAATCTCATCCAATATATGATGCTAAGCACAATGGATAATATGTTAACAATGCCTTATATCCAACATGAATGATCATTGTTACAAGTTCATTTAGAAAAATCAACTGCCCACATTTGTATTAATTTAACATAGCTTTTCAAAATAAAGTAAATAATTTACAACCTGACTAGTGGCAATGTGTGGCAATGCTATGAGCTGAATGCTAACATTAGCATGCTAACATGCTCACAATGATAGGAGAGACATGCTGATGTTCAGCAGGTATACATTTTATACCATGTTAGGTTAGAGTGATAGTTAAAGGAGAGCTGAGGCAGATGGGAATGTCATGAGTTTTGCAAGTATTTGGTCATGAACAAAAGAATTGTACAATGGAAACTTTGACCAAAGTCCATGGATTCCCCTTTGGGGCCAAAGCAGCCCCAGGGCCGGTTCGGTTTTATCATTTCTTACTTCTATAAATGGTGTACTTTTAGTGATTCAAGTTGGTGAGGTTCAGAAGATTAAGTTATTCAAAGGCTCTTTCATTTGAGACCTTTGTGTGTAACTTTACTCACCGTTGGCTGTATTTGCAGGTTGATAGCGGTGAGCTGGACAGGCTGAGCTTTGGCGTGGTTGAGGGAGGAGTGGAGGGCGTGGGGGCTGATGGTGGAGTGGAAGATGGTGGCCTGCTGGCTGGGCATGGAGGGCTGGTGTGGAGCAGGTTTGGGCAGCACAGGGACAGGGTGCTGGGACGGTTGAATGGAGGCGGTCTGCAGCAGCTGGCCTGCGCTCCTCTGGGAACCTTGACTCTGATGGACCACAAACTGCTGCTGCTGCTGCTGTTTGTGCTGCTGCACCAGGGAGTGGGGCTGAATCTGTGTGTACGCTGGAACGAAAACAACAACAACATTTATTTATTTTAAATTCATGAATTCAGCACAGTGCTGTGTTTACCACCCACAGACACCTCACAAGCCACCGAGTACTTCCAGACAATTTACCTTTAAATCAGATCCTACGCAATATATATATACTTTGTTTGGACTACATGACAAGTAGCAGACTGTATTTTCGTGCACATTTATGTTATTGTCGCCACCAACTGAAATATAGTGAAAATACCCAAAGCAGAAGACTGCAGTCTTGTTTTTGTTTATTTTTTTTATTTGTATGAAGACTGACAGAATAATAGTGAACATGGAAGACTGGATATAGATTTTGATGTACTATACATGTACATATAGCATTTAATCATCAACGAAACTTTTTTATCTGATTACAGTTTTTTTCGTTTAACTTCAATAATCAAGATGAAATCACTGCAGATGCTATTGGCAAAGTAACAGTTTTGTGTTCAATAGTGCTGAAAGAAAGTCAATTATTTGATGAGTTGGTTATCTGAAAGTCAATCTGCACCAACTGGGGTAATCTGGGAATCGTTTAAGACATTTAATCAATGCAAAACATTCCCCGGTTCCTGCTTCTCTCATGTTAACATTTATCACTTTTCTCTGTTTAATGTTCTTGTAAAATGTAAGGTTAAAAAAGT
>CAFUXE010000957.1:363643-402405 GCA_903364295.1 Serranus cabrilla
AAATGTCCTGAGTGGTATCGTATCATCTTCTATACTGTAACTGTCACAGACCCAGAGCAATATTTATCTCCTGTCTGCTCACAACTATCCACAAAAAATGTAGACGTCTCCACAAAAGAGCTTGTTCTGCAGCTCGTCCTTCACCCGTATTCACCCCTTGTTGACAGGATGTAATATTACGAGATCGCTGAAAGGCGCACACACACAGAGACGGGCCCACTGTTGCAGTTTTGGTCTGGCTATTACTCACAAATGGTTTCGAAACGGCCTGTCACCACCTGTCAGCGCTGTTGTGGGTAAAAAAGACATCCTGAGCTCGTAACTTGCCCCGAAGCCCAAGACACAGCGCATCAATCTTGAATTGTGGGAGCACATCTGAGTGGGAGAGCCGTTCAGCGGAAGTTGCCCGAGGCCTGTCCAATATTAGAAATGCCTCAGGAACGAACATGCGGAGCCAACTGTCCATGACACTACTAGGAGTTCATGTTGAGTCAGTAAGCCCCTCTGCTGCCTCCTTGATCTTTAACAACCCTACCAGGAAATAGTAAGAACTAATTGACTGATTCTTTTCACTGAATCCCAAACAAGAAATCCCGCTCCGCAGAGCTGTACAGTAGCTTCTGCTATATGAGCCGTGTGAACACGGAGGTGTGTTCGGTGATGTTAATAAAGCCCCTAATAAATCCAAGCATGGAAAACTGCCAAGTACATCAGTGTTTGTCTCAAATCCCCCTCGCCCCCACTCTGCTCCTCCGCCCCCTGTTCTTTTCATGATGTTTTGTGTGGGATCGGCTCCATCTGGTTTCAAAGTTTCCCTGTGAGGCACTAACCGCAGCATGTGCCCTGCTGTGGAATATATAGATGTTTCTATCCAGCAGGGTCTGCGTGTCATTATTCCTTTTAATGTTACAAGGTCTGCAGAAAAAGTGTTTTCTGTTTCACATGGTGAGACACAGAGGAACCCACCAACAGAAAAGTTGGTTAGCTATTGACTACGATTAAAGCTTGAATCTAATATTTACAGTGATCAGAGCAGGATGGATGTGAGGCTGGAATGTGTGGATACATCAGGTATGAAAAGCTATTTAAACTGACACTTCAGGGGATAAAAACATCGATCAGTTCAGCTGCAACGTGTAACAGTGGAAAAAATAATAGAGCATTTAATGCACCATGATTTTCTCTTGAAAAAAAATCTGCAAAACTCCTCAATCTGAATTTTAAAGTAGTTCTTTGTTAAACTATTTTCTTATTTACAAAGGATTTATCACAATTTTAAAGCTGAAAAGAACAAATAACATTATACAAATGACTATTTTGCATTAAAAGTGTAATTTTCCCTCAAACAGTACAACTTAGTCCTACCCTACCATGCTAGTACCTGTTGTCTCATCATGTCCTTGTTATTAAGCTAGCTAACTAGCCAACCGCTACATTATTAAAATTGAACAATTTAATTCTCATCCACACACACAGCGTAGAAAAGCACAATGCTTTCAACTTTGTTTGCCTCTTTTTCTAAGTTTATTATGAACACGTGAATACTGACTATTTTGCAGCATGGATAGCAGACAGCAGCATAGATGGATCAGTAAGCTAGCTAGCTAACTAGCTAGGCGCTAAATGCGGTAAATCCAACTTGATAGGGGGGTTTTCCACACACTCTTGTCACAGCGTAGTAAAACACATTGCTATTACCAGATGACAACCAACATTATTTGGCTATTTTTATGTACCAAGTGTAGTATGAACACACGAACACAGCAGCAGCAGCAGAGACAGATTAGCCAGCTAGCAAGCAAACTAAACATCGGTTTAAGTACAATTTAACTTAATTCTAGGAAAGAACATTGGTATCACCAGATAATTTGGCAATTACAGCACAGTAGGCTTCCCTTGTATGCAAGCTGGATTCTTGCAAAAATCGAAAGATCACATGAAACTCGCTGGATCAAGTGATTGCAAATAATGTCATCAACAATAAGTATTTTTCTAGCAAAAATAGTGATAACACCTTCTCAGGTTCCAGCTTCTCAAAAGGCAGGATTTACTTCTTCTCTTTGTTCCATTTGTCAAAACTAAATTTAGATTTTGGACTTTCAGTTGGACAGCATTGGCTTCAGTTAACTGGGGTTAACATACAAACTCAAAGACCAAACCAAAATACTTCAGGGATAAGTGATAATATTCATTATAATGGTTTCAGTTATAGAGATTCTCACTGTTCTGTAGCAAGCTGACTTTATTGCATTTGTGTCTCTTCTTCTCATGACCTGCCTTCTTGAGGTTTGGCAACAGCTTATGGAAGAACCATGTGAAAGTGGCACAACACAAGGACAACAGGGCATGTGAAAGAACTCAGGGATCTAAACTCATATTCTGTGAGTGAAAACAAGACTTTTAGCTCAACATAGCCCAACTGCAACACACTCTACGATCAATAAATGTATAAATAAAAAAAGATTTCACCTGACCTTTTTCCCTGAGTGGATAATAATGATTATGCTGTTGTAAATGTGGCCATAAAAATGTAGAAAAACAATTAAAAACTGCTGCATGAGAGTGGAAATGCAATAAGAAAGTAACTGAATAACCGTACCTTTAATCAAAATCTCACTAAATCATAAAGGTAGCTAGAGATTTCCAGCCCCCGTCTGAGCGAAGGAGGGGGATTTCTGAATCAGTGCACACCGGATACAACCGGCCTGAATCCTGACAACTTTCTCAAGCCTCTAACGAGTAACAGAGAGCAGTCATGGAGGAAGAGGAAGACAGGGGAATTCATTTAAAAGCTATTCCCCCTCAAGGTCTTGGGATTAAGGTCTGGAATGACTCAGCCGCCCCTCACACCCACACACACAAATATCCGCATGCACTCATACAATATTTAGTATGTGGCAGCAGCCTCCACGCCCCCTGACTTATGAATGTAGATCTCTTACTCTATCTGCATGTTGTTGCTCAATGTCCCACAGTGGCGGACAGCGTACGTTCCTGATGGGTTTGCAGCAACAGAGCCTGGAAAATCCCTGAGTTTCCACATTCTCACTGGCTGCCACTTTGGCTTACTCTCATGAAACACATTCCCACTTAAAACAACAGAGCAGCCGCAGCAGCAGCATCTTCACTCACTTAGCGACAATTCAAAATGAAGTTTTTAGACACTTCATCAAAAGGCATTGAGAGAGCCCGGGCTAAACTAATCCAGTTTCTGGTTGGTTTAAAGGCCGCACTGCAACAAGAAACAGAAGCCTGCCTGATGTTCAAGTGAAACACAATGGCAGCCTCTCAGGGAGAAAACTAAATCACACAAATCAGTATTTTTGCAGTTGTACATTGCACAGAGAGGTTATATTTTCAGATCAAGAAAAAGTAGAATAAAGTTAAGTGTCTTTTGCAACCATTTTTAAGTTTAACTGGCAACTGATACAAATGGGAATTGATGACAATGCCTTTATTGATTCCTAAACAATATTCTGTGTTAAAGACAAGCATCACCGCAACAGTAAAGAAACAGTAGAAATAAGTCCTGCATGTGACTCGGAGTGCAAAAGTTCCATTGATACTTAACAAAATGGATAAAATGAAAATACTAGGAAAGTATTCTTCTTAATTTAGGTTTTCTAACTATACAGAAAAACATGCCGGTATCTGTAAAAGGAAGCTCAAAGGGAAATGATTGTGATAGATAAAATAATTTGGAACCGGTTCTCAACTAGAACTGGTTTTTAATTCCCACCCTTAACTGATGCTGCTAGCAGCTACATAAACATGCCAACAAACACTTGAATGTGCAGATCCGGTCTTTTAATATGCGAGCATGGAGCTCCTGGGGGTTCCCTGCTGTGGTTTTAATAGTAAAGGTGCTGGATTTTTAGTGCCAAGAGGAGGCGATGACAAACACTTGCTGCAACAAGCCAGACGTAAATTTGTTTCCATTCCCATTTCTATTCAAAGGGGACCGACTCTAAATATCTGTGATGTTCACAGAAATGGAGACATTTCTCTGAAATGTTCTGCCATCTTTTGAAAAACGACATCAGAGGTAATGACCAAAAATAGCAAAACACAATTAATCAGACTTCTTCCAATTCTCTCTCAGATCAGCCAGACTGATTTCAGCAATGTCAGCAGTGACAGTGAAGTGAGGATGCGTTTGATTTACGACACAATTTCAATAAAAACCATCATGTTTACTGATGCGGTTGCAGACTTTATTGGCATGTTTTCTGAAGAGCTGAGCAGCATAACGACTGTGATATATTTTAAAACGACATATAGGATCCTTATTGTTCTGCAGAAACTCTGCACTCTGATCAGTTTGTTATTGATGCTGGAAAAAAATGAGCACTCTCAGATAGGTCTTTTTTATTTAATATAGGCTTCTTACTTTATATAATTTACATGCTTTGCTGCAGTTTTTTGCCTTTGCATTTTATCTTGATCACAGTAGGTTTCAATAAAAGTGTTTGTGACATAAAACCAAACACTGAGCCATCTTCACAGGAAATAATGAGATAAAAATCTTGTATTGTCACTCAGACGTAAGAAAACAGAGATATGAAGTTTGGTCCATATCACTAAACCCAAGTTATCTGTTAAACTTGTTTCCACAAGTTTTATCTTGCTTTCAAGTTAAGTCATAAAACAAGTGATAAAGTGATAAATATGACTCAGAAAGTGAGAGAATTTTGCCTTACTGTAATTTCCTAATTAATGTTATCCTGGAGCAACCACTTTAGGTTGGACAGCAAAAGTAATGTAGCATGATCGTAAAGTACTCTAATTGACAGTAATTAACTTAATTTGAAATGTAACAATTACGCGTAATTTTCTACATTTTATCACCACTGAGATCACTCACTAATTAGGCCTAATTTATCTACTCATTAAAGGGACAAGGTGTGAATTCACCAAGTAATTTTCTAGTTTGTCCCACTTATTTGCCACATCAAGACTAGTAGTTTTTTGGGTTTCCAGGAGACAGCGGCATGTCAGGGGGAAAAAAGAGTTTTCTCAAAAAATGACCCGGTCACAGTCAAGTTGAATCCGAGCTTTTATCCTAATCTGCATCCCATCAGGCAGCCGTGCAGCCTCTCCCTCTGCTGATCCACAGTGTATTAACTCTTCCAGCATCTCATGTGCACACCTGTCCCTTATGGCCCGCTGCTATGGCAACCCATGTTAATTTTTCCAGACAGCATGCAGCCAGATTTTCAGCTTCCATCCTCCCTTTCATTTTATGTGAATCCATTACTGCAACAAAGCAAGACACAGTTGTGCACTGACACGCTTAGATAATCCCAGCTCCCCCCCTCCCTTTCCCCAAACACACACACACACACAAGCCCCAAAAACATAAACGATGCACTCACACAATGCGCTGCAGCATATACGAGTCAAGAACACAGAGTTAGAATTTCTAGCAAATATACATGCATATAGTACATGCATCCACATATTTTTAGTTTCTTCTCTCCTGCTGAGAATCTGATAATGCATCTGAAGAGGCTTATTCTGCAAACAAACTGGACCACATTTGATTTAATCAGCTTGCACTGCTGGCATATTCACCATCATTCACACTAAAACAGCTGCTGACTTTCAATTACACAATAAAGTGGTTTAGAGAGACTCTTGCGTGGCAGCGTGCCTTTCACAGCTTCTGATTCACAAAGCAGCTCGACTGTTCCAACACAGTGTTTGATACGGCTCGTTTCACCCCTTCAGTTTGTGATGCAGGCCCTGACATGTCACACTGCTCTCAGCCCAGAGAAAGCTGTTACAAGCACAGAGTGTAAAAACTCTTTTCTCATCTAATCTTACCATAAACACGAGAACACGTTTCTACTGTATGTTCTGTACGACAGCTGAGGCTATTTCAAGATTTAGAAATGGACCGTTTCCAAAAACAAGTGTGAAGCAGCTGGAAGTTTCATTTATCAGACCATAAAAATGAAAATAAACTTAGCATGTCATATTGAGTGTCAGTGTACAGAAATAACACAAAGCACACTGTTTGACACACATGCTATTAGCTCTGTAACAGGATTCACAAAGAATGGCTGAGCAGCTGATAGAATCATGAGTTTTACATCGATTGTGGCCAATATGTGCCCCGTCTCAACGTCCCATTCACAAAACACATTGCACTAATGATATTACAGAGCAATCACACCGATAAAGCTTTTCAGATCAGTGCAATACGCCCAATTTTTTTCATCTGATGCCATTAGCAGCTTTGGAAAATGTGTCCATCTGACCATCACTTACGCGTTTTATCCATCTGGATAGCAACAAACAATGATTATCACTGTCAAATGGTGAAAAATGTCTTTTATAGTTTCCTGAGAGCCAGAGTGCTGTCTTAAAATTGCTTGCTGAGTTTGATCTGTTACTCCAAAACACTAAAATATGAACTTTACTATCACGGAAGAAGAAGAAAAGCAGCAAATCTTCACGTCTGAGAAGCTAAAAGTGGAGAATTTTTTTAAAAATCAGTCCATAAATACACAATTTGATCAAAAATTTTACTTGCTTAATCAACTAATTGTTTCCACTTTAATACACACAATGCTAATCTCCATTATTTTCACTATGTAGACCAAACACTAAAAGCCTGTGTGGGTTTGTAAGCACTGCCAGACTTCATTTGAACTTTTTCTTTTGCAGACTTACCTGGAGCAATCAGGGGCTGAGCGCTGATGGCTGTGACGCTGCGGCTCATGTTTATAGCTCGGACCTCTGTGACCGCAGCGCTGTCCGCCTTCTTCCCTGCTTCAGATGAAGTGTCGGAGGAGCCGGCCTTCCCTGCTGCGGACGCCTGAGTTCCCTGGCTGGGGTTCTTGATCAGAGAGGCGGGCTGGATGGGCACAGGGCTCTGCTTCAGACTGAGAGCCTGCAGCGTCTGAGTCTGAGAGGAGGACGTGGTCGCCCCCTGCTGGCCGCGGATGGCCAGATTCTGGACCTGGTTCTTAGAGAGACAGAGATACAGATTCAAAAAGTGAGTTAAAAGGAGCAGATATTATTAGTTTGGCAGAAGTGTTTATTATAAAATGAATGAATGTACTTTATTTTTGTGCAAACAATTGAAGCATAGAAGGCTGTACCGTGTAGTTTGAACCTTCAAAGACAATTTATTATTGACATTTCAACTTATAAAATGCTGCTTTGCCTTTTTTTTGCAATTAAATTTATTCTGTTTAAACCAGGTATTCTTGCACAGTTACAGATATAGATCAAACCACAGTAATTAGTAGTAATTAGTAGTATTATAATCATTTTAGAATCCAGTGCATGTGTCTAACTCATGTGATCCAAACATTTACAATAACAATATTCTAGTGTGTTGTAAATTTCAAAGTCAAGAAGAAACATCCTTCTTAGATTCACAATGTTTATATATTACATTACCATTCATCATTTTAAAAAGTCTTATTCCAATCAGATTAATCTCTCTATACAAATTTTGTTCAATGTTTTTTCTTTAATTTCGAATGATGACGTCTTTAAATATGACAATATAATAGTCTTGATTTGAAAACCTCAGTAGAAGCTTGGAATGTAAAAACAAATGACATTATAATGTCTGGTTATAATAAAATCATGCTGTTATTAATACTTCAGCACAGTAAGTACAGCTCCATTTCACATGATCTACTGCAGGATTTCTGCATTAGATCAAACGGAGCTGCAAGAAGTTTGTCCAAGCTTCCAAATGTTTGTCTTTAAATGCATATTTAACAGAGGCATCAAGTCCAGGACATCAACATTTTATGAAAGGTTGTAATTATATGTGTCATTTGTTGACAGTATCTCCCCATGGACCTACCTGTGAGGAGGCCTGTGAGGAGCTCTCTGACTGGACCGCCGTCACTGTGGCTGTTGGAGTGAAGATGAGCTGCGGGGACAGAGGCACCGCCCGGCCCAGGCTCCTGGCCACCTGCACCAGGTTACTCTGCTGAGCCTGGAAAACACAACGGGGTCAGTCAGAAAATGCTCCTTTGACTGGATTCTTCTAAGATATTTTCATGAATTAGTCCAAGCTAAAATGAACCTGTTGACATGTTTTGAACATTTTATCTTTATAATCTTAGAAGTAGAATTTCTGTAAAAGCACACAGCCCTGGAACACTCAGCTGCAGCTCCATTAGTGCGCTCAAACCAACATAAAAAGCTGCTCAACTCGGCACTCGCTGACCTTGAATTCTGTCTGATGGTCTCCAGGATTTGTTCTTTATTTATCTGACAGGCAAACTCTTGTGATGTGCCATTTTGTGTAGCTTTGTGTTTCTGATCTTTTTTTGTACTGTGTACTCTTTTTAATCTGAACTGCTTGTTTTGATCTGCCAACAGGCTAGCATTCTTAATCAAACAGTGGCCTTTATGTTTTAAACTGTAACATGGTCCCCTTTAAATAAAACTAAATACTAGATTTTAAAAATAAAAAAAAAAAGTGCAAAGAAAGAATTCTCAGGACCGAAGTGCTACAACCCTGAAAACAACAGTTATGTTCTGATTATTAGTTTCATTTCTTGAACCTCTAATTGGTGTACATGTGGAAAAAACAAGCAAGCAAAAGGAAATGAATACATGTGAGGGGCTTCATACAAATCACATGCACTAATTTAACACCAAGGGACTCTATCAGAAATAAAACCCACTAATGTGTTTTTGCTGTCTGCCAGAAGCTTCAAACACATCTGGCGATGCTGTGTACTTCTTCATAATGAGGCGTCAGGAACAGTCTGTCTGCCAGCTGCACAACTGACGGCAAAGTGAAACCGACAACCAGCTGCAAAGTAGGCAAATAAAGACTGCATGTTCCTTCAGCAACTCTTTCTCAAAGCAGCAGAGAAACACCTGTGACGTCCCCAAAACGTTTTCTGAGCATGCACGCACATTCAAGACACTCATTTCTGTGTTTGTAATGAGCCCTCTGGGGCCGGCAGATTACTACGACCACCTCCGCTGGTGGCAAACTGAGAATAAAGCACAGCATTTACTGTGGCAGAGTAAGCACACACACACACACCAATCCCAAACACACAGAGGACATAAACAGCAGCTTATTTATTCAAGCAGTATGTGTGTGAGTTTATGTTTATGCATATATGCGCACTCATGTAGATGTGCCGCTGGCTGTGCTCCTTGTGTCTGCAGTCTTACCATCTGTGCGCGCAGGTACATCTGCGCCTGGCTGGCGGTGAGCGTGGGGCTGGATGGGCTGCCCAGCAGAACAGCCTGCTGGGAAATACTGGTGGGAGTGGAACTAATGCTCTGGGCCCGACTGATCAGCTGAGCTGCTGCTGGGGAGGTGGTCAGGTTGATCTACGAGGAGAAGGTAAACAGGATAATTAAGTTCCACATTCTCTTTACTTTATATCGTAGACTGTATGAAAGAGGTGGAGGTGGCCACCCATTGGTTTAAAGCCTTTAGCCCTGCATCTTGTTTTTTTTTGTTTTTTTAACCAGAAGTGGAAAAATAAGGACGAGAGAGTGGATATGATTAAGAACCCAAGCACACTTTGCATGCCCACTTATACCAACAACCCTAAAGCACCTGGCTCCATGCTACGCTATGTGTAAAGTTGCTGCTAACAAAATTAGCTTCCATTATTCCACATAAAACAAAAAAACAAAGTTTGTGGCTATTTAAATCTATACAGTGTCATGGATACGCATTGCTACACCTCTGTCCTGATTTAAAGGTCTTCTTGGTAGCAACTTTTTAATCAGAAGGTGTCCATGATCTCAAGCATATCCTGCTTTATCATCAATTTTATTCTAAAAGCAACCATAATGTACAAAATAAACATCATGATGTATTGAAGAAGACTTGAAATTAGCGATTGAGACAATAAACTCACTAGAAAAATGATTACTGAGGTAAATCGAGTGAGAAATAGGGACATTTGCTAATAGATTCACTCCTTTTTCCAACCAGTGGAGTCGCCCCCTGCTGGCCATTACAAAGAATGCAAGTTTGAGGCAATTCTGCATACGGACTCTAAGGTAACGTCCACTTTATTTATACAGTCTTTGATCTATATTGATATAGCAGTTTCCTTTTAGCAACATGTCAACAAAGGATCTGGATATATATCATTTTTATGACTGAAAGTTACCAAAACACATTTAAATCTCTTTCAAAACAAAACAGAAGTAGCCCAGCTAGTGTGGCGCCCAGTTTCCTTAAAATGAAGGTGTTAAAATCAACTTAGCTCCATGATAATCTAATGGACAAAGATAACTTAAACTTAAGAGGCTCTTAGGAGACAGGCCCAACACTAGAAACTGCACTCACCGTAGCCTGAGTGGATCCTGTTTGCTGGGATGAAGTGCCGTTCTGTGAGGAGCTTTGCCGGCCAGCTGCGATACTGGCCTATCACACAGCAAGAGAGACAGAGAGGGAGAGAAATTTACCATTTCCTGAAACTTTTTGAGGGGCTTACCAATAACAGCATCATCTTGACACTGTGAGAATGATTCTTTGATGGGATGAGCTCTTGCTGACCTGCTGTACAGCAGCCTGGAGCTGAGCGGTGCTGAGGCTGTGCTGCTGCTGGAGGGCTGCAGTTTGTAGCATCAGATGCTGCTGCTGAGCGGCGTACATCTGCTGCAGGTACTGTGCTGCTGTGTTCGGCTGTCTGTGTAACGCCTGCTGGAACACCTGCATGTGAAGACAGGCAGAGAGAGAGAGCTGGATGAGTAACGCATGCACTAAAAAAAGTGCATATTAAATTCTGACAGGGTGTAAAAACTGGAGTAGAACATAAATTAATCAGAATCCCAAATCTAGAGAGCTACCATATGGTCTTTTTGAGACTGATGCAACTTTTAGAGGGGAGAAAATGACTTATTACCAATAATGTGGCCAATAAAGTGAATATTTTTGCAGAAAATGTGCCCTTGCTACATGAATTGTGCTATATATGACCATGCAAAGGGCAAAAGTCTTAAACAAATAACTTTTATAAAGAATATTCTACATGCAATGTATCACATTGTCATACAATTTAAGAAATGAAAAGAGAGAAAATAAACAAAGCAAGAAAAAAGCTTTCCCCATTTCACCCCAAGCTTCACTCTGCATTATATGTTCTACAAAAAAAGTTTTCATATCGGACAACATACACATCATAAACAACAGCTGTCGATATGTCTGGGATAGCCATTAAAATCAGCAAAACGCAAAATGTCGAGATGATTTATGTATAATATTTGATATGAAAAACTAACACTATAAAATCCAAATCTTGGCTAAAATGAATAGGCTTTGAATGATTATGTTGTTGAGATTTGATCAGAGACTTTAGATCTAGATATGATCGATATCTTCTGAGAGGGAGAGATTCACGCTTCTAGTTAGGAGTGTTTCAACTGCAAGCTGACAGACATAAATAAATCTGGTCCTTCAATCCCTGCCTCTTTAACCCTTTTATAAGAGCTGAATTTCCAAACCATTGAAAATAACTCCTCACCCTTCCCTTCACTCTTCCTAGTTGCCAACTACCCAGAGAGGATGTTGACCTGTGGTCCGTGGAGTCACAGAAGCATCCGGACCCACGCCTCTGGAGATGAAGGTAAAATTGGGAGCAGAAGAGCAACACTCTTCCTGCTGACCGTAATCAAGCAGCGGCCCTTTATTCTCAGAGGGCTGCTGGTGTCAATAGTGTTTGCCTTTTCACTATCAGCAGGCTGAGTACGAGAAAAGGAGGGCTGAACTTAACAAAAAGCCTGCTGTCAAAGCATCAGCGCTAAAAGAGGAGGAGCCTGTGTAGAGGCTTAACCCCGGGTCAGCGGGTCAAGAGCACTAAAGCACAGAAAGCATTCCTTCATTACACTTGGACTGATCCTGTGCCATAACCATTCATTTTAAGTTTTCTTCACCCATTTTTTTGAGCTAGAAACAATTGTTATTTCATTAATTTGCTTCCAATAAGAAAATGATGTGTTGGCCTGTTTGTGGTGTTTTATGCACCAACAGAGGGCAGCAGAGTGAAGAAGGTGTGAGAACTTGTAAACATCTGTATGTGCATGAAACAACAGCAACAAACTCACCTGCACGGTTTGTCGGTCGGGGATCCCACTGTAAACTGATATCTGAGGCACTGCCTGTCTTCCTGCTGTAGTACTACTACTGGCACTACTGTTAGTGTTACTACTACCACTACTACTACTATTACTGCTGCTAGTGGAAGTGGTAGAAGTAGTCGTGGTAGTGTTAGAGGTGGTACTACTGCTGCTGGCAGCTGTGGTGCTGGAGGTGGTGGTGGAGGAGCTGGCGGTGGTGGTCCCGGTGCTGTTAGCCGTGGAGGCAGGGGCCCCCGGCTCGCTCTCCATGGTGCCCTCTGCTCTTCTCACCTTTGACCCCCGGCTCTTTTGAATGGCTCTCCTGTGCCTGAGGAGAGAAAAAGGAGAGCTCATGAGAAAAAGAAAAATCCCTCACTATGTACTTGCTTTAGACCCAAACCCAAGATTTAAAAAAAATTAAAAGGACAAGAAAAGAAACAACTATTTAGTAGCAGAAGCTCACTAAACCTGTGCACAGCAGCTACTGAGCAGCTGAATGTCAAGGAAATGTGAGACCGGCAACACACAAAATGTCAAGAAAGATTTGATCCGATAAAGAAATCATAACGGAAGTGAAAGTGACTGTGAGCATTTCAGAGATAGAACATTTATCATGCTGCAACTAACAATTATGTTCATTATCGATTCATCTGCACACTCATTTCTCACCTAAAGGATTCAAATTTGTGTTTAAAAAAGTCACTAAATTGTGCAAGATAACCATTTCTGACAGCTCAGGGTGATCTCTTAAGCTGGGCTGTTTGAGTCATCTAGAGAAAACCAAAAGATGTTCATGATAACCAACATATATGGCAAAGAAATACAGGATGATATACATAAAATAATCACATTTGAGTGTTGTGAAAATTGCCTAATTGATTAAAAATTGCAGCTTCTATTACCCTAAAATTATAGCAAACCACAAGCCCTGAAATATACATCCATGCTGTCTACCAGGATAACAAGCTGTGGTTGATTAACCTTCTAACTCTGAAACCCACCAGCAAATTTGAAAAGAATGCCTTCTTTATTAAATCATCTCCAAAATTCCACCTTTTATCATCGACTGTAAAAACAGGCATACATACTGGTTGGATTTTCAGCTTTCTGGTCCTTGAACAGATCATGAGTGACAAACACAATCAGGAAAAGAACCAAATCAAAGCTTAAAAATCCTGTAAAACTGATTCTTTGGGCTTCTATGTAACAAATATTCACTGAAAATTGTGCTGTTGGCACAGAGCAGAGAGGAGAGGAAGTGGGAGGTTATAAGTGGAGGTTGTAAATATTTAAATAGTCCAATATGTATAGCATGTGGCTCCAGCATTGGTAATACTTGTGGGCGCTTGGAAAACTGTTTTTTTTTCTATTTAAATTCCATTTTTATTTGCTTGATTTGTAGTGTTATATCTGCGTTTGACATGCTGGTGTTCTCCCCATTTCCATCCATGATCTTGCTGGTTCCACAGAGGTGCAGGACTTAAATATTGCAGTGAAAAATGAGGCCACGGAGAGTCATCATGTGACTGGAGCTAAGACACCCTGAAACTGCTTGGGGTTCAGAGGGTTACGCCACTAATCTGGTTAGAAAGAATGATCTGCCATCTGACTGCAGATGGCTTGTAAATACTACAGCAAAGTTCTGCATTACACAGATCTGCAGTGGGACGAGTGCGTCAGCTGGGAAATGAATGCTTCTTTGAAGTCTGTTTATTTTCATGCACAAATTCATAACAGGAATATTAAATCTAAATTTAGGAGCCTGTTCAAAAAAGCTTCCCCCGCATTGTCCTAAGGTTACAGGCAGAAACTCGGTTTTCTGAAACACAACACGGAGGGAATGACTTCATTCTCCAAAAACAGAAAAGTGAGGCATGGCACAACAAAGCTGGTTAGAGGAGCATGCAGAAATGCCTTTTGGGAAACTAATGAAATCCAGGGAATTAAGCATAAAAGGCAGAGTGGCTGGCTAACATTAGTGGCCTCTCTAAATTCCATCTTAAACAGCAAAGCTATTCACTGCACAAGAACACACGCATTTGGTGCAAGTTAATTGGGAAGTGCTGCTCTAATGAGTGCAACTAAAATTTTCACTCCTCTCAAAACGCCCCAAACCCCGACACGAACACCACGACATCCACTTTAGTAAAAGCAGAGGCCTAATTATTGCTCGCACAGAATCCAGTCTCCTTCTCAACAACAAGCTGATAGAAATGTACAATCAAGTTTATAAGACCTACAGTATCTCACGTTACAATCCATTTCTTCCTGTCAGTCATAAGCACAGAGGAGGAGAAAACAGATGATTTAAGACCTGTCCTTAATAGCCTTTTTAAGGTTGGTCCCCCGGTGCTCGGCTGTCCATTAGCACAAGAGGAGAAGGTTCAGAGCTCTCCAGACAGATGAGATGGAGGGGGCAGCAGCTGACAGGTGATGAGGCCAGAGGAGGATGGGAGCAGAGGAAGGATCCTTCCTCAGTGGAGGCAAAGACGTGAAAATAATATCAAGAAAAGTTCAGAAGTCTTTGATGAAGCAGAGCTCACATGGAGCAGGAGGGGCTGGGAGTAATGAGTGTGTGAGTGGTGGGGGGGATTCAAACAGCATGACAGCTGAGCTGATGTAACAGAGCTGAAAAGAGAGGCCAAAACGGGGAGGGTGGAATTTGGAGCCTTGAGGTTAGAGGTGCGAGCATTAAGTTATAGAGGGGGGTGAAGGTTGAGCGAGCAGGTTGAGGGTTTTAAACGGGCTGGAGAGGAAAGAGGGTGTGATGGAAGTAATTAAATAAGCAGCAATGCTGCCGCCATGCTGCAATTCTTAAGCCATTTCCTCCTCCTCCTCCTCCTCAGTTTTCTTTTGAACGGATTAGGGGCCGCAGCTCTAAAGCACACTTGGAAACAAACTGAAATCTTACACAAAACATATGCTGTTCCTTTAAAGCCAAAAGCTGAACGCCTCTAAATATCTAAGCAAACAGATCAATCGCTGAATATGAAACAAAAATATATATAATTGGAGTTTAGTTTTTATTTATAGAGCTGAATGTGCTTATTCAAATTTAAGATGCTTATGCATAAGGCAATTAGTGTATTCATAATTAAGTATGGGACAATATACAATTTCATTGTGAGTGGGAATAACAAAACAATACACTTACAATAAGTTACTTGTGGTGACTTTCTATTATCGGGATACTTTCTAGCTTGTTAACATACAGTGCAATATTGGTTTTCTAAATCATAATCATAATAATAGCAGCAAAAAGGTAGATCCTACATTTTTTCAGTCATTCCAAAATCCATAAGGCGGTCCCTTTGGCAGAAAGCTCGGCTTGCTCACTCTATCCCACCCCCCAAAAAAGTTAATTCAGATGTGTGGAAATACTGTCCATTTTAAAGACATTTTTTTGGCCAGAATAATCATGGCATAAAATTTTCATATTGTCCCATCCAATTAATAATATATCCTGCATGTTTTAATTAAAAAGGCTTTGACATACAAACCAGAGAAAACCTTGTCAACAATGTTCTCGAAGCAAGAATGTTCTGGGACAAATAAAATATGAATAACAGCCAAAACCCCACAAAATTAAATTAAATTTATTAAAAAAAAAAAAAAAAAGTAAATTATAAAATTCCTAAAAACAAAGGAACCATGGGTTTGCATTCAGCAGTGTCTGTAGTGAATAAAAAAATCTCTTGTGTGCATAAAAGCTGAACTCTCTCCCGGCTCTCTGGTTGTAAACAAAGCACCAAGGCTGCCAAAGCCTGCCTGTATGCCGTCATTAGCCTACATCCCAGAGTCTGCTTCCCATTGCCTCCTCGTGTGTGGAGAGGGGAGGGAATCCCCTCTGGTAATGATGCCTTCATTCCCTGTCTTTCTGAGAGGAGTCACCCATCCATCAGTGCACCCCCTCCGCTCCAATCCTTAACCCCACTTCCACATCTACAATCAAGCTTTGAGCTGGTTTTGTGATGAAAACCTGGTGCCCGCGAAAAGTGGTAAAAGCCAACGTGTTAGAGAGTGCATCAAAGCAGCGCCAGCAGCCTCTGATACATGGTAAAACAGCCGGTCAACACCATAACAACACAATTTCAGAGAGCATATTGATCTGCTCATGCTGGCATTACAAGACCGCAAGAACCGACTGTCAGATTTGTGTCTGGAGGATTTGCATTGCCTGCAGGAAGATGAGCGCTGTTAAGAGACTGTCAGACAGACTGGCTGTCTCTACAAAGCTTAGATCACAGTAAGTAAGTGCAAGAGCGTCCATCAGTGTCCATCCTTCAGTCTGCATGTAGGAAAACTCTTATGACCCACATTAAAAACACCACTAGAGCGCCGCACGGATCGATTGATGTGTGATAATGGCTTTAATAGCCAGGAGATGCACAGAGAAACGTATGTTTGTGTGTGTGTGTGTGTGTGTGTGTGGAGGGGTGCTCTGCTGCTGAGACAAAGCCCCCTAACCCTGGTGCTCCTACCTCCTCCGGCCCCCCCAACGCGATGCAGGGGTATGATGCCCCATCCCCCGGGAGCGTGCTGTCCTCCTGCAGGATGCTGCTCCTCTTTGTCTGCCTGACTGAGTGAGCTGGCTGGCTGGCTGGCTGACTGAAGTGAATGAATGAGCGAGCGTGTGCGAACGTGTTTTCTGTGCCGTATCCAAACCCCCAGCACCTCTTGTCTACCCCCAACACACAGCGAGCTCGTCGTCCCAGCATCAACACCCCACTCCACCAACCAGGCCGCTGCCTGCCTCCTGATTATGTGGTATCCTAGCGACAGCCAACGGGGTGCCTATGGAATCCCCGTGCGGAGCCGCGTGCTGATTGGACAGCAGGATCCTCTCTAATGAAGATGATGGTAATGATTTTACTCCGTCTTTCCCCTCCCCCTTCGCTGCTGCCTGAATACTGATTTTTTTTTTTTTTGGGATGCATGGACCCTCCAACATAAGGTAGACTGCAATCATCACTTAATATTTTTAAGTCATATCCAACGTAATGAGACATTTCATCAGAGATCGCTCTATATTTTATTTAGTCTGTGTCTGGACAGCTGAAAAGCTGACAGCTCCATTTTCTATTTCAGCACCTCAATTTTGAGGGTCTGCAGGACGGGCTTTAAACCATTTACACAGAGCACCATTTCCACAAATAACCAGCACAACATAAGTGGGCCAATTTGGTATCATAACAATCAGCTGAGGACAGGAGCAGTGACTTACGGCCGGACTGAACATTGAACCCATTATCTTACCAGCAGGACAGTAATCATCATCAATTTTGTGACAAGACTGACACCGGGGCTAGAGAGGGAGGAAAATTGAATTGCAATCACTGAAGTAGGGAAACAATTTGGATATTTTTTTGACTGATATTGCTATACGTTTAAGAATATTTAAGAGAATGATACTTTTTGCATAATTTGCCTAATTTGTATTCAAAAATTATTATTATTTAATGACCATGGTGTGATTTATTTGCGAAAAAAACAATTCTTTTGGGATTGTTAATTCAAAAGATTATTTTGACATATAATTTAAACAAATAAATATTCTGCCCCCCTGAAATTTGGATATTGCGCCGGACCAATTCTGATAAAACTCTGATAAATTGCTTAGCCCAGGTCAACATCAAGACTGTTTTGTGAGGTATTGCTAAAAAATATTCTTTACAAAATGAACAAAATGTCCCCTAACCTGCTAAAACAGCTATATTACAGCCCAAACTACTATAAATCAGAATCAATGAGAGGCTAGCCGAGTCGCAGCAGGAAATCGTCAAACCACCTATTTAAAGCAGTTATGGAAATGAAATGCAAAACAAGGGAAGCAAATTGCGACCCCCCCACCCCCCTCCTAAAAATGAAATGGGATAGCTTTGCAGTTGGATTCAAACCTCTCTTTAATGACAACAGAATTCATTTATGTGAAATAGGCTAGATGAAACCGGAGGATAATGGCATACTTATGCTCTGCCCCCGTCACATTAACACACCACCCAACTGTCTGGCTGTATGAAATGTAGCCATTTGAATCGTTTGCTGGTGCAATGTGGTATTGATTGGGGCCAACCATGCATGAACCTCATTGATTATCATCTTCTCATTAGCATATAGATTAGCTGGCGGTGCAGCCAGAAACGCAAGCCTGGAGCCTCACACTTGGCGAATAGGGCTGTGCACCCGAGGAGGGGGGGTCAAAACAAGATGGGAAAAACTGAGCGTCTGAGTGGCTCAGTTTGACATGAGCGGCTTGATGATGGACTTCAACAACTAAAAGCCCCGGTGCCAAACCTCTAAGACACTAGAATAAACAGACAGCAGCCTAAGTGAAGTGGGGCGTATGAGGGGTGGTCCGGCGAGGGGCTTTAAAACAAATAAATCCCGCCTTTTGTTCTCAGAGCATTCAAGCTCATTATCAATTTTAAGAGCACTGACGCCTAACAAGCTCTTCTGGGGAGCAGTATAAAAATAAATTATCTAGGCACCATATGAGCCTGGCTTTAAGAGTCCTACATCAAAGAAACTGCCTGCAAACGTACTAAAAAGTTGCTTGAAAATATACCAACTCCAGACTCATTATGAATCAGAAAAAGACAGAAAAGAAACAAAACCATGTCAAGTGACGGTGGTGTGTGAGCTACTCGAGAACAAATTGTACAGAAATAACATGAGCTGGTTAATTAAACATCATGGGAAGTGATTTCTTCCTTTAAGGGGCTGAATATATTAATTTGATGCGTTTGTCTGTCCTCAATTAGTTTTTGAGTGAGGAGTTCCTATTAAATCACACGGGGGAGATGCAGCATCTGTCTGCCAGATTCATCCATTTTTATGGACAAAGTGTTCAAGCTGGTTGAAGTTTCTGCAGAAAATCTTTACTCCAAGTGCCATTATTTTGTGATTGCAGAAGGTGATCCGGGGTGATCCCTGAGGGAGAACATTATCACCGCAATGTACACATTCTCTCTGTAGCAAGAACAAACTAACCACGTCCAATGTTTGCACGGCGGTTCCAAAACAACTAGTCAATTAACTGACAAAAAACACATTTGTCATGATGTGCTGCTTTTTTGTATTATTTCATTGTAAAATCCAAATCTTAAAGTTTTGGATTCTTGGTCAGGCAAAAAAGAAACTTAGAAGACATGATTGTTGACAGTTTTTCTGACATTTAAAATGCTGATTTTTAAATAGAAAACATTATCCCCAGTGAATTCTGTGAACATAATTGTTCCCCAAGTGAGACTTTTAGGAGCATAAGTTCAACGTAGTCATAATGTTTAACAAACCATTCCAAGTTCTGGAATAATAATACAAGGCAATTATATTCTGGTTCAATTCTAATGAATGTGAGGGCCCGCCCTATGAATCAGGGGCTGCTTTAGACTTTTTTGTACATAACAATTCCAACATAATTTATTTTATTACTTTCCAGTTTCATTTTTCAATGATAAGATGTATTTAGTTGCATTTATTTTCACTTTTTTTTAACACAGCGGCCTGCAGTGGAAAAGTTAATATCACTCAACTTTTACAAGAATGCAGCCCAATGTCCTGCAGTAGCAAATACAATAGCACAGGAAACCTCCCTGACTGTATGGCTGTCATGGGACAGAGACTGGAAACACCAAGAGAGTTCAAAAAATAATCAGGATCATCATTAGCACATAACCCCACACAGCATGTTTTCCTGCAACATGGGGACGGTCCCTCTGGCTCTTCCTGTCTAGCTGCTGTGAAATAAATGAAGCTGCCTTCAAGTGCGGTTGGAAATGTGAAGATCGTAAAAACCCTTAAAAGTAAAAAAAAATAATTGTGAAATAAAAAAGTCTATTTGTGCTACTTTCGGGGGTCACACTAATGGGCTATTTAAGTGCCCCGCCGCCGCACTGCCAGATAACGTGTGAATGCAGCCTGGAAGTCAGCGTCCACATCCTGCACGCCACAAAGCTCCTTGGTGATGCCGGGGTCATCCCCTGAGGCCGACGACGGTCGATGGGGTTTGTCCAAACAGAGCAAGCAGAGCACTTTCTTTGTTGGGAGTGTGTAAGACAGAGATACCCTCTGATCCCGAGGCAAGATTGGTCGGGTAACCGTAATTGAGCCATCTGACTCAGACGGACCTTGCCTTCCACAGCTGAGTAGAGCTGCACAAAAGAGGCGCTGGCTGCTTTCCAGGTTAAGTGTGCTGAGCGTGTGTGTACCATTCCAGCACACATAGACCCACGCTGTGCAGATACAAAACACTTTCACTTGACTCTCCCCAGCAGACTGTGGTCTTTTCATGTTCAGCTCCATTTAGTAAGGCCTGACCCTGTAAAGTGCAGATTGCTCCACAAGATGCTAAAAATCGCCTGGACTGTTAACAACTCTCAAAATAAACACAGCAGAGACGGACTGGGGCACAAAACGAAATGAAAAACATTCTCTCTGATCTATAAATATCACAGTTAAATAGTTCTGGCAAAGCTTGCAGATTAGCAACATGCTTCAGTCCACACTGTTCCATCAGAGCCGTCTCTGAGGCATCACTCTCAGGCGTCGATCACACCGAGAGGAAAAGAAATAGGTCAGGTATGAGCCGAGATGAGCAGCGGCACAGAAAATGTGGTGCTTCACTGCTTTCATCAGAAACAAGGTCAACACCAGCACTGAACCAGCCAGACATCTAAAGTTCAAATAATCCAAAAGGATAGAATAGTAAAGCCTTTGCTGCACTAGAGACTCATACTTTTCAAGTGAGCTTTGTCAGGATTTAATTATGACCTTTCAATGGACTTTGCCCAATATGACATAGTATGGTAATTTACTGAGGTTAGAAATGAAGGCACTCAATTCCTTCTGCAAAAATATTAGTCTTGTAACAAAAATACCACATCTGGCTGAAAAGCTCACTGCACAGACTGTTCTAACACATTAAAGCCGATGCAAAGGTCATCCTAGTAATCTCTAAGCCTGCTCCCTGAGATGCATGCAAAGGTCATCACTCGGTCAGAGTAGTCTTTGACCTCATCTGACATTTTCTAAGATGGGTTGTACTCAACCGCCAAAGCCTTTCAGATGATGAGATTAATCAAAATGTTTTTTTCCATGAAGATTTTAGCTTTCAATGAATATGAAAGCATGATATTCAAGATTAAACTGTCATTGCTGCTCCTGTTTAGTGTTGGTTTATAAATGCAGTGCAGCTCTTTCCTTTACAGTGCTGCACTTTCCCCAATCACTAAAAGCCATAAATCACCATAATCAGTTGTCACAATGTTTCCATTGGAATCATGATGTTGCAGTCCTTAATCTATTTATGAGTGGTGATCTGCAGCCACAGTTCATTCAGACTGTATATTGGCAAGGAGACAATGCTGAGCAGTAATAGCCAATAAGGAGTTAGCTTAAGCATAGCCCGTAGCCCAATTTTTTGCCCCATCTTGGTTTATAGTCATGATGCCGCCTGCAGGCACAGAGCAGAGCCCCCATTGTACTCAAGATGGGGTTTCTCCACTTTTTGATGGTCTTTGTCAGACAAAGATTACTCAGGATTTTATTTCAAGACTGCAACTGCAGGGATGTCCCTAAATTCCCTGTGCATTGTCTAACTGAATTGTATATAATAGTAGGTAATGTCAATTACGACCACTTCACACCACTAATTATACTTAATTTTATTATTAGTTAATAAAATGCTTTGCCTGGCAGTAACAACCGAACCCTAGTGCTTGTGTGTTCTGAGTGTCTTGATCTCCTTTTTAATTTTTTCGAAAAGTTCAACAAAATCCACTCTTAAAAAACATTTTTAAAGTTCAACAAATGCATGATGTTTTTAAAGTCAATGTGTAATCAGTTTAAATAATCATGACTATGATTTTTGTCAAAATTCTGTAGCCCCGGATGAGCCTTTTTCCTAATATTTCCTATATAAATGTAATACTGCAGCAATAGACTGTAACTGCTGGGAATCGCTGCTTTATTTGTACCTGTGTTGAATATAAACAAGTTTCCAAGTGGCTTCAATCACATGGCACCATGAGCACAGAAAACATGTGACATTTGTTCAGGGAAACATTTGATTTCACATCTTTGTTCTGTTCTTGCAGGTTTCCAGCAGGTGGATCTCTGAAAAGCTTTCTCTGTATCCTGCTGACAGTCAGTGGGTGACAACAAGTCCTTTTATGCAATAAAGGGCAACACAGCTCCCCACACTCATCACAGCCGATTCTTTTATCAGTGCACAGTCGGATGTGGACTTCACCTATTCAAACCTGGCTAATTGTTGCATTTAGACAAAAACAGATTGTCTAAAAAGATGAACACACTTGTAATTACAAAATCAGCTGTCCAACTATGAAATTGGCAACAACAAAAAAACTATTTTCAGATGCATTGCACAGCTACTGAGAACTTGTACGTGACTATAAATTAAAATGTTGGCTGTTGCTGTAACTGAATCTGGCACCCTGCACCTACAGGAGCACATCTGGTGAATGTCTGGCCAACAAAAGCATGCCCAGCCCAGGTATGCTGCTTTTGCACTCGGAAAAAAGATCAGTTCAACGATCTCTCTTGTGTGAACACATCAAGCTTCTTGGATGCTGATCAAGTTCATCTCTAATAGATGTAGGGAAAGTAAAGTGGGAACAGATGAGGGAGCGACACGTCTCACATGCAAATATGTTCAAACAAAACCTGTGAATGGTGTGTGCGGCTCTCACTCTCTTGTGAAATAAACAAATCAACCTCTTCAAAACACTCAGATAAATAGCCCACAACAGTTCAGACCAGGTGCCAACTATACGAGAATGGATGTGCAAGTAATTGCCTTGCTAATTTTCCCAGCCCTTGGGATCTCAGGTTTAAAAGGAGTCACTCTATTTCATAATAACAGCTTGCTGTGCTTTTAAGAGGATAAAGTGAGCATTCCCCTGTAATTAACCCCAGTAGCCTTGAAGAAAATCTATGAGCTTCTTCACTGAGCCTTTTGCTGCTTTTGTATTATGGAAATAAGCAAATTGCAGGGCATGAAGGGACCTTTTTGAGAGTGCAGATAATAGGAAGAGGTGGTGTGTACCATAGGCAACAACTGTAGGTGCTCTGAAGCTGTAGCACCCCTGACCTGCACACTAAACCTGTTTCCAGTCCTATATTTACTTCTCTTAGAAGTGTCAAACACTCACCGAAAGGTTTTGACAGCTCAGTAGTTTCATACAGAGATGCAAGGCACGTCATTGGGCATCAGGTTGTGAAGTGGCCTTCTGGCTTAACTGGCTGTAGGAAATACACATTAAATAAAGCTCTCTGTGACTTTCAAACTAAGGCCATAGCAACAGAATTAACCACACCAACTCTGCCCAGTAATAACCTGATCCTTTAAAAAAGGATAAACTTTTAATTAAATGCAAAACAACAAAAAGAAGACACATTTGTATGAGTGCTAAAGTGATTAGTCAACTAACTGATTAGTCTATCAGAGAATCGAATCAGCAACTACTTTCATAATTGATTGATCATTTCAGTTACATTGATATATGCTTACAATAGATTATATAATCAAACTATCTTTAGATAAAACATGCAATATAAATATGTTTTCTTGGCATTTTAACAATTTGTTTAATACACAGTATTTTTCCATAATGGAAACAACTGTTAGTTGTATCACAAGTCAGGGCTGCATAATATGATTACAGATGTTGTCAAAATAAAGCAAAGCTGGAGGGAACCATAGAGTTAATTTCTTGGAGAGTATGGAGTAAACAAAATGGGTTTATTTTATAAAGACTTATGATTTGCTGAATCACCAGAAAACCTGCTGTGTCATTGTTTATACATTTTTCAAGATATGTAATACCCAGTATTAAGTAGAATATTATAGCCATAATACCTAAACCGAGCTCAAGTGCAAACAAACAGGACCACACAATGGATCTAAACACACTGATGAGGAGGTTATAGATGTAATGTTATTTTGATCACATTCATGGCCACACTATTCCAGCTCTAGTGGAACATTTGGGTTAACCGGATGACCCAGCTACACTTGTCAAAATAACTCCTCCTCTGTCTCGTCATGGGTCACGACCTATGGGACCAAAGTTCCCCAAGAAAGCACCTTGCTAACTTTAGCCAACACTTTTAAAGTGGTAAGGCGAAGCAAAAACTTAAAAAGGCCTAAGCTGATCTACTGTTGCTGACCATAACCTTCAATTAACACGTTTTGATCATGCACTGATTCTAATTCATGGCTCATTTTCTCATTGACCGTTGGTGTTGAATACCGTTACAACATTAGCTCACGTTAGCACTATTTAGGTTGTCGATCGTCCCATTACTGCTGTTTTTATAACTATAAGGCTCTGATTGCTAAAGTTAGCCGTTAAACAACATTAGCAGGTAAGCTAGAAACTAACGCTGCTGCCTGCTGCTGTTTTGGGGCCCCAAGAAGACGTTAGCTAGTGCGACCGATTAACCTCACGCGTTCCGACACACACAACTGACCACCTCACCCCCCGTGCCAACTGTGACACCCTGTGCCAAGGATCAAGCTACACATCGCACTTACCGTTACCGTAAGCGCTGAAGCCTCGATCCTCTTTTCGGTCGCTCTCTCTGGCTGTTATTCCTGATATTCTACACCATTTGTGGATGGTGGCTCGGAGCAGACCAGCGGCAGCTCGGAGCAGAGCAGGGGTGGGCCAAACCAACTCTTTTAATTTGCATTCCAAACTGGCAACGTGACACAAATCTGACCAATGAGCACGGAGAATGATATTTGGCCCCTCCTCTTCTGCTGTCAATCAACAGTCCCCCCCTACCCTCCGCCCCTCCCTCTCCTGTCTCCTGTTCCGTGCGCCTGTCAAGTGGCGATCGCGGCTGTCTTGATCTCCATGGTAACAAAAGGGAGTTAATCTCTTTGCACTGTGCTCTGTTTGCACAGATAAAAGTTCAGCAGCATTTATTTTACTTAAGTGTAAAATCTTATGTAACACTCCACTAAGTCCTTACTTTAAGGCATAATGGATAGGATATTCCTAAAAAAAATATATATATATATATACATATGCAAAGAAAAATAATTCTCTGAATCATTACTTATAAACTGAGAAAAAGTATCACACTAACCCTAACCCTGACTTAGGAGGGGGTCCCTGCAGTGAAAAAGCAAGTTGCAGTGCCCTCTAGGGTGTCCTCCCAGTGAAGAAAACAAGTTGCTGTTCCCTAGAGGGAGCCTCCAAGTGAACAAAGAAGGTGCAGTGCCCTCCTGGGGTTTCCTGCCAAGGTGCAGTGCCCTTTAGGGTGTCCTCCCAGTGAATAAAACAAGGTGCAGTGCCCTGTAGGGGATCCCTCTCAGTAGAGTAAATGTGATGCATTGTGCTAATGAGTCTGGAAACCAGATGAAACTCCTGAGCTCATTTTTTTAGCTGTGGCATATGAGTCTGCTCACTCTCCCATTCACACCGATTTCCACTGGATGTGGTCTGTGCAGGACCAATCAATGGATTTGATAGGATGACTGATGTACAGCGCAACTCACACAACTGTCAAACTAGGCAGTGCTAATCGAATATAGGATAATTCTCAAATGTTTTGTTTTAGTTTTGCACTGTTTACCTGTAATGTGAGATAGTTTGTGACCTGGACAGACCATGCACTGCCCCAAGATGAAGTGTTGTGTGACACAACACTTCATCACATGCTCTGACTGGTTGGGGTCACATTTTGTTGCTCTGATTTGTGTAAGTTTATAATAAGAATTGTTGTATGCACCCATTGATAAGGTCCCTTTGAAATAAAAAAAAATGATAATAGAAAGTAGAGGGACACATAGTTATTGTAAAGTTGAGGCACAAACTATAAGTGGGATTGAGGCTATCCCCTAGCTAGTTGCTTAGGTTTAAATTGAAATAAAAAGAGCTGGAAAATAAATTTTATATTAGAAAATGAAATTTTCCTCAAACATACTTAGTAAGGCTTATTTTTTGTGTTTTGTTTTTGTAATTATCGATTTAAACGGCAATCCACCAGGTCCGGCATGACCCGCCCTTCTCTTCCTCTGATTGGCTAGTACTCTTTCCCTTGCGAGTTGGGTTTTGCCATGAGGAGTGGGATTGGTTAGAGTAAGAGCAAGAATATCAGAGTTAGCCAATCAGAGGCAGAGAAGGGCAGAGTAGGGCGGGCCATGCCGCCGCCATAGTAGGAAAGAAATATTGCGGGAGTTTTGGTAGTGGTTATTGCCATGTCGAGAAGGCGCTGTGTTTTTCTGTGCGAACGCAAATTCACTCTGTATAGACTTCCAAGAGAAGACGAAGTGAAGACCGAGTGGTTAAAATTTATTTTTACCATCATTCCCGAGCATTACAGCCCAAACCTCTCACTGTGTTCCCGTCATTTCACCGAGGACTGCTTCCTAAACCGGGTACAGTTCAACTCTGGGTTTTCGCGACGTCTGCTCCTGAGAGACGGGGCAGTTCCCACGATGTTGTGCAAATATGAAGATTCAGAAACACTACCTGTAAGTGTGTTTTGTTAGGTGTGGATTTGTCATGTTTGAAACAAGTTATTAACACGTGTTAATGGCTGTAGCTAAGGTGTACGCCCATTGCCCAGCTGTAGGCCTCGGCTTTGCTAGCTTACTTGCTAGCTAACGTTTTTCCGTTCAGTATTTTAAAATCACTTTTTGCCCAGATTTTGCGTAGACACATGGCTACTGTTATTCGACAGCAACATTGTGAACAGTTTTCAGATGAGGAGGTGGACTCATGGTTACACAAGCTCTAATGTTATGGTTACAATTCACTCTTGTTTGGCTAACCTGCTCGTTGGCGTTTCCACCTGCTCTCCTGTCATAACACTGCCGAAAAAAGTCGGCTTTACCCATCACAGCATGTTATGTAGATATAGGACGTGCCGTTTACTGTGTATCATATACACAGCAGTGTAAGTCCTGGGGATAAAGTGGTGACCCTCCTATCTCGCGAATTTCAGCCTCATATTTATATATATTAAAACCTCTTTAAACACTGAAGAGCTCTTGAACAAAACCCTGAAGTATATGTTTGTGTGTAATTACATGTGTATGTGTAGTGTGCTGATTTGCCATGTGAAGAGACTTTTCATCCCATGCAAAGTTGGTTTTAATAATTTAATTTGCCTGTCTTTTAGGGTACATCACAGCAGGACTCAGGTGCTCAAGACTTCTCCTCTATAACAGGATTCCATGATATAGGGTGCCAAACAGACCCTCCAGAAACTGCCTCAGTGAGCACGCAGGCTGCAATATCTCCAGTTATGGTAAGGGTTTGCAGACATGTCTACATTCTTCTCTTTAGTGAATTACTGGCCTCAACAGGGTAGAGAAAGGATATCAAAAGCCATAAACAGAAGTGGTTACAGCCAAAATGCATGAATGTTTTTGTGACACTGTGATGTATGTCTTCCAGAAAAACGAGTTGAAGAAATCATGGGAAACAAGATACTTCCATGATATATGTGTTCTTTACAAGTATAATAATTTTAATAATACAGTTTAAGAAGCAATGTTTATTTCTAGGATATGAAAAATGACAAAAACTTTCATTATAACATCTAAAAAAAATTAAAGAAAAAGGAAATTGTGTGTTGCATTTATCCATTTAAAACATTTTTGGACAGAACAGTAATGTTTCACTCATCTAATTTACCACTACCTTTTCCACCCCCATTGTTAATTGCAGCGTCTGCATTCCACATCTGCTATGCCAAAGAAAACAATAGCATGTATTGCTTATTTCTACAAAGTTAACTTTGCAATAACATCTAAGTTTCACACTTCTTTCAAACCATAGCATAAAAACCAAAATGACTATCATCCAGAAACAAAACATTCACGTTTTTAGACGTTTTAAAAGAAATTTGATTTGATGTGTAACTTTTTGTTTCCTGTTCCTGCTTTAGGACGCTGGTAACAGATTCTGTCTAATTATGCCTGCCGCCCCGACTCCACCTCGCAAAAGATCAGTCGGGACACAGCTATCCATGAAAACTCTGCAGAATCGCGTTCGAAGTACAGGTTTGTAATCCTTATTATCAAGTTGTACGTAAAATAGTGTTTTTTTCTTTTACTTTCTATAAAAGTAAATGTGCTTATTCATTTTGCTCCTGTTGAAACAACAAAGTTACTTATATTTTTGTCTGTGCTTTGAAGCCACCCAGGCGCGAGTGCCCAGCAAAGATTGTGGCGTGTGCACCCTCACCTTTCCCCTGGACAGTCCACTACTGTTCCTGCAACCAACCGTAGTAAAGAGACCTCGGCTCAGCCTCACAGACGAGGAGGAAGGCCCTTCAGAATGCAGCGTGTCTGTGGCAGTTAATGAACCCGAGGATTCAACGTGACTCAGGAGACTTTTTACTGTCGTGGGTTAGCAGCTGAGTCTTTTTTACCTTTTCAAATATCTTTTCATGGAGAAGAGTTGGGGAATAACAGATTAGTGAATGGACTACAAGCCTACGGAATATTCGAGCAAGCCACCAAGCCCTCAGCTGCTCCATTGGCTCTAAAGAAATGCATCATATTCTGTAAGATTATCATATGTGTTTGCAGCATCGCTGCCCTGTGAGAATCATGGTGCATTTTCCAGCTAATCCAAGAGAGGATTTAAAGAGTTTATTTTGCTTAAAAAGCAGGAAAAAATTTCAATTTCTTGAAAAAACTTGAAAAAAATATGTGGTATTCACTGAAAGAGAAAAGGGTGAATATTTGTAATCTGGAAAGAAACTAGTAACTAAAGCTGTCAAACATTTGGAGTGGAGTAAACAGTATAATACTTGCCACTGAAGTACAGTGGATTAGCAGTAAAACGTTGTGTTAAATAGAAATACTTAAGACTTACTTAAGTACTGATACTTCACAATTGCTAAAGTTGTGGTTTTCAGCTTGTATGTGGGCACATGTAGTGTTAAAGCAGGAACAGATCTATGTCTTAAAAATTAGACAGTTTTTTGCCAAACTTGAAACTTGCCTTTTTTGTTGTTCCCTCCAGGAAGGTCAAAGGTCAGGATCAGCTCCCCCTAGCTGGTAGAGGTTCAGGGTTTTGTTCAAGAGACTCTCAGCAGGTCAGAGGAAGCTTTTATATTCTTTCACTTGCACAACTGTTTTACTTACATAAGCTCAGCTTCAGAATCGGGGCAGTTTTGTTCACTACAACATGTAATGTATTGTTCAGTCTCTCCATATACAATATTTAGTATACAGGGGAGACATGTTACTTAAACATTGTAAAAGATTATTTTTGCTGTCTGTGTGTCAAAATAGTCTAAACCCAAGAGTTTGTTTACTAGATTTTCCTTCATTTCCACATACCATGTCACAGTTTTTATTGGCTAAATGAACCTGGACTGGACTTCTTGTTTCTTTCTCCAGAGGAGAATAATTGATATTTCAATAACTGGATTCACTCTCTTCACAAAACCTTAAGTCAAAGAACCCTGGGACAAAATTAAAAATACATCTTATTAGAAATATTGGGATGGAATGGTAGTCTTAAATATACAGTAAAGCCTTTAGAGGACCTGTCTAGTTGAAAATAACTAAACTAAAAGCACTTTTACTTTATTTTGTGTGTGTGCCTATAATCAACCCTTAACTTCGCTCCATTTGCCGTTTATACCTTTATTACAAAGAGTCTACTGTGCAGTTTGCTGGATTAATCAAAATGAACATGGATAAAGCTGTGTGGGCCTTTAACAGTCTCTTTGCTGTAGAAAAATATGTGCACTTCTGCCAGATTTTAGTGAGGTGAAATGAAAACATGTACCATTTAAGGTTTGCTGTTTCAGGTTGTTTTACCTGCATAACCTGATGTGTAGATCTCTGGCTCTCACACTGAACGGCATTAAAAAGTAACTTGTACTTTTAGTATTTTCACCAAATACTTATGGGAGTATTTGTACTTTTACTTGAGTAAAGATGTGAACCTGTACTAATCTGCCACCCCTCAGCAGTATTCACTGTGCTGGAAAACAATGTACAACCTTTGACTCCACACTGTGTGTCCACATGGAAGTGACCGAGCACGCTAATAAAATAGACAGTGATGAATTGCTAATGTTTCAGTAAGTCGCTATTGTGTTGCCTGTAATATGAGCAGGGACTGCGTTCATCTGCCTGCAAATACTGAATAATTTATCATGGTATGACTTAGTTGGTTGGCCCTTGAGTTAATTATCTGGTCTTTCATAGCTCCCCTGATGCTTCGCTCGCAGCATCAGCATGAACGCGGTATCGTTCCAGTAACCTGGTTAGTCCCCAAAGACGCGTTATTGGCTTGCAGCCGGGCAGACTGTGTGATATTAATGTTGTTATGGAGGATAAAATGCAAACACTGCTCTGCTGGGCTGGAACATACCTTCAGTGTAATGTTAATACAATATATTAGGCCAGATGTAATGTCTACATAATGCATAAGAATCTTAATGGAATATTTAATGTATGTGGGGTCTCATTCAGCTTGGTTTATCCTACGATTCAGGAAAGTCTCTGTCTCCACGATTGCTTTTAATTACAATTTAAAGCAATGGATTTTAAACCGAACAGCAAAGGATAGAGTATGTTTTCCCCAGAGTTTTTGTGTCTGTTAGTTAGCAACATAACTCCAGAATTTCTGGACGGATTTGGAAGAAATTTTCAGGATATGTCCGCAATGATACCAGGAACTATTGATTACATTTGGGGGTGGTCCATAGACGCTATCACTGGTTACAACACTCGCTGTCTGACCACTTGCGCTCGGCAGCAAGTGGGCGTTTCGGCTGCTGCACTTGCACACTACATTGTCTTTCTACAGTTTTCAATGGAATATATGTCACAAAGCTTTAGTGATTTCTTACATTTTGTTTTCTTTACATTTTAGATAAGAGCCCATATTTTTGGAATTAGGGTTGTAGATGGACATGTAATCAGGATAGATAAAGCAATGAGTTTAGGATAATTAGAGGGTTAGTGTTACAGAAGTTCAGACAGGCAAGTAATGTAATCTTACTATCAGGTTACACTTTGATATAAGTACTTTTTTGTTATTATAATGCAGTATGAAGAAAAGTGTTTAACACTGAAATCTGCAGCCCCGATGATTCACTGTGAATCATTCGAGCCCCTGATGGTTCACACTATTTGTTTGTGCCTCGTGCAAATATTTAATCAGAGGGGATGGATTTGTCTCCCGTGCAGCTTGATAGCTGTTCTTTGTGTGTACTAATTGCATACGTTTTGGACAGTTATCTCCTAAAAATCCCAAATGTTGAAAAAGCTCCTCCTACTCTGGTCTCTTTCACTTCATGTAACAAGGAAACCTATAAAACTTGTGGAACTCTGAGGCAAGTTATCTGTTTGACATTTTAATGAGTCACAACCCATCATCTCATCCAAACGGACACTATGCTCATTAGAACTGACTCTTTAAAAGTTTAATGGTCAACTCCCACATCTGAAGCAAACACCCTGGCACTGACTCTGCCTGTTAAAGGGGAAGGGCGTGTTCTTTATTACTTTCATTCATCCAGGAAGTGCTTGGCACGCATCATCCTCACATGCAGTAATTCTTCTCTCCATGCACACACGTAGCCGACACTGCTGGATTCACAAAACCCCAAGATAGATAGTGATATTAATGCTTTATTAAAGGGTGATTTTTGAGAAAAGTGGTAAAAGTTTTTCCTAATTTAAATCAACTTCTCCTTTTTATGGTTGCTTTGAAGCCCTCTATTTTCTCTTTTAAAAGATCTCTATTGATTTTTCCATGACGAAGGCCAAATAAAATAAGTGCAATGAGTATTTACTTCCTCCAATTAATTGCAAATCAATACATTTTAAAACACATTTAAAATATTTTTGTATCTTTGAATCTCCCCTGTTTGTATCTTAAGCTGCTGTAACGACTGAATTTCCCTTCCAAAATAAGACTTTACAACGAGTAAAGTCTTATTTTAGGAATAGCGAGGAATAAAAATGAGATGCAGAAATTAAGTCATAAAAAAAGTTCAGGTGAAGAAAAAAGGCCAAGAGGTTATCTCTAGGCTGGTATATTTTTAACAGACAATCTAAAGTAAATGAGAGAAGAAGTCACCAGGTTTAAAATAAATTTGAACAAACTGTCTTCCCTTGTATCTTATTTTCTGTCTTATCATAGAGTAAAAGGCCCTCAACTGTTTTTGTCGGCATATGGGTGGATACTCCAGTCCACAAAGGCAGAAAACAGTCTGATATTTTAGGTTTTGTTGTGTTGTTGCACTTGTCTTCCACAAGGGGGCGCCATCACGTTACCGATCCACAAAGGACTTTATCTGCTCAGGTTCACTCACCCATTCAGAGACACTGATTTGGACAATTTAAAAGGGAAAACATTATATAAAATAGCCTCAGACATGCATAATCCACATCCAGAAACATTTATCAACCAAGATTGACTTCCATTTACTTTATGAGTGAGTGCTGAAGTTTTGTGTGATTGTCTTATGTATTTATACTCCACTAAATGTTCCCAGCAATTTTCAAACCTTTATCATTTTAATCAAGGTTGTTTTTCTGTCACCTCTCAAATGCCTCATATCCTCTTTGTGCGTGTGTCAGTGTTTGGGTTGTCTTAAATTGATTCTTTAACTATATATATTAAACTGTATGAAGGATTTTTACTAATTTGACATCTGGATCTGAAGTTCTTGGTGAAACAAGCTCAGCAAACGTTAGCAGCAGCTCGGCTTGCAGCCCCTCAAAGACTTTCTGTGTCTGCCAAACAACATTTAAGTACTACATTTTTAACTTTTAACTGCTTTATTCTGTGTTTTTATCCACTTGTTTTGGAGAGGAGGAGATCTCTGTGCTTAATTTCGGCTCTTGGTGCAAACCTCCTGAAAGAATCCTAACTGGGAGAAGCTGAATGTGTTGCGGTGAGGACAACATCTCCCATGATCCCACACTACTTCACAATCTCACCAAACTCTGTCTTGTTATTATTTTGATTGCGAGACCCCTAGTGGCCGAACATATTGTGTTCAAGAATCACTCGTTCACATATGTATAAACATTTTTAAAATACATTTCTACTTTAAGTCTCTAATGTCTTATGAGAATTCTGTTCTCAGTTGTAATCATCCAGGCTACTAAAAATATTTTTAAATAGCATCCAGGAACAAGTTTAATTGTTCCCCTGAAACAATGAAAATTCCTGAAGTCAAAGGCTGCGTGCGTATGCTTCCTCTCTGGTTAGTCCTGTTGTGTTTGCTTTTATTATTTTCTTCAAAGAGAGACCAAACCACCACCTTGATGCCTTTTTGAACTGTTTTTTTTTTTGCATGAAAGGGCTTGGGAATGACGATAGAGTGGCCTCTCGCATCAAAGTTTGCTTATTAGTTCAGGAATTACTCCATTTTCTCCTCATTGTTGTGCATTGGTCTCACTCCCTGTTTGTACAGCAGGGATGACTATTGTGAGGAAGGATATTTAGTCTGATTCAGCCCCAGCAGACATCCCCTCCCTGCTGCATAAGACAGATCTCACAAAAAAGGTTTTGGATTTCTGGCATCCTGTGCGCTGACGTCTGTGTTTACTTAATCATGGTGCTTACACCACTATTTACATTATATTACGTTACATTTACGAATAGTGTTGAGTTGTCAAAGTAACTGTGTGATGCAATAACAGGACAATGACTGGCTGGGATCATTTATCTGACTCATAATTCAACAAAAAAATGTGCTGTTGCCCTTTCCAATTTCTGCTCTTGACATGTCCAAATGATTTAAGACACCTTTGGGACATCCTGGAAAATCTTGTGGAGGATTTCCTTTGCATCATGTCCTCTGATCACACATACCTGTTTCTACTTTATTCTCTCATTAGAGTACGTGGTGCTTGAAAGGGATAGTTCAGTCGGTTTATAATCTCCAGTGGACACGCCCCCAGTTTGGAGGAGCAGGCAGGAGTACCAGAACAGATTTGGGCCACTTTACAAAAATCAGCATCAGCTCAAGTGTACGCCATATTCAGAATATTTTTGACAGAATTACCTTGTTTTCAACAGTTTACCTTGTTTTTTTTGGCAAAACAGCTAATTTACTCCTGAGAAAATCTGAGTTTGCTGCTGCCTTGATCATTTAGTTTGCTTGTGTTATTGTGTGACTTTGGTGAATCTGAACTAATACTTTAAAACACCAAAATTAGCCTTAAATATGTTCAAGTTATCGTAGTTCAGATTTATTGAAGTGGGGGTATATAAAGTACTTGCACGTAACGAGCACAGCAAAAATGTATTAAAGTACCAGTATCAGTTTAAGTATAAAATATATTTAGCCCTGTTTAAGTTGAGGTTAGAGAACTGAAGCCATTACACCAGACTCCCATTGACAAAAACTTTAATTTTACTTTGCAGAATACAGGAGTTTGGTTATTGGTTACAGGTTATTTTCTTTTTATATTTTTTTATTGACTATAAGAAACATAACAAGCATAAATATCCTGGAGAATAGCTGCCAATACCATCCATGGTAAGGGCTCCACAAAAAGCCAAAGTAAGAACGAAAAAGTAAACAAATAATCCAAATAAAAATACAATATAAGTTAATAATAATAAATAGAAAAAAACCCACAAGGTGTACCTCAAATATTTTTAGACTCCAGATGCCACATGACTTTAGATGCCAGAAACAGCAACAAGAGAATATAAGGATTTAGTGCTGAACAAACCCACACAAAGATAGAGCTCAACCTCCCTGTCCATCATCAGTCTGATCCTCTAATTTTGGAGAACATTTCTCTCATTTCACATGAAAACTTTCAACTCTGTTTAGGAATCTGTAAGAGATTAATGGACTTTTGTTAAATTTGAACTAACCAAAATTAGCCTTGAATATTGTATCTGGGTCAATACAAACATTTCTAAGCTAATTGATGCAATTAATGTTCATCATGTAATGTGTTTGTGCTGTAGAAATCAAATCAAAATGACTTTTATGTATCCCTGAGGGGAAATTCATTAAAGAAGAAGGTGTGGACTTCAGGAAGATGACCTGATTTCCACAGCATCAGCTAATGTGGATTATTCAAATAAACAAATAAACTGGGAGTGTGCTGAACGCCATGTACTGTAGATAATACACTGACAAGTATATCATACAACCCCACATCAAACTTTTTTTAAATGAACTTTCCCTTTAAAGTGCTGTTAGTGAAAAAGCCCTCAGCCCTGGTGAATTACAGCAGCTTCCACCCTCTTGGCAGAGCCTGAATGGCAGAGTACATCGCTCATTACTTCAATTTCCTCACACCCGATCAAAATAATAGGATTTTTGCCATCAAAATTACAACATGCCGGGTGCTGTGCAGTGATGTGTGGGGGAGAACAAGAGTCCGGTGTTCCTCTGCCAGTCATTTGCCCATTCAGCTGTTTGTGTACTGCCACTGCCCGTGCCTCTGCTTTGCCTTTTGGCTCGGCTTACGCTCATCATTTTCCGTTCAGTTGCCAGAAAATTATACCTGGAAAAACAAATATCATATCAGTTCCCACAGAACAATGACTCAATACTGACAAAGAGATATATAAAAATAAAAACACATAAAAGATAAAGAGTGTTATTATGATTTCTTTACTTCCATCCAAGTATTGTTTGTCCACAAGATAAATAGCATCCAAAGTCATAATAATAGTAATGCTTCAGGCTCTTCCTGGGTCTCCACGAGTTAAATACCACTCGTTCTTGTCCACGTGACTTCATTCCAGTGACGCAAAGTGCTTAACCTGTCAGTGTTCCTGTTCTTTTGGATGGGTGATTAAACGTTCACATTAAACCTCAGGTAATTATCTGTTAAAGTACATTCACCCGCCCAACAGAAACATCTTTAAATTCATACCAGAGTTATGTGAGTCTTGACAATTATTATCTGTTCTTATTTAAAAATAAACAAAAACAAACGTTCTGAATCAGAAAAATAAAGCACAAAAATAAACATTAACATTTAATTAAAAAAAAGAAAACACGCTATCAGTGTAACCAGTGATAGCGTCTATGGATCACCCCCAAAATAATCACTTTTTCCTGGTATCATTGTGGACATTTCCTGAAAATTTCATCCAAATCAGTCCATAAATTCTCGACATATGTTGCTAACAGACAGACAGACAGACAGACGAACAAACTCTGGCGAAAACATAACCTCGTTGGCGGAGGTAAATAGGTTAGTTGGCAAGGAAACAAAATACTTATTTGTATGTTACATATTGCAGATGCATGGTATGTTTGGGTCGCTCTGTTCTCAAATGTCAATATGCAAATTGGTGTCACACTGAAATTACTCAGAAATTAGCAGATGAGTGGATGTCCTGGAAATGATCACAATCAAAATCAAAATCATCCAGATATGTAAAAAAAAAACAGGTTGAAAAAACATGCAAAAGTTTGTTTCATATAATTAGTATTATTAAAATTGTTTATACCTCAGTTCATAGCTACATACATATAAATATATACATATATATAAATTGAATGTGTTAATAGAAAAATACATCATTTAAACTAATTAATTCTTATCATGACTAGAAACAAACTCCTTTTCTCTCTCTCTCTCTGCATGTGTGTGTGCGTGTGTGTGTGTGTGAGCACCGGAGGTTAAATGAGGTGACCGAGCAGGAACAGTGTAGGCGGGGCATGAGCAGCTCAGCACTGCCTAACATGAGGTTTTGACCTACCTTTTACCTTAGAAACCTCATCAGTAGTGGTCGTAAGCATGGCAACCAGTTTTTTCTCCTGCTGTATGACATATATTCTGTAGATGATGGTTTATCATGGCTGTCTGCTGCAGGTTTCAGAGTGTGCATGCCTGCCTGCACGCACACAAATTCTATTTCCAGTGTGTCAGACTGAGAGAGTGTCGGGGCTTTACACCACAGGAGCTTGTGAGGAGGCAGAACCCGAAAAGAGGCTCTAAGTGTTTGGTAGCCTGGCAGCACCAATAATGACTCAGACAGAAAACACGAGAGAGTGTACGTGCGACACTGAGCACCTCTTCCATGGAAGTCAGGGAAATGGAATCAAAGAGACGGAGTGTTTTAATCATCTTCCTACTACAACTCTTAGGAAGTCATTCATATTCAAAACCATCACTATTAATACATTGCTTTAGAAGGTCACAAGATCATCATAATACCAGGGCGGTGCATGGTGTACTGAAAGATAGGTGCGGCAAGAAAACTGTTCACACCACACACACGTTTCACATGACAAGGTGTGTTTAGCGTTAATATTTTGGCACGGTGCCACAATAGGTGCTTATTATTTATATTGGAATTCCTGAACTGACGTCACAGGATTTAAAAATACCTGCAGCTCGAGGTGTTTTATAATTATTTAACCTAAAAAATGTAGAATAGAAATATTTAAATATTAACACTTTTATAATGGTTGTCTATGGGGAAGGGGGATTTTTTACTTTATGTTGTAAAACTTGAAAATCTGGTAAAGCTGTGTTAACAGCAGGAAATATTTCAGGCATCTAAACATTCAAACTGACTTCAAAATGAGGTGAAACAGAAAAATACCAAGCTATTTCTGTTGTTTTGGGGGGGAGACTCATTCATGCAGCACTCTTTAGCATTGCATTGGTTTAGTTACTTTCATAGTATTTACGTATATAGCACCCAGACTTGCTTATATAACATGGGACTTTTAATGACGAACACTGACTGAAACTGAGTGGTGGTAGCAAAGAAGGGAGGAGGAAGAGAGACATAAAAAAAAAATGAGTGGGTGCAGAATCAAGAACCACAACTAGAGACACAGAGAGAGGGGAGATAAAAGTGAAAACAGCGAAGGTGGAGATGTGCAGGCAAACATTTAGAGAGATAAAAAGTGAGAGAGAGGGGAAGAGAAACAGAGCCAGTTTGTGAGCAGTCATGGTGACACACCTGCCAGTGAAGCTGAACCAGTGTAATCCTGAATGAGCCGGCTGCTGCAACAGTCCTTCCTGTACTGTTTTAATAATGCATCTTCCTGAGAGCAGCTTCAGCTTCAGGTTCCCCAGAGTTCACGTTCACCTGATGACTAAATAAATCACATGGTGCTTCACAGGAAACACTAAATATTGAAGGTTTGGGAGAAGAAGAATCCAGGAAACAGGATTTAAAAATGCAAAAAATGCGAGTTTAAATTTAGGTTATTGTGAAAACAGATACCACCATTAAGAACAGATTACTTTATCAAACTTAAACTTATGAAGAAATGGAAATAAGTACATATATCATTAAAATAAAGACAAAAAAGCATGCTATATTTAATATACAACAATGTAGAATACAAAAACTTATTTAAACAGAAATATGCACAAATATGTATACATGTAACAACAGTGTAAGTGACAAATTTAATGAAATGGATTAATTACTTTTTATTTATGTTACACTGTGAGGTACAGCTTTGCCTCTCTGAGTGCGCTTCTAGTTTCAGTTTTATGATCATTTAGTCGGTATTATTTTGTAGTTTCAGCCATTATTCCTATTAGCTATATTGTCATTGTTCTGTACTGCGCCATTTCTGAGATCTGGGAACTACAAGTTGGTAAAACAACCAGTCAGATGATTGAAGCAGGCTGTTAAAACAGATTACTTAAACCACTTTATTTGGAGGTGAAACTGAGAGGGAGCACAAGTGAAGTGTTGGTAATAATCCCCCAC
>CAFUXE010000957.1:403638-440624 GCA_903364295.1 Serranus cabrilla
TGGGTGGTCTATGGAAGTTTTCAGATTCATTTATTTCAAGCAGCTACAAGGAACTTTCATTTCTGGCAGTCTGCCTCGCCCAGTCCTGGTTTTTCTATGGCAAAACTTCCTTCCAGTAAAATGGTTTAGGCTTTGGCTTTCATAGTGCAGGCGAGGCGTTACAGAGGCGTAAATATCGCGGCTTGAAACTGCAGAATGAAAGGGCCTATTTTGTTGCTGGATCTGGATTCGGCCACAGTGGACTCGTCGCTACTTGGCCTCGAGCTAAAGTAGATTCTGGAAAACCTGCACGATTTTGTCTGATTTCATCGGTTTCTGCCCCAGTGGATGAACTGAACAGCATTTAGAATGATGGCAGTAAGAGGGGCGCAGGTTTGAATCCAGCTTGCAGTTCTTCTGTGTGGAGATGGACCCCCCCTCGTGTCTAATTAGGCTTATTTGGTGACTCTTGACTTGTGAGTTGTTGTCTGTCTGGATGTGTCAGCCCTGTTCTGGTCTCTCGCCCAATGTCAGCTTTGATTGGCTCCAGCACCCCATGACCCGAGTTCGGATAAGCCATTAAGGATAATGGTTGAATTAATGAATTATCCTCTTATTTAGAGTACAGGCAAATTAGTTTCACCAGTTCCCTAACCTGCATGTCTTTGGCCTGTGGGAGGAACACAGCAGAACCCCGAGCCTGATTTGACCCTCTTGTTGTGACGCGTCGGTGCTAAACACTACACCACCAACATAGGAGAAATCTCTTCTCCTGTGTTGTTCTTTCACATACTTAAGACTACAGAAGTGTCAGGTGATAGCCAGCAGGTTCCCAGATTGCTTTTTGGCCAGGTTTTCCCCCTCTTTTGCTCTCCACAGGAACTGTTTACCCAAAGTCAACCAGAGCCGCTCAAACGTCATGAGTCAAAACTACTCCAACAACAAACAGAAACAGAAGCGTTTCTGATGTAAATATTGTGTCCCATTGCCCCCCGATTCTGCATTCATATGCAGATATATGCTTATAGAGATTATTATTAGTGTAAAAAGGGCTACGTCACATTATTTATCTCTTGTGAGGGCTCCTTGTCTGAATGCAGTTGAGAACCGTTACTCTACAGAACGACTTTCTTCGACAGAGACTCCTAAATTAACTCTATTGGAGCTGCTGGTAGCTCAACAAATGGATGTACAGAAACGTAAACGCATTACCAATAATTTTTGGTCATGTAAAATACAGACAAAGTCAAACAATGGTGACAGGGTCATGGGAAAGTTTACCACCAAACATTTACATTAAAGTCAAATTTCTCATACTGCCTTTCCTTTTGTTTGTGGTTGTTTAATTACTGTGGGATTAGACACATTTAGCTCGGCCCGGCTCCCTCTACCCTCCACGCACCTCACGGGCATCTTAATCGGGACGGACTTAGGGGCCCCGTGGCCCCAGGGGTGCAGCCTTTGTGGGCCCAGCAAAGAAAGGAAAGGAGTGTGTCAGCGATTTAGCTGAGAGTTACAGCCTTGTTTGGCATCTTGCCCGCTGCCTGGTCAACTGAGTTTCTGCGGGGGCGCTGGGCAGAGTGACAGGACCCGTTACAGTGAATCAGGACCTTGTTGGACCTAGGTGAGCCTGCAGAGATAGATGAGGCGCGATGGAGAGAATAAGAACGGGCATTTAGTCCCTGCGGCGGCTTCTGAACCAGCCGGTTCATTCTGGTTTTTGGGCTGTACTTTGTTCGGTGAGCTCGCTCATGTGGTCTGGCCGTGCTGGCACAGAGCACTGATGAGTCCTCAAAATCACATCAAATAAAATAAAACTCATACTCTTTTCTTGAGGTGCTTGATTACATGATTCAAATATATACGCCTGAAGTTTCACCTCTGTCTTGGAGCAAAGCCAATCATAGTTTAGAATAATGGGTTGGCACCTTGGGCGGCTAATCCGACTTGGGCCACTCCCCGGACACGCCGCTGTATGAAATGCACCTGGATTTCTATTAGGTCCAATAAAAGCCTGTCTGAATTGCAACAAACGCAATATAGCTATCCTCTAGTGTGGACAGAAAGGGAGTTGGAAGGGTTAAACCAACAAGCGTTAGTATCTGACGAGTTGGGCTTGAAATAGTTTTACCTTTTTGCAAGACACACATTTATTATGAAATTATGACGAGAGCAAAAGAGGAAGTCAGGTGACAAACAAACATGACTTTGATCCTGAAGAATGCTGTTTGTATCCCGTGTGAAACCAAAAGTCAACACTGATTTATTTGAACTCTCTAAGCTGACATACTTACCTCACCTCACATATGTATAATGGATTAACCTACTTGCATAAATTAAGCAGGATAACATATTTATTTTAACCCAAACCATGACCTTCCCCCAAACACAACCGAGTAGTTTTGATTCCTAAACCTAAAAAACGTTTAAATTGCTGACCTTTGAGTTTAAGTATGAAGTGTTGCCCTCCTGCCACAGATAAGGGCGCTACTTTAGGAAACACTGAGGGTTGCGTTAGAGGGTTGGAACAGATGACAGATGTGGTCATACGGGTTGGAGGAGTTATTTTGACCTTTCTGGTTCGTTGGAATCGGATGCCAAAAATGTATTTCCCAGTAATTTTCTACCAAAGATGATACATATTTTTAAAAATGAAAGAACTTCTCTATTTCACATTTCCCTCTTTAAAGGGCAAAGAATTAAAAGATGAAGCGCAGGTGAAAAGAAATCCTGAGGACAGATATGGGGAGAAATACGAAACTGATAGGATTGAAAAAGTCCGGTGTCCTAGTTAACAGCCACACAATGTGTTTCTTTCCACCTTTTGCCTCACATAAGCTTTTGTTCTGACTGTGCTTTATCTTGTTGTTTCACAACCTCTCAGGCAATGGGTGAAGTGAAAGAAATGAGATTGAGAAAGCCTCAGTGACCATAGTCGACATGCCAACTCTCTTAAAGGCCACCAAACACATATCCAGCTCCCTGTTGTCAGTTGCCTCGGTGAATGTTGCTGTTATTTACAGAACATGTCTTGAGGTGATGCGTGAAGGTTAATTTCACCACACCTCATGTGTCATTTAAGTTGCATCTCATTTAACCTGTTAAACCAGACACTTGTGCTTCTATGCAAATTATCTGATGCATTTGGGTATTAACTGTGATGGTGTTTATGTAGTTAAAAAAAAGTACATACTGATCTCTGCAGTATTTCCGGATCTGTTTCAGCTTCTGTACCTTGTTGTTTAAAGTCACAAGACTTGCTAAATAAACACCTTTGGGAAAAGATATTTGTGCTGCTGTATTTGGTCATATAGCACCATAAAGTTGGGAAATATTTACTTTTCTGCTTAAAAACAGCAACATCTTACTCTAAAATATATTTTTAAAGCCTTCTTGATCAAAATCTTTCAAATAATATTGTAATCAAAAATTGCACAGTTTGGTGGTTTAAATTTTCTTTAATTATTTAGAATAATTGACATGATTATATAATATTATTTTGTGGTGTTTAGAGGTCTTGGATAGTGAGTGATATGGTGTTAATAATTTACTTTGGATACAAATAAAGTTGTATTTTTCTAACTTCCACAGGATAAAGTTGCTCTCAAGCTGCATGTTATTTAATGATTTAGAAAAGGAAATCTGTCATTTTTATTGTGTTGTTTTATTTTGTTAAGTGACAGTCCCAAACACTATAGAACAGACAGATGTTTTCCCTGAATTATTCTGACATTGCTCTAATTTCTGCAAAATATTAACAGCTTTGGAGATGTCCACAGATATTTTGCAGAACTTTCTCAAAAAGTCCAAATAATGTACTTCAAGGAAATCATAAAAATGATGATGTGCATTTGACAACCCCTGAAATGAAAATGTTGTTGAATGCCAGTAGTCCTTTTTTTAATAGTTGATTGTAAAACAATCACTTCAATGCCGCATCAATGTGCACTGTAACTTTCTCCTGTGTACATCTGTACAGTTACTTCCTGCTGTTGGAACAATGTCTGCGTCTTGTTTACCCCTGCAGTGACAGAAGTCTGAGCGTGACTTTTAAACTGTCTGACACAGCAGGTTTCCTTACATAAGTCTTCTTTACAAATGTGCTACTTCCTGGTCTCTTTACTGTGGAGATGTCCTGTTGAGATTCCTTCTTTCTTTGTATCGAATACGCACCATTAACCACCATCAGGCAGTGAAGAGAGATCTCATACACAGTTATTCACAAACTTTAACGAATGTACGACGACAAAGACCTTCTTTGTGTTGGTGAAATAAGAGCTTAGCAGACTTGGAGTAAACAAATGCGGAAACAATGCCCGTGTGTTTCCACGTGAATAAGTTCATCACAGTCCGTTTTCAGCTTAGTTGAACTACAGCAACTGATATGCAGGAACTTTTCAAACCATGGATCCTCGAGCTGATACCTTCTTGTCAAATGTGACATGCTTTACGGAAATCGAGCCTGAGAAATGATAGTTTTCTGATTCTTCGTGTTGCATTTTCATAAAAAAAAAGTGAATATAATGTCTGAGAATTTGAAGCTTGTGACACGAACAGGTGACACATCAGCAGACCAAAAAAAAACAGGCAAACAAAATGTGCAAGTCCTCATGACTCAGGCTGAGCTTTAAGCTTACTTTAGTTGATTGTTGATTGTTTTTTACGTTGGCAAAATCTCCATTTGGATGGTGAGAAAACCAACAAGTCCTCCAAACCATACAACCTCATCAAATGAAAATTGAAAAAGTAAAGTAAATGTATGTAAATGCTGGAATTTAAGTAGTTATGTTGGTGACGCAGAAAAATGATACATGGAAGTTATGTTACTTCAAATAATGTCAATTACACAGGACACAAACTTTAGTTTCCTGTGTGAAAGTCCTGCGTTTGTTTGACTTATACACCACAGATCACACCTTCAGTGGAACTATTTGTGCTTCATCTCACTTTCCTCATACTCCGTTAACATCACTTCTGCCTTGGCATCATTCACAATAACTTTGGCCACTAGATGGCACCACTTCCTACTAGCATAAATATGTGCCCCAACAAGCTGCTGAACAAACGTCACATGGTGTCCTATTTTGGGGTCTCTGGGACGTTGATATGATAGCTTCCTTCATCTCAGACTTCATCTCTTCATTCCCATAAACATCAGCGCTGTCAGAGCAGCGCAGCACTTCTTTATGTGCCAAGCTGCTCTCAACATGGATTGATTTTACTTCCACTCATCACAGTGACTCCTTTGAAATGAACTGATTTCTCTTCAAACTTCAATCAAGTTTTGATGACTGAGTGCCACTTTAGATAGCCAGGATTTGAAATATAAGTATATATATCTATAAGTTGTCACTTCTAACCTGACAGACGCTTGTTATGAAGGCACAGTTTGAGTAGAGTTTTAAATATAGGCGATGGCTTCAAAGGATAATTACATATGCAAACTGATGAGTTAAAATGTGAATTCGACTGCTTCTTGTGTTAAATATTTTGTGTTTAAACCACCAGACAACCACCTGACAACAGAGCAAAGACTTTGCATTTTTTTCCAGCAAAAGGGGAGAGAATTAACTCTGCCAAGTTGCAGCTTTATCCTTCTTATGTCATAAACCACGGCTTTGGCACAAGTCGCAAAAACTTAATCATTTCTTCATAGGTGATGTGTATGTTTTATCTTAATGACAGATGTGTTAATGTGTTGACAAAGAGCTGTGAACTTAACTAGCTTAACTTTCTTGCACTGTTTTCAACAGTCAGCTGGTTCTGAAAACGTGAGCACCTGAATATGAATGTTGTGAATGCAAAAACAAGTCAGGTGACCGTGACTTTATTTTTTCCTTGTGCGTCTGAATTCCACCTCAGTTATGTAACATATTTAGTGTTAATCCTGCAAGTCGAATAATACCAACATGAAAACAAACAAGCTTAGCAGGCTTGACGAGAAACTTCTCTCCATAATTTACAAAAACCCTGTTGGCGCTTTTTGGTTGCATGAGTTGTCAAATTCTGAAAGTAAAATTAGTCTTAACCTGCATTAGATTTGAGGAGAAAGGCTTCTTGGAAGAGGGCCACAGTTATAAGCAGTTGAGAGGGATTCAGATTTGCACACCACAGCTTTAGGAGGTCACAACAGAGGTTCAATTGTGTGGCTTTTCTGAGAAGAGTAGAGGATTAAATCAAAGAGAGGTTTTTTGGAGAACTCCTTTCTTATTATTTCTATTGTAAAAGCTGTGAAAGCACATAAATGTTGTCAGCTGAGGCTGGGGGGCAAAGGTCACCGGGTAAAAGGTTATCAGTTATCATCAGCGCAGCAGCCTGTCAAATGTAGTTAGACACACTTCAACACAGTGTTGCATCACTTCAGGATGTGAGTCGTGTTTAAACCAGAATTGAAAACAAGATGACATTTGTTGCTGAGGCTGTTGTTACAAAACTTTCATTTGTGCTTGTTTGCAATGACAGTGCATTCTGGCTGGTTGATTGGTTGATTCTTGCATCAGTGAAAGTTAAATCCTTGTGAAAAAAATCTCCCAACGTGCTGTAATAAACAAGCAGCACCTCTCCCAGGAGGCGGCCTCCGCCTGGATTTGTAAAACACCTGTAAAACATTCCTTACGCAGAACCGTCAGTCACACAGACCTCATTATCAGGCTTTTTCTTTCATGTTGCCCCTGGCTGTTGCTTTCTTTATTACCTTTATTAAAAAGGTACCACTATGACTCCAGGGTCTGTCCATACAAAGTGAAATGTCTCAGCAACTATTGAAGGAATTGTTACTTTGTGTGGACATTTGTGGTCCGCAAAACATGAAGCCTGCTGATTTTGGCCATTAGTTGACCACAACACCTCCAGCTCACCAGGAACCTTTGTTGCATGTCCCATCTTTCTCTGAACTCTTTACCTGTCGTTTCTTAGTTTTAAAATATGTGCGTTGGATATTTTATGCCACATTAAAGAGTATACAGGGGACTAAGGAGAGAGGTTAAGGTTGACAAGCAACAAACATCCAGCCGGAGTTAAATTTGGCACATTGGAGCTCTTGGTTGGTGCCTTTGAGTTATTGTTTTCCACTGATTCCCATCAGCTTCAGCTTTACTTAACTTAATGCCAGTAAGTCGGGCCGTCAAAGCTGAGGTGATAATGCAACATAGTTTCAACACAACTAATTGTTTTCACACATTAACGCAGGTTTGTTTTTATGAGAACCCAAAGTCAGATGGCAGTTGGTACCAGGTGTGAGTCCAGGTCTTTAGTAGTGTCTCATTTCATGTGATAGCCTAATACCAATGTTTTCTAAGCCCATTTTCAATTCTTTATTTATTTCCAACTGGTTCTTGATCAGCCCCTTTGCTACCCTTTTTTTTGTGCAGATACCGTTGATGTAATTGAGCTATCATCAGAGTACATAGCCCCCAGCCTCCACTGACACACAGGAATGGCTTGTTGAACCTCACCGCTACTTCCTTTGGTTATATTCTTGATGTTATGTGTGACTTTCATATTCAAACCGACGTGGCATCCACAGCAGTATATCCTGTGTTGTGATTTCCAAACTTATCACAGCTAACGATGACTCAGCTGGTGCTAGCATTCACAGCTAACTCTTGCTAAGGCTGAGTGTTAAAATAAACTAAGAAAAGAATGCAGATAGAGTCTGACTGTTATGGATTTCCAATAATAAATCAACATACTTATACATTTGCATAAAGCAAACATACTTGTAGGCTCTCATGTTGAGAAGAATATTAAATACCTAATTAATTTTTGATTGACAATAATGAGATTAATTGCAATTAAATATTTGAACCAATTGACAAAATTAACTAGCAAATGTTCACAAGCTAAAATGCTAAGCTAAGATGGTGATTATTACTGGATGAATCAGTATGTCATAGCTTTGGCACTGTGAGCATGTTAGCATTTAGCTCCCAGCACCACTGTGCAGCCTCACAGATCTGCTGGCGTGGTTGTAGACTTTTGTTTCAGTATAAACATTGTGCTGCAACAGGAGGCTGCAGTGGAATGCAGTGTGTAAAAACCAATCCAGTTAATATTCCTGTTTACTGTAGATATCGCTTCTTGTGTTACGTAAGAGGTATGACACAACACAGTGGATATGTTTGTCTTTTTAACAGTTACAGATATTAAATGTTTCAATGGGAATAAGTGAGTGTGTGCGCACATATAGTCCAGGTTATCGATACCTGCTGAACAGGCGCGACGCAGCGGAGATTAAACAAACCGCTGTCCCAATTGTAGACGTGTTGGTATTGTCCTGCAGCAGCTCCGGTTTCACAGAGGACCAACTGACCGACATTGCCACCCACAGAGCCAAGCGTGGCTGAAAAAGTGCTCCACATTGCTGTGTCCTCGCTATTCCCAGAGTACATTTCCTTGGACTTGCTGTATCCATGGTTATGTACGCTATGCCCCCGGGAGGAATGGTCACCCCATACAAATCTATTCAGAGTGTGGACATCTCTCACTATTTTAACTTTCGGCCAATTACATTCCAAATGCCTGAACAGGATGAACGACAGGTCAGCCCATAGCCTCGGCCTACCAGACAGTCAGTAAAGAGCCAAGAGAAAACCCTCAATCAAGAGGCCAAGTCTATAACTCCACAGCAGTGACAGAAAACAAGGTCCACAGGAAGGTCACTGGTCCATCACAGGGCCTCTGTGTTCAGTACAGTCTCCATACTGGAAGCCCTGAATCAAAGGGATGAAATCACAGTAAAGCCCAGTTGTTATGGTGTTGATGCATGATTAAAAGCTGCAAAAATCAATGCATCAAAGGGCTAATTTCATGTGAAGCGGGTCACTTTTAGTGATGAAAAGTGAGTTAAAGAGTTATCTGTTGTTTCTTTCTGCAACTCTGCAGTTCCAACTCAGACCATTTCGACTCATTGTGTTGGCTTTATGGACTGTTTACGCCTTAGTTTCTGTTTGGTTCACTCACATGGCTCTTATCAGTGTTATTATCTGATGCAGCTATCGGCTTTTTCAGTGAAAAAACTTGAAAGACCAGCCCGATGTTGCCTACCCAGACAGACGAAGTAAGCAACTAGCTGAAGCATTTAGAAACTAAAAAGAGAAACTCCATTCCTTCCATCCATCTTATCAATGTCGTCATCAGATTCAAACGCTGTCATGTCTGGATTAAAAATACCTTGCAGAGGTTCAGACAGCGCGGTAAATTTCATTGCCCTCTGCAGGAACTGTGTCTGGATTACTGCCAGTACAGTGCCACTACATTGGTATATACCCCAAGTAAACTTTTTTACCCTGATTTAATTGCAATAAATGACTCAAAAGTATGCTGAAATAATTACAATATGATGCAGATCTGTAAAAAGTCTGAATTCAGCCTTTGTCAGGTCGGTCCACAACACAAACATTAAACAACTTTTAAAATGCTTGTTTTCTGAGTGGAGTTTGGGTCCATCAGAGCTGTGCTTCGCAGGAAAATCATAACACCTTTTCTACTTTCAAATGTTTCTTGACTCGTCAAACTTACGACCTTATGTTGTTATATCGATCTTTATTTATTTATTAAGTGTTTCAGCCAATAAAGAGCCAATCTGACATCTTGTGTTGTGATCTCTCAGGCACCAGTGACGTACTGCTGTGACCCCACGATGAAAGAAGTGCTTTGATGCATTTGTGTTTTGCTGGACCACAACCCAGGCTGTGCAGAGCAGGAAACAAATCTGTTTTTTTGATGGACCCAAACCCAGGCTCTTGGGAGCGCCTGTATTGCGTCTGCAAGTTCAGTTTTCGGAAAAGCTCCTCCAAAGATGCAAAGTGTGCCGAACAGGTGGATGCCGTTACACACATCCTGCTGTCGCATTTCCGCTCATAGACTGAATTCCTTATCTTTGTACATTATAAATACCAGGTTTGAAGGTTGTGGTCAAATAAGGTCAGTTTCAGAGTAAGGGGCAACTTTTTAACCTAGTTTCGAGGGAATAAAAATAGTAGAAATACTTCAGATTTTACATGGCCACAGTTAGGGTTTTCCTGCACACAATGATAATAAAACTTCAAGCAAACCTTCGAAGGAAAATATTTAATTGGAGTATAAACATCAGGACATATGTATTACAATGAATTTTAAGGTAATTTCCTTGATAACTAAAATAATAAAACTGTAACAACACCAACAGACATAAATCAAAATCCAAGCAGTGGTTGGCTTCACTGTTGGGTTTTACTGCAGCTGTCGCTTTAGTTGCTGTGACTTTAATGCAGTAGTTTGACATTTTGGGAGAGATGCTGATTTTGCTTTCCTGCCAAGACTTGGATGAGGAGATTGGTTTCAGTCTCATGTCCGTACGGTAAATATGAAGCTCCAGCCAGTAGCAACTGTGATTGTAAAAAAAGTTAGCATGCTGTGTAAAACTTAAAGACAAATAATTCATTTTCAAAATTTAGTGTATATTCACCAAAAACTAAACTTTATCAGTCTGAACATAAAATATATTGTGTTTGTACATTTCCAAACGGAATGTTATCGTATTATGTTTTATTAAAAGTTTAGACAAAATCCCAACTTTTTTGGAATCTGGGTTGTGAAATCAATACAATTCTCAGTTTCCTCTTTGGGTAAGACACTTGTGTCATCTTCAGGATGTTGCTACTTATTAATAATTGTGTTTCCACCACAAAAACACACATAAAAAGCTGCATCAGCATAACAAGAATTTGACTCCGAGTTTGAAGATGCATATAAATTGATTATTTTCAGGGGTAAGACCGGGTGTAACTTTCTGGGATAGACACAGAGGATGCATTGAGAAGTGACTCCCACACAACTGCAAGCTTGTCCTGAGAACGTAGAGCGACACAAAGGCTGGTCATGGACACTGAATGCAAGAATGACAAAGCAGGGGAGCCTACGTGCACGAGGGCACTGACTTAGTCCCGTGCTCTCATTCAGAACAGGAGAACTTGATCGTGCAGTTGACTCAGATGAAAATAAACCCTGGGTTTCAGTGGAGGTGCTGTCAGGTTAAGGGAGGTCAACATGTAAACCAGCCTGCTGTGAACGGAGCTCATAACCAAAATCCAAAATATCAGATAGAGGAATCTTTTACATTTAATGTGGCTATAATCAACATTTGAATAACATTGCTTTTCATCCATCTGTATTTGATATCAAACCACGTGCTGATGACACCATTTCTAAATGACCTCAAGCATCTTTTTCTGCAATATTAGTTCTGTAAATATGTTTTCTTATTGGTGCACATTGGATAACATGGACATAATATCAGCTGACTTATATATCTGTCTGGATCTATTCATAACTTTAAATCACATTACTATATTAACTGTACAAACAGAAGGCAGACAGATAAAAATAACTGTTATTGATCCTCTTAATTTCCAAAATGTCTAACTCTTTAATTAGTGAGCTTTAGAGGTGCTGGTTGATTAATGTTTTCACCTTTTGACGGAGTCAGACTGGCTGTTTCCTGCTGCATTCAGTCTTCATGCTAAGCTAAACTAATCGCCTGCTGGCTGAAACAGTGTCAATCTTCTCACCTAACTCTCAGCAATAATACGCATATTTTCCAAAATGTCAAGGAATCGCTCCAAACCATTCACCTCTCGGCTCTTTAAGATGTTTTTGGCTGCAGGCCTGGAGACGTATAGATGAAAGAGGATTCCTCTGTGACCAGGGAAAGCAGCTTTCCATGTGTTGCAAAGAGCACAAAAGTTTCCAAAAGTATATAAATTCATGCAAAGGCTTTGTATAAACAGGACAAGAAAAACTTGGACTCCTTGTGGCTGGCATCCTGAGCGTTTGATTTACTGCACAATACTATCCCTCAGAACAGCCTTTGTTCCAGAGAAATGTCTGTTATTGTTTTTTTGTTGGACTTTCAAAGGATTTGCATGTTAAAGCCAAACATAAACAAACTTTTCCATAATGTGTAATTTTTTCCGCCCCGATGTCCTCTCGAAGCTGCTGCTCCTGTATGAATGCAGGCGTTCTTCCTCTTCCATCATCATAATTATTTTCTTTGCATTTCAATATGTTTCAACCGCCACCTGCAACAAAAGGCACGTGCATCATCGGTCAGGTGATGATGTCACCTCACCAATGCATGTGTATTGGACTGGACAGGAAGAGGATAAGGACAGAAGTTCATTTTATTTAAGTTTAAGTACTTATGCACATGAATCATGATCTGTATGTTTAATAAGAGCTGTATATTTGCATTTTGGTGCCTTAACACAAATAGAAAAAGTTTTGTTTACCATTACTACAAACAACTATCACAGAGGAAATGGTATAAGCAAGACGTAATTTCAAAATAAACTGCTGTGTTGTATGTTTCTAGAACTTAATTTAAAGATTATGATAAATAAAAGAGTTTGAGTTTGGAGAAAAGAGTTTAGGGCTCACAGTCGACCTTTTCCTCAGCGTTTCCCTGTTATTGTTTTCCCAAGCTTTCAAAGGCAGAAGATAAAATACGATGGGAACAAATTTTGACAAATCCTACCCGTTACCCTCCCTCCCCTCAGAACTTTTCATGCACTGTGCAAACACTTGCATTTCCCCTAATTATTTTCTTAATTTTTTTTTTTTTTTTACATCCACTCAGACCGGACACCTCCCCTCAATACCAAACAAAGGTAGCGCGTAGTTTTCATTTTTAAAATTTGTTTTTTCAAGCCTTTCGGTAACAAACATCCCACATCACAGCAGAGGGGTTGAATGGAGGGCAGACATGTCATTACACCATCACGCTGAAAGATCATTAGATCACACGTGTGGATGTTTCAATAACTCATTGTTAGAAGGCTGAGAACTGACAACAAGCAGACAAATGATGCATTCAAAACCAACTACAGAGCAACATGGTTCACAGCAATCATATATATATAATTTAGACATTATATACCATGTACATCCTTTTAAGTGTAATGATCAGTATGTAACACTGAATGTTCGTACTTATAGCAACTCACTGTCATATAGTTAATAAATAACTGTTAAAAGAACCAACATTGCAATCATACATTAGATACATCTTAAATATCATAATAAAAATATTACATGAAAAGTTTTCTTATAAATCATTAACAATAATAGTAGCTAAATACTTTCATAGTTTCTTTATATTATAAAACACTTAAATAAATTGACAAATAAATAATTTGTTAATTGTTAATTTAATGCTTAATCATCACCATTAGATTGTCAACACAAATTAAATTAGACATCCGATATATAAATGTTAATTTAACTTAGGTAGCCTGTTTATTTATTAATTTTACATTTGCATATTAATTAAATTATGTTATTATTATAAAGTATGTATCTATGTATAATAACATATATAATCATACATAGATAAATAAATGTGTGACTTATTATGTATAATTACATATAGAATTGAAATAAGTGATAAATAAACAAGTGAATAAATCATAACTTAATCAATTAACAATATATACATGTTTAAAATATATTTAATTTGCAATTGTGTTTTTTATTATAGCATTTATTACAATATATTAGGCTTTCAAATATTTATTTATTCATGTAAGCATTCAATTATACAATTAGTTGTGTTATTCATATATTTATTTTTGGCCCTTACAGCTCTCCGTACTTTCACCACAGCTTTTACTTCAGTGCAGGAACTGAGACTTGCAGGCATCATACCTTGCCAACTATGTGTGGTTGTGTGTTTCTGATGTAAAAGCCTCTGAGCTCTCTGATTGGTTGTTCAGGAGGATGGGCCTTCAGCACGAACACACCTCCCACAAAAATTGCGTCAGCTATAATATATTAACCGTAGCTCTGCTCAAGCCTCCAAAGACGCTGTTTCCATATAGCAGGACGAGGCGGCCGCAACATCCTGGAAGACTTTTCCTCATCCGTGACTTATACAGCTGTGAAATAAAACGACGCGGGAGCACACGACACAAGCGACCGGGCTTTTAACAAGAAACCCACAAAAAAAACTTGAATCCTAACACTTAAAAGTGAAGTTTGAGGTCGTTTCGACGGAGCAAAAAGCCTTCAAGATGACCGACTTCTGAGCGAAGCCCACCGGGAGACCCCGAGGAAGTTCCTCCGCCGCCGACAACTTTACCAAACAAAGAAGACAAAAGAAGAGTATTTCAATAACATCGCAGCCATGGACTCGGGAAAGGTAATTATATCCTGTGTCTCATTTTACTACAAGAAAACCTGCCTAACCAGTCCGGTTACACGCGTTTTATCCTTTCTTCTTTCGCTCCCTCCGTGCTGTCAGTGTGGGTTCAGCGGGTTCACAGTATTTTTACCCATGAGGCACTTCCACATGTGCCAAGACGGCGAGTCATGATGCTGCTAAAATTTATATTATCTACTGCGTCGTTATAACCCTGCTGCACAAGAAAACAGTCTTTTTGGGCGCTTATTGGTTATTTAAATGCACTTTTATGGCACTTTTATCTCCTTTGTTATGCTTTCTAGCAGCCCAGTACGTATCTGAGCTCAGTATTAGCCTCAACTAGCTTTATCATGTCGTATTTTTCTTGAATACGCTTAAAAAAACCATCAGTTTTACGGTAAATGTGAGCTCTGTTATGGTTTATTTCCTCACGTCATAGTGAGTAGGGGTTTGTGACGGCTTTGTCATGTCTCGCGCCTTGTTCGCGTGAGTATGATGCAGTATTGTGTCACTGCAGACCGCATTTAAAGGTCGTATTTTTCTGGAAAAAAGTACAAAAGAATTGGTGATTTTAGTTTGAAAGAGACTTTTTTTTGTAGCCAGGGATAGAAAAAGTATTCAGATATTTTACTTTGTCCTCTTCAGAATAATCCATATTTATTATAAGGTAATAATTCATGCATTGATGTGTTCATCACTGCAATAATACAGCAGATATATATATTTGTTTACTTATAGTGCTGGGTATCTCCTAATTTGTTGTCTAGAAATGCAAAGTACATAAAGTTTTCAAATAAATATATCAGTAAAAAGCACAATATTCATCCTCCGACATTAAGTGGAGGACAAGTAGAAAAAAGCAGAAAATGCACCTCAAAAATGTACTTAAGTACAGTATTTTAGTAAATGTATTTAGTATCTTAAGCCACTGTTTTAACCCGGGAGTATTTTATAAGAGCCTCTATGAGTAATCCGACTGAAAATAAGTAGTATTCAGAACTTTTACTGGAGTAAAAGTATCAATACAACAACATACTCAATTACAAAGTATAGAAAAAAGTAAGAGTATTAGTCAAATCTATTCAAAATATTAAAAAGTATTGCCCCTTTCATTGTTTTATTGTTATATATTATATAATGTAAGTAAATACATCTGCTCAAAAGAATTAAGGCGACATATTAAAGTTCTCCTTCTTTTATCCCCTTTATATCACATGTTTGCACTCACTGGTTGACTAACTTCAGTTCCCTTTATTATATATTATTCTTATTTAACTTCTTAATCTGTAAAGCCCCTGCCGGCGAGGGCTGTGTATTACAAAAAGTTCATAATTATCTATGAAGGAAGATGTGAATATATTATAATATTGTGTGTTGTTGTCCCAAAGTTATCTTATTCAAAAGTATTTTAAAATGGCTTATTTTTCAAGGAATATTCTAGGGAATAAGAGGTCAATATCCACAACAAATTCAGAGCATTCCCAGCAAATTTGAACTCTTCTAGTCATTTCCCTTCAGTCACAGTGAGTGGAGGAATGTGAAGGCTTTGTCATGTCTCATGTTTTGTTGATTTTGTGGGGATGATGCAGAGTGCAGTTAAGGTGGTCTGTTCCTGGATATTAAAAAGGCTACGTGACAAGTTTTACTGCAGCTATTTATACACAAGCGTCTTTTATAAAAGCCTCTTAAATCACCGTCTTAGTAGGGCCAGCAAGAAGAAATATTCAGGTTCAGAAGTGGTAATACAACACAGTCCAAAACCAAAAGAATATTCAGTTTAATATGATAAAGAACAGGACAGAAAGCAGGACATGAAAACAGCATTTTCTGCCATTTTTGCATGAGCATTTAAAGATTAAATATAGCTGTCAGGTGAATAAAGTGAAGAAAAAAGTCCAATATTATCCTCTGAAATGTAGTGTTAGAGTTATTAGAAGTATAAAGTAGCAGAAATATTAATGTAATGTACAATAATAATGATGATAATAAAAACTTTATCTGTTCTGAACTTATCCTAACAAAGTTTAATAAATGCATGTGAGTGAAACAAAAATAAATAAGTTATCATAAAAGAATAGATACAATTCAATTCAAGAGTGAAAGAAAAGACGAACAAATCATGCATCTAAGACACCTTACCCATTATAAAAAATTATTTAAAATATAGATTTTATTATGGAAGTTGTTAACAGACAAACAAACTGTTAAAAGACTAAATAACAATAATCATTCTGAAAAGTTGTCTAATTGTTTAGTTAGTTGCCGCCCTAAACCCACCGCTGACTGACTATAAAAAGTCACTAACCTCACCGACACATCGTCTTAGTTATAGACACTGATGCACCTTCTCAGAAAGTAAGCATCACTTATCTTGTGGTTGTTAATGCCGCCTCTGTCCTGTGGTGGTTTGTGGTGACTCTAACACACTCAGAGGTGCTGCACGGTGGAGCACGTACGCCAAAAACCTGCCCCTCCTATTCAGTCATTGATGTAATACCAGTTAAACCCAGTAGAGCAGCTGGAGCAGCCCAGTCTGACATGGTGGTTAGAAAATGTCCCAGCACACACTGTGGTGCTTCAGCTGGACCGGGTCGGCTGTGGACGTGATGGGAACGGGTCTCTCTGTTCCCAGTTTCCACTGTGACACCGACACAGCAGATTTCCAGAGCGAGTGAGAGTCTGCTGAGGGAGAACGCGGCTGCCGCCCCCGGGGCATTACAGCCTTGACCCTTTCCTTCCCAGGCGGTTCACTTCAGTCCGTCTGTGTTTTGTTGCTTCCAGCAGTCTTGAGCAGTTTTTAGCGAGTCTGTAGTTAAACAGCAGTTTATCACGGACTAATTAACACCTCGTGCTCAGGATTTTCATACCTGGCTTGTACTTAGTGTTGGGCCTGTTTATGAGCAGATGGAGTCTCGTATTTAGTCAGCAAGTGACTCACAGAAAACATACTGTAGGAAGTGGTTGAGCTACAGTTTGATTTACTGTGAAGTGGCACAGTTACAGAGAAGTGCCAATGAGGAAATATTTATTATTAAAACCTGCCCATGCACCAGATAGATACCACTGTAAGCTCTTTATCTCTGATTTACATATAGATTATTCCAACTTAATTAAAATGTTCCTCTTAATTTTTTGCACATTTTTTAAGTTGCATTTAAATTTCATTCATTTTGTGCAGCATAGACTGCATTAAAAAGTAGTTGTAGCCTCTGCATCTGAAAATATTAGCCTATGTGGCAATTAATTAACCTGCAGTCTTTGTTATGGGCAGCAGGTGGCGACTCCACTGGTTGCAAAAAGAAGTCTGATTTCATAGAAAGTTTCTCACTTAATTTATTACCTCAGTAAACATTTTCCTAATCCACTTATGGTCTCAATAGCTAGTTTTTGGTGTTTTAAATACAACATTTAGAGTAAAATAGTCGATTAAGCTTTTGGGTGGTGCTATCTGGTGATTTATAAACCCTGGTGACCTATCAAACAGGATAAAGGCAAAGCAGTGTGTATATTTAACTTGTCATGTGATTGGTGTTCTTTGCATTATGGATGATAACTTGATGACTTTGCATAGCATAGCCAGGTACCAGGTGCTGGATGCTGGTATAGGTGGTCGTGTATCATGTCCTTTGGTCCGAACCATCATCTCGTCCAAATATGGTCACTTCTGACGCCAAAAAACAAGGTGGCGGAAATTACAGTAATATGGCTTCAACACTGTAGTCCACAAACCAGTGGGTGAGGTCATGGTGGCTCTCTCCACTTATTTTGTACAGTCCATGCTGCAGCTGTATTCTGATTATAATGCAGTTATTTCCCACAATCGCTCAGCTTCTCCATCACAACACGGCATGTTAATGACTTCACATTGTTTGGCCTCTAAGAGCTTCTTTCTCAGCAACAGTCAGCTTTGTTTTGGTCTGAAAAACGCACCTCAGCGCTCTTATTTTCCTCAACAAAGAATGAAAATGGTAATTGGGGTCAAGCATACAGTTGACCTGCTCTGTTTTGAATGAAACAGCCACTAAACATTTTATTCCTGACAGACTTGACAGCACAGGTATTTTGATTGGGAGCCCAGGGCCAACAGCCAGCCTCACATTGTACAGACTTAATTGCACAAGCTTAATTCCTCTCCATCCACAACCTCTCAGCCATCTGCCAACTCCTGCCATCCTTAAGACAGTCCAGTAGATTTACTTTCATCTGCATGACTTGCTCCCTTCGCTGTGTCTTACAGTGTAACTGTCAGCCATGTTTTAATGAGGCTTAATGAGGCTTTGCTGCAAAAGTTGGGATCAAGAGATCTAGGAGGGTTTTAATTGAGATGAACACGCAATCCAGAGTGCATGTTTAATTCACTTTCTTTGTGCGTTCTGTTCTGATCAACGTTCACATGGAGAGGATAGATAAAACAATTCATGCAGGGGGTAGCCGCGTCTTTTGGCTTCTTTTGACTTTCTCACGATTCCGTTGACATTAGCTCCCTTTAATATATGAAAACCCCCTGAAACAGCGGGTGTTTACCCTCTGAACATTTAGTCTCACCCCTGGCTATATCTTTTAAATCTGTGAGTTCAATAGTTGCATCTGAAATTGGCATTAAGGCTGTTTAGATGCATGATTTGTGTGATTTTACTAACAGAAATTAATTAATTTAACATTAATATTCACATATTTAGCGGTTTTACTAATAATTATACATTTTGAGGCAAAAGCAAAATCTTTGAGGTAATTAAATGCATTGCAACATGTAAGCTATTTTTTGTTATCAAATTTCTGCCATTTTTAAACGTTCTTTAAGCTTTTCTATGTGTGTTTAGTGAGAGTATGAGCAGCACTCACAGATACATAAGCACCTTTTAAATGGATGATGTCTCTCAGTGACGTGTCACAGTTCATGCATGCTAAAGATTAGTTCCTCATTGTTCTGCAGTGTTTGTTTAAAGGTTAATAATAACCAGCATTACCAGGAAACTCAGACAACTACATGGAACATACTCAAGTCTCTGGAGTTTTGCATATGCTTATTTGATTCAAAAGTTTTCATAGGCAAATGTCATTACATGTTATAATTAAACCTCCTATGGTTACTGTAGAGATCAGTTGAAAGCTTCAGATGTATGTGAACTTTTGTTACCGGAAGATTAAATCTGACGGAGATCAGCACAAATACAACAAAAAGTGTCTTGAAAATATAAAATACTGGTTTAAGACAATGTATTTTATTTGATTTTTTTAATGCATTAATTTCTTTATCTTTTGACTAAACATAAATAGTTATGAATATAGATAATATTTTATCGTTCACACAGCAACCATAAGGGAAAGAGTAAAGTAACGGGTAAAATATAATGATTATTTTTTTAAAGTGTTTCAAAGTTTTGAATATTATGTTTATTTGGATTTACAGGTTTTATAGACACAAATACACAATAACCGACTAGCAGCACACCACAAAAACAGAACGGGAAAAAATAAAATAAAATAATAATTCAATTCACTTTACATGATGCTATAGAAATACAAAAAAACTAAAATATTTGACCAGAAACAGGGATACCCAATCTTGTGAATGAGATATTATACAATAAATGGAAAAGAAACAGATTTCACCTCAATAGAGTGGAAATAATAGAGAGATTCTTTTAGTCTTTAAAGTGTTTCAAAGTTAACTACATTTAGTGAAAGCGTTCATAAGACACTTTAGAGCTAGAAATGAGTGGTATAATCTGGGCTATAACAGTCTATATTCCAACCGTCTACATTAAACACTAAAGATTGATTGGAAACGGCTCCCACAGCTCAGAGGAGGCTTCAAGCTGAGCGGGGCTGGGCGGAGTGGAGCCGAGGACAGGGCTGGTATTGGATTCCTCTCAGCTGTGTAAGCTGAGAGCGCAGAGGTGACGTGTGGGGGGACGTGACGGCAGCAGTGTAGGCCATCACCAAGCATCTGGTTCAGCCTGGTTAGAAGGAAGTCAGCTGAGCCGAACTGCAGCCTGCTTCTGCTTCTCTTTTTTTAAAATTTAAACTGTTAAACATCATCGTCGGGTGTGGATGTGATGAGTCACAAACTCTGCCATAAAAAAACACGACAACTGGCCCTGTTGCTCATCAGAGATCAATCAGTAGAGTTTAAACCAAACAGGATTTTTGTCAAACTAAAAAAGCTGTTAATGGTAAATCAAGAAGAGACATTTTGACTTTGTTTTCAGAGTTAAAGTTAGGAGTTTCTTTCAGGATGTCTGCGTCAAAATGTTCCTTTTGTTTTCCATTGTATTGACTTTACGACTTGAACAAAATGTCAGCTCACTCATCATGTGAGAATGAAGCCACACAACTGGAATTTCTTCACATACCGAAAGACAAAGTCAGCAAAGTAATCCTGGTTCCAAAAGAAGTTGGGACGATGTTTAAAATAAAAACACAGACTTAATGCATTCAATTCAGAATGAGCATATATATTTACAAAAAGCGTTTCACAGTTTAAACATTACATATTGTGACTTTGTACTGTAGTTAACTAAATGCAGGTCACAAAGGATTCCATTATGTTTTTATTATGTTTCCCCACAACATCCCAACTATTTTGTAATCAGAGTTTATAGCAAACCTGAGGCTAACAAGTGGTCCAATATAAGGGGCGGAAAATAACTAAGTTATTAAAAAAATAGCTCAATTTTAAAACAGCTGCAACAGTAAAATGCTTCTTACACAATGAAAACAAAGAATATTTTTCCACCAGTACTTTTCAATTTTTACTTAAAAGTATTTTTAGAATTTGGCTGATAATATTTCTGTACTTTTACTTATAATTTTACTTGTAATGGAGTATTTTAACATCTTTGGATTGATGCTTTTACTTTAGTTATAGATCTCAATAATTCTTCCACCACTGTCAGATATTCACCCACATTTTAGAGAACTCCTCATGCTATAATAACTTTTAAAGTAGCTGTAAACACTACATGAAGTAATTATGAAGTAGTTTCCGGTTGATTTCCTCAGTTGAGGCTAATCCCCTTTCCTTTTCTTGGAAGGATATTCGACCATCATATCCTCATTTTTTAAAGTATTTACGTCACAGATCTGTCGTCTTTGCAGAGCTTAAGTTACTGTTTCCTGGTTTCACTCTCGGTGTGATTAGTAGATATTTTACTCTCTATTAGTCACATTTTAACAACCAAGAACTTTTAGTGAACTCAGGATCTTGTTTTATGTTTGTCGAGTCTCAAAGATGAACTTTATGTTTAAAGAGGTTTTGGATGTTAATAATAAATAGTGAATCGATGGTTTATATAAGCCGTCATAGTTGCACATTTCCTAATTTGGATAAAACTGCTCTTCTACTTCATTTCCTCATTCTGCTTTATTGCCATTAATCCAATAAAAGTGCCACTGATTGCACCATGTGATTGAGAAAATGAATGGCTTGTTAGAGTGTGAGCTGGTGTGTACAGTACATGTTTGCACAGATCTTCATTTTCCATCCTGCTAGTTTACCTCTGTCATTCTCTCTCATTCACTCTCATCAGTCCTGTTGGCTGCTGTCAGTGTTTACCCAATAAGAGCAGAAGGCCTGCGGTGCCAAGCAACCCAAGCAGCTTTTCAACAGTATTTATTGTGTGACGCAACAATGACTAGACAGAAATTTCCTTGTTGGCCTCCCACACCACGTTCCACATGATGCAAAGAGGCACATTTGCATGGCGGATAAAACAAAGACAGGAGGAGAGAAGAGTTATTCCACTTTAAAGTCTCTTGATGTCAGAGTACCAGGTGCTTGTTCTGAAGTTTAAAAGTTGGATTAACTTTTTTCACATGGATTTAGTTGGGAAAATACACAGTTTTCAGGAGCAGGGTGGAAAAATAACACCAACAACCACCAACCAAATGCTGGTGGGTTAATCCTTAGTGAAGCAGCCTTGCAGCCAGTTCCAGTTTTGTTTTGTTTTTATCTCTCAGAGAAAGATAAAATAGTGAAAACCTGATCAAAAGTCACTGAGTTACAGTTATTGTGTTTATACTACTGACAGGCTTTGCTAAGGAGGTTTGGATTGTTTGTCAGAATGATTACGGAAAAACAACAGGCTCAATTTTTTAATGAAAATAAGTTGAAGGTTGTATCATTGGCCAAGGAAGAGCCCATCAAATGTCATCATGACCTTGGTCTCAGTCTGGTCTCGATGTGCCTTTTAATCAGACTTTTTTCCCTTTTATACAATCCATGTTATTGAGAAATGTTTCTCTTGTTGTGAAATGTTTCGGGACATTTATTTTCGCCTTTTATTTAAAAATACAGTCCCTCTCACTGAGTGAATTCCTTTTCCTCTAATCGGCTTTAAGCACACATGTAGATTAATGTGGTATGCAGTGTAATGCCAGGCCCTTGTGAATGACGAGCTTAGCCATCATGTGCAAGTAAACAAATACAAAAACTCCCATTTATGAATGTAAACAAAGGTGAAGGCTGTGGCTGAGTGAAACCTGCCTGAGAAATAACTTGTGGAGGTGGAGAGCTATTGAAGAAGAGGACCGCTCACGGGCTGTAATCGTTAAATACTTTGTTTGGGTGTGACTTCATTGTTTCCCCGATGAGGAAGTCGAGTATAATGCTGCGGTTTCTGTGTACAAGGAACAGCATCAAGTCATTTACTTTGTTATTTTGACAGGTGAGAAAGGAGCAGGGAAGGTTTGGCTAAAGAAAGTCCAAATACACAGTGATGGCAGTAGTAAAAGTTGGACTGAAACTCATCCAGACAGTATGTGTGGACTGAGGCCAGGCTCAGGGAGGTCTGCTGGTATCTGGGTTAAAGGTAAAGATGTCACAGAGGACTGCTGGATTTCACTCACACTGGTGTCCCCACACTCCCCATCAAACATTTAAGGGAGGTTTTGTAAATAATGGCAGCTTTTCCCTCCGAGGGGGCAAAATTTAAACAAGGCTCCAGTGATGACTTTTCCCCAGACAGGATTTCTCTGTTTATAGTTTAAAAAAGCAGCTGGTAGTTGTTCTCTAAAACTTTCTCGTTCGTTTCTAATCAGCAGTGGCTTCACAGATCGACATCAGATCTGGTTGGCCTCCTCGCTGGTGACGTGGCCCCTTTAAGAGCCCAGCCCACACTGCAGAGGAAGTGTGTGTATGTGTGTTTGTGTTTATATACTGTGCCTGAACAGTCCTGTCATGGACTTACTGACCCTCATAACAAGAGTCCCTATTGGCTCCATAGTGTAGGCGGGTCTTTAAGTTAAAGGCCCACTGCACACGCTGGAGTGACCGCCTCCAAACACACACACACGTTTTTTTTCCTCCCTCTTCAGCATGTAGGGGAGGAATTCAGGTCCCCAGCTGTTGACTCCTGTTTCCCAGACTACCGCTGTCCTCAGGATTACTGCTTTACTTTAGTGATATTACAGAGGAGCATCATTTTAAATTGCTTCTGAGGATTTCCTTTTTTATGAAGCCTGGTGGGGTCTTTGCTTGTTTTTACCTCCTCCTATAGAATCTGTAATGAAAATTCCAGAGCTTCAGCCTAAAGGTTTAGATTATAGACTTATGGATGTCGGTATACTATCTTTTCATTTTGTAAAAACCAATAAAGAATGGACTGTAGTATGTTTATATTGACAGTGGATCACAGGACAACATGCTCGTGAAAGTACAGACCATACAACTTGTCTCGACAAAGTGTTAGAGCGTCTTTCAGCTCATTGTTTTGGTTTTATGATCTGCAGCTTTAAGGTTTTGCTCTCATTACATCATTGTAAGATGAAGCAGGCAAATGTTTTCAGAGAACAGAGCTCTGTACACAACCTGCCAAACACTAAAAAGTATACAGATATATCAGCAAAAAAAAGCCACCACAAAGTCCCCCCAGAAGGACCAAAAACAGAGTTTACTAATGGGAAACTCGGAGAGCATGTCCTATCTCATAAGACTAACAAAAGTGAATAATAAGTCCTGAAACTTTTTCTTCTTCCCCTTAGTCGCTAAATATCAGCTTGTAGTCAGAGTAGTATTGACCAATCATATTTGAGCTGCCTTTGGTTGCATTGAGGTAAACAGTCTGCGTAAAAGCAGAAAAGGTGGAATTCAAAATGCAGTGTTGGATCCCAGCAGTTATCATCTGACAACAAATTTTTAGCTTGTTTATAATTGATCAGCATTTCTATTTAGAGAAATAATCCGGTTGTAGATGTCGTCTCGAGCCTTAAGTTGCTAATCAGACTGTTAACATTGACTAGCGCATTGGTAGATGGAGTGTTGGCCACGATTTTCACTGGCTACATGTGAACCAGAGAAACATTACCGGTGGCTAACAGAGGGTGGACTCCAATAAAGGAGATTGGACCTTTTGTTTATACTGCAATATATTGTCTTGGTGCTTTAGAGGACTTAAGGTACTCATGTTATCCTTGGTTTGTACCCATTCTCACTCTGGTCTACAGGGTAACTGTATAAAATAACTCTAATTAAGCAGGTGTGACCCTTTGCAACAAATGTATTCATGTCCCAACAGTGTTTTAGATGTTTTATTTCTGCTCGTTTTGTCTGCATCTGATAGAGGAAGGTGACATCTCTCCTCGTGAAGGTCGGATCCTCTGTTTTCATAACATAAGGAAGCTATCTGGTGTGAATCACTGTGGGGGGAAAAAGGATCGCTGTGAATCACAAGATTAAACATTAATCATGCAGACATGAAGATGGTTTGGTGCGATATGAAAGATGGAAACAATAAGCAGCTTCTCTGCTGTTTGTGTTGCTCTAAAGTTAATCTGAAGTTTGTCGAATTGTGCGGAGTTCGTACAGATTTATATGTAGAATCCTTGCTACTGTTCAAAAAATTCTCCTTCTACACTAAAACGCTCAGAATTACTGTTAGTAGATGTGAGTGATTGTGGATTTGAGTGAACAACAAACGGGTAGATCATAGCTAGAGGCTGTTTTTTGTCTGTCTGGGAGGAGGAACAGACAGCGACATACTCCACTCTGGTTTATTAACTTTTTGGTATGAGGAAAATCTCTACTAATCTACTGGGCTCTAAAGAGGTCGAGCAGCAAGTGAACTCTGTAATAACAGGAACAGGAACACAGACAATAACATGCAGACCTGGATCCAACCGGGACCTGTTCAAAGAAACAGGTTTATCCAGTTATATCTGGATAAATCTGCTCTAACTTTCTCAGAACGGTTTAAGTTTTTATCAACAAAAGTTGACCACATAACTCCGTAAACATGCCTCTGGGAACAGGTGCTGGCTGTTGGATGGTCGCATACATTTCTCAATCTATTCTATCTTTAAGGCTCATAAAGCATCTTTTATTGCCAGTCTAATTTCACTACGTTGCATAACGTGACCTGATACCAAACATCTTTAAGATGTATTTTAAGATATTTTGACAGTGCTTTCACTATACTTGTTAGGAACATGTGGTGAGGACCAAATTAGCAGCCAGAACAGTTTGTAAATTCAGATCCTGGGCGCCTGAAGCCACAACCGCAATTAAAAAAAAGTCTGTGATAACACCTGGAAAAACTGGCTTTAACTCATCACAACATTTTCAATTTGTCAGCTGATATACGCAGGAGTTTTAGTCTTGTCCTGGATGATGCAACTTTTAGTCGTACTATTTTCACTCGTCCTTGTACAAAAGAATCCTTTTGTCTGTTTGTGAAATGGGGATTAGCTGGTCAAACTGGTCTCCTGACTGACAAAATTTCCTCTGCTCTCTTCTGTCTCACAGCAAATAACGTTTCCCTTGATGATGAGTGTTGGAGCAGCTGTGATTGGCTCTCTGCAGTTCGGCTACAACACCGGTGTCATCAATGCCCCTCAGAAGGTGAGTTAAAGCAACATTGTGTAGAATTGATCAATTTTGCAGTGGAATAATTGTAAACATGAACAGCTGTACACCAGCAGTTGTTGGATAGCATCACTTATGATTGAAAACAAGCCAAACAAGCACATGCAGCAACACAAGACCTAACACGCCAGCTAATATTACTCATTAATCTTTGCAACAAGTGAAGCTTTCTGCCTATCAGGGAAAGTCACACATGTAAACTAGTTATATAATGTTGCTTTAAATGTCTGCAAGCATGTTCAAACACTTTCCAAGAAAGTTTATGTCGTGTTTTTAGCCAACAAATATTACTATGTTTGCATTATATGGATGTTATCATTCATACAGTAGATCATTCTTCCTGCCAACAGACAGAAAGCGGAGGGGGGGTGGGTTAAGGGGTGAGATAATAATAGCAGCTTTCAGGCCTATCAGGCCCAAGGACATCTGTATTAACAGACTCTGAGTGATTCCTGTGGAAGAGAGTGTGTCCATGCCCAAAAATGGACCTCTGCTGAGCGCCAACCGGCTGAGAAAAGTCAGACAAAGTAACTCAGAGGAGATTAAGTGAATGAGATTGTCACATATCCCCATATCGATGCAGAATAATAGAAAATATGTTTTCATGGCCCCCCATGGACTAAATCTACTTGAGGTTTTATTAGCAGGCAGGTTTATCAAAGAAATTCATTTCCTGGGGATTGCCATTATTGCATTGCGTGCAAATAACCATCAGGTTAGTTTGCGTTGGTCTGAACACGCCCTGTGGGCACACAGCTGTCTGTCCACAGGTCACAGGTGTGTCACCAGACAGGCTTTAACTTCTCACATATGCAGAGTCCTGTGTGTGTGTGTGTGTGTGTGTGTCGGAGGCTGCCCGTCACAGTGATCACAGCTGTTTGTGGTGCTCTCGCTGTGAGGACAGACTGATTTTCATCTGCACGTCCGCTGTCATCACACTGTCAAAGCTGTCCTGGACTTTGATGTAAAGGACGCTTTGTTAAGGAGCTCCGAAAGAGTTGAGAGAGACAGGAAACCTTTACTTTTTGACGTGAAAAGACAGAAATGAGAGTCTGCGTGAATATATGATCATTTTATTTCTCTTTTCTTCATAGTCATAAAGGGCAGGAGAAGTGGGCAGCACACCAAAAAGGGGATTTTGGGTTTTTTGACATGTATGCACAAATTGTGCAATTGTCATGGATTGTGCAAACATAATGAAAGTCAATATTAAAAAGCCCTGTGTTGTTTTCTAATGTGGTTATGGATATTAAAGTCTTCCTAAGGCTGCAACTAACTAAACTTTATTATATCATGATACAATAGTTGTTCTAGTAAATAACCATACACCTCTATACAAACAAAAACAACAGCCTCAGATGAGGTAATACTTAAGTTAAAAACAAACATTGTTTTGGTCATTTCTGGTTGAAAAGTTTCTATTGAATTATAAGAATAGCTGACTTATCGTTGCAGCTCTTAGTTGAAAAGTGTTCACGACTTACTGGCATTTCATAACATTTAATCCAGTATTTCGCCTCCACAACACTGCAGTTGTTAGTGTAGCACAGATTGGCCTCCACCATGAAAACAGCACGTGTTCGGCTTCATGCAGCTCGGCTCAGGAGCCTCGAGTGCCTTGTGAGTGGCTGGATGAGGGGCTGCAGATTGAGAGGGGAGGCGGTGAATATGTGGTCTGTTACACACTGGGCAAGTGTGAACCTGCCCTCTTGGCTCTTTATCCCCATTCTCACACACACACACGGAGGTCTGAGCAACGTCACGTGCAGAAAAACAGTTTCCCAACACAGGATCCTAATCCTTCATTAGTTAATGAGCACTTAAGAGGCTCTAACTTTACAAATACAACTTTTATATAGCAGCAGCTCTTGAGATTATCAGCAGCACCTCTCCCCTCTGTGCTCCGCTGGTGATAAAGGCTGCAGTGATGCTGCTGCTGCCTGGACGTGACGCAGGTGGTCCGCCGTGTTAGAGCGTCTCTGATTAGATACGCTCTTTCAAGGGCCTGCTGCCCTGTCCTCCTCCCGCTCCTCCTGCATGTCGGCCTGTGCCAGAGAGCCAGTAGTATCCTTGTTTGGGAATATAATCGAAAGGTCATCCGTGTTTTGTTTAAATTGAGATTAATTTTGGAAACATCTTTGGTGCTGAAGGTTAATGCTTCTAGATGAAGCTTGTTTCTAAAGGTTTTATCTGTCCTCCTGAAGAAATGTTTTAAATACCGCTACTGAAATATGGCTCCCTTTGGGCAAGGTTATTTTTAGGACCTTCTTCACACCCATGAACCTTCTGTAAAGTAAAAATAAAAAGTAAACAAGCCAAAAAACAAAAAAAAATGCTGAATTCCCTTTTATTTTCCACCCTGTGCTTGCTGAACACAGTGCTCACCTTGACGGCTCGGCTAGCAGCCAGCTACGTGCACTGACAGCATGAATAGACAGCTTGTTTCATTGTGCGGTTAGAGCCAGCTGGTGGTTTGACTGCTCAGGCTATTCAGAGTAAGACTTGGAAGAGAACACAAAATAATTCTGTAACTTTTCCAAGATTCAAGTTAGTGAAAGTGTCACTCTGTCACCGTCGTCTTGGCCCGACAACAACACAGAGTTACTTTTTGTTTCGCTTCTTTTATTCTCTTTGAGATGTCGGCGGCGATTCAGAGGCCTGGAAACAGCCTCCATACAGTGAATATTAAAGCAATTAGCCACAAGAGGCCATTGTTTACAGTCACATTAGAACAGCTCAGGGGCTTTCATCGGCAAAACGCCGAGCTAAACCGAAAGCCTCATTCATGCTCCCTTTATGTACAAAAATGGACGAATCCACTTTAAAAGACGACATCGTTACTGCCTACAAACTTGTCTGTGTATCCACTAGAAAGCAGCACAGCTCCGGGTCAAAAGTTTCTGACATGACGACGGCGAAGGGAAGCTGTAATAATGCATTAGCTTTCCCTGTTCATGCTCTCAGACTTGAGGCAAAAACTGTGCAAAATATAGTTTCCCATTGCCTCCTCTGCCACACAACTAAACTCCTGTTTCCAGGATAATTGAAAGGTCGGCTTATACACGATCAGTTATATGCATGTATAAACCTCAACAGAGATGAAAAGTAAGGGAGATGGCCATCATCGGTTAAAGAAAAGGTGTATATAAGTAATTTTTACACAAGATTTACATTTTACTTGTCTGCCCCAATCTACCGATCCTTATTACGTTTTTGTTCTGTTCATCTGTGCCAAAAAGCGACATTAAATCTACTATAATTTATCAAAAACACACAAAAACTTCCAAGAGTGATGAATACTTTTTCATATATATCTTTGTATTCATGCAATCTGCTCAATTTTCTTGCAAACAGTGCTGGGAAAAGTAATGGAGGCACTCAAATTACATACAAATATTAAACTTTTAAGTGCAGTTTTTGAGTTAATGCACTTAGTTATATAAAGCCAGAGGCCAGTGAAAGCTCTTCTAAATAAGGCAGTTTGTACGGGGTGAATGTACAGTACAGTGCTGGCTGCGGTATCACTGAACAAGGTCTTGTGAGTGTAAGTTGATAGTGGATGTGACCCAAGCCTTGTGTCAGTGTCACCCATAAGAACTTTTTCCTAACTGCTCGGTCAGGACACTGCTGAGTTTCTTTTCCACATGTCAACATTGAGCACCAGCACATCTAGTACTTATACAAATATAGGCGATGTTACACGATCGCAGAGGCGCGTGACAGAGCTGCAGCTGGTGCTCGGTAACGAGAGTGCTGCCGATGGAGGGTCAGACATACTGGTGAGGTCACAGGGTTAAGGGTGCGCTCAGACGGGGTGGTGACCTTTCTGAATCATACGAGAGGTGTCACTGTGACGCACACATAAACAGACACAGGCTCGGCTACTTAACCCCTGTCACTAGCTGCGCTGGGCGTGTTTGTCAACATAGTCGCCGGCGATGAGGAGGGAGGGGAGCAGAAATGTGACACTTCACCAGGCTGGTGAACTTCCTGGTTGCCAGGAAATGGGAATGATCATCTAGTGCTGCCACCAGCTGGTCACACAGAAACAGCTCAACTAGGTGCTGCAGAAGTCATCATCACTAGTATTTTATGGAGATCATGAATTTTTAACAAGGCTACTGTTGTTGTTTTTTGTAAACAGTGCATTTTCTTCAACTTTAAATATGATTAAGCTTTTATAAATATATATTATTCGAATGTCTTAGAACAGACAAAAGTTTTTACGAAATGAATGACAGAAACAAAGACAAAAATAAAGAAAGGGAGGGGGAAATAGATACATAAAAATATAATAAAAATAAAATCCAGCTAAAGAAAATATAAAATATAAATCAACTGAATAACAAATAAAATTTTATAACATAAGCTAAGTAAATAAAAGGAATAAAATAAATAAATATAAACAAATGTATATAACTATATACCTAAAAAGAATAATACAAATATATGAAAATAATAAATAAAAATAAATAAGAACAAACTACCTAACATAAATAATCAATATGCAATAAATAAAAGTAAATAAGACTAAACTACATTAGAATTAATATGTTGTGGTGTACTGCCACAGATATTCCAGTCAGTGACTCGGTGAAAGCACACCGCTGTAGAGAAAACATTTAAAACCCAAGACAAAATGAGAGCATCACTGTGAAAAACTATAATTATTTGATCTCAATTATATTAATCAAAAATAGCTGGAAGCTAAATTTCAAATCCAATGTGATTTACCACCCTGAGCTCAACCATCTCCATGTATCGACCCTAGCAAGAGGAAAAAATAAAGCATTAAAAAAGCTATTTAAAAAATATATAGAATATTTAACCTTTTTTTTCTTCTGCGGCAGATCATTGAGAAGTTCATCAATGTGACGTGGGCTGAGCGCTACCAGGACCAAATCCCCCAGGGCTCCCTCACCGCCATCTGGTCCGTCTCTGTCGCCATCTTCTCTGTTGGCGGCATCTTCGGCTCCTTCTCTGTCGGACTGTTTGTCAACCGCTTTGGAAGGTAAAAAAGAAAAAATAATCCTTAAACCTTTTATAGTTTTTATACCTGTGTTAAATGTATCTTGTCCTTTGTTGCCTACAGGAGGAACTCTATGCTGATGGCCAACGTCCTCGCCTTCATCGCTGCCATTCTGATGGGCTTTTCCAAGATGGCGAGCTCCTGGGAAATGCTGATCATTGGTCGTTTTGTGGTGGGGCTTTACTCCGGCCTCTCCACAGGCTTCGTGCCCATGTATGTGGGCGAGGTTTCCCCAACAGCCCTCCGAGGAGCCCTGGGCACCTTACACCAGCTGGGCATCGTTGTCGGCATCCTCATTGCACAGGTTAATGATGTTCCAGTGGTTTTATTTTAATACTGTAACATAAATTATGTTCCCATCAACACATTTTAATGTGCAATGATTTGCATGAGAAAAGCCTAATGGAAACACCAGAATTGGATTTCAAAAATTTGTTTTTACGCTCGCTTGTTTGCGAAAAATTGTTAATGCACTTAAGAGGCGATAGAAATACTTTTTTCGAATAAGTTCTGACGTATCGATCGTTTAACTCACATGACTGATCAGCTGTTTCCAAGCTGACATGAAAGAAAAGAAGTCTTCAAATTAAATCCAATTCTCATGGGAGGCCAAAATTGTCTTTTTTTGTTACTTTTTCCTCTCTTGTGCAATCTCTTCTCCTGTTTACTGATGGATTATATACATTACACTGCCATCTTCTGGCAAAAGTATATTCATGCAGCTTTGTTTATTTGCCAATTCACATTTTCTTTTATGCAAAAGTTCAAAATTTCACGACAAAGTTCGATTCGACTTTCATGGAAACACGGCTAGTGATAGTGAAGTTACCCTCGGAGATAACAATGCAACCTTGTGGATTTTTTAAATTCCAGGTGTTTGGAATGGAAGCAATCATGGGCAACGATGACCTGTGGCCGCTGCTGTTGGGCTTCACCTTCATCCCCGCTGTGGCTCAGTGCATCCTGCTGCCTCTCTGCCCCAAGAGCCCCCGATTCCTGCTCATCAACAAGAACGAAGAGAACAAGGCCAAGACCGGTGAGTTCACACACACACACACAGACTTTTAAAACCTCTAATAACAGCTTGTAGAGTTAACAACCTGCTTTCTCTCTGCACGTGCTCAGTGTTGAAGAAGCTCCGAGGCACCACAGACGTGAGCGCCGACATGCAGGAGATGAAGGAGGAGAGCCGGCAGATGATGAGGGAGAAGAAGGTGACCATCCCGGAGCTTTTCCGCTCGCCCCTGTACCGCCAGCCCCTCCTGATCGCCGTCGTCCTGCAGCTCTCCCAGCAGCTGTCTGGCATCAACGCTGTGAGTGTGCAGGCTTAGACACGATCCCTCTGTTCCCGCTGAGGGCTGTCACAGACTCAGAAGAAAAGACTCCGAGAAAAATCACTTTTCCCTGACGTGCTCGAGACACATTTACACCAGAGCGACAAAAGGGATAGGAGCAGAAATCCTGAACATACCTACAAGTCTAAAGGAGGACTCTCTCATGTTTAATCTTTGTGGTTGTCGTACTTTCTAGGTATTCTACTACTCCACTCGGATCTTTGAGAAAGCTGGAGTCGAGCAGCCTGTCTATGCCACCATCGGAGCCGGCGTGGTGAACACCGCTTTCACTGTCGTATCGGTGAGTAAAGTGTTTAAAAGTTGATGTTAATTCCCCATCACAGTACAGATAAATAAACTTTAAACACATTTAGTTATAGGGATACTTTCCTGCAGAAATGGTCATTAATTCATGATCTTTTATTGTTGTTTTTTGACACATATGAGGTGGTAAATTGTCTTCTGTTCTTGCACTGCACATATTAGAAATCAGTTTGCACTCAAACCTTAAATGTAAAGTGTATTTCTCGCAGTCAGTGCAGTAAATATAAAAGCTTTTTGAACTACTGTGCATGTAGGCTGTGAATGCTGTATCACTTATTCCTCATCTTGTTTATTTTCCCGTGCAGCTGTTTGTTGTAGAGCGTGCAGGGCGTCGGTCTCTGCACCTGCTGGGGCTGCTGGGAATGGCCGGATCTGCCGTCCTGATGACCATCGCCTTGGCTCTGCTGGTAGGTTTGTCTTGAGTCTTTAAGACACTGTAGTTCTCAGGATTCCCGCTGAGTAAAAACCAGTAAACTAACCTCTTCCCTGCTCCTCTGTTTCTTGTAGGAGCAGTTCAAGTGGATGTCTTATCTGAGCATCGTGGCCATTTTCGCCTTCGTGGCCTTCTTCGAGATCGGGCCGGGTCCCATCCCCTGGTTCATCGTGGCAGAGTTGTTCTCTCAGGGGCCCAGGCCTTCAGCCATCGCTGTCGCTGGTTTCTCCAACTGGACTGCTAACTTCATAGTGGGAATGGGCTTCCAGTATGTAGAGGTGAGGAGAAAAAGGAAACGGGAACACCTTAATTTCATAGGACTTAATTTGGATATATTGAATAGGGAAAATTAGACAAAAGTTGTCAAGTTTAAACGTTACTTGGACCAACTTTGTTTTTCTCAGTGATCCACAAGTGATATCTCACTGTTAATTCAGACCAGTAAAATGGTGTTAAAATTACGATGAGAAACTGGAGCTGAAGCTCTTTTTTTTTCTTTTTTTTTTTTGGCAAAAGTGGCATCACACAAACACAATTTTAGAATTAATAGAATCAATTCGTTTTAATTTTGCTTGTTAACTAGATTAGATTATGGAGCCTTTTAATTAATATTTATCTTTATTTTGTATATTTTTTTTTTAACACTATCTTTTTTAATTTAATGATTTTTTAAATATATATTTAGGAGTCTTTTGATCTGTTGATCAAAATGCGACAATGTTTATAAGAAAATTTTATAAAATAATAAAGTTCTCTAGTTTAATTATATCCACTTATATGAGTTGATTTTCAAAGGAATGTGACTGAAAGAATTTAGATAAATCTAAATAAGTAAATATCAATTAATTTAGAATAAACTATACACGGTCGCCCGTAAATTGGAATAATTTTGTTTTCAGACACAATGATAAACACTTTATCTGTCAATAATAAATCACATTGTCACAGTCATTTCATGTAAAGAGGTAAAATAAATGTAATTCTAACTCAATGATCGACTGTGTTTCTCCTGTAAAGTTGATCCAGTCTTTTATTTTGATAGACTTCCCAGGTTATGGAGTCTGAATTGCCTTAATCGTCACATTTTTCATACTTAATTTGCTCATAATGCACTAAAGTGGTTGATCAGAATGACCTGCAGGAAAGAAAAGATGCTTAGTTCAAGTGACCACAATACATTTTTAAACTTTGTTTATGGTTTAATAATGGATAATGAATGATTTCTTGAGGACTGAACCTTGCTGGGACTCTGCTGACTCTCCTCTTCTCTCCTCTCTGCTCTCAGGAGCTCACAGGCCCGTACGTGTTCATCATCTTCACCGTGCTGCTGCTCATGTTCTTCATCTTCACCTACTTCAAAGTGCCGGAGACCAAGGGCCGGACGTTCGACGAGATCGCTGCCGGCTTCCGCCAGACGGCCGCCACCGGAGGAGAGAAGCACTCGCCGGAGGAGCTCAACAGCCTGGGAGCGGATTCTCAGCTCTGAGCGGCTGAAGCTTAACCCCCTAACAAACTCTTTCTCAGACCCGAGGGGGGACGAGAAGGGTCTACTAACTAGGAGTAGACACATCCATTGGTAGAATAATTTTCACTCTGTCACCACATTTCGGGCGCCATTACCAAACACAGAACCGCCCTGTGTGATTCTCCAACATGACGTCCTCCGCTGCCCCTCTCACGCCACACAAACAAACAAACAAACACTCGATGGGCACTGTGTCGCCTGATGTGGAGAGGGGAGTCACGGATAGATGGGGAAGGTTTTTAATACTTTAAAAGATATTTTGAAGAAGGAAAAGTCTGCATCAATCAACCTTTTTTAAATCCTTTTTTCACTGAATATATTACAGATGTATGCTTATGCTCTGTTCTTTTTAGCCTGTTACCGAGCAGTCAGTCTGTTATTCTCTGGTTTTTAGAGCGCTGCAGCTGTAGTTCACTGTGCAAAATACCTGTTTGTATCAACATACTGTAAAGCTGTATCACTGTAGATGCTGCACAGCTCCAATCCCCACCAGATGGGGCACTGCCCTCAGAAAAGGTCCCAATGCTCCACTGAGGAGGAATAACTTATTTGTGCCTTTTTAAGGATGCAAACTGTGATATGTTGGTGTATTGCTGTGAGCATTTCCATTTTTTCTTCATGAAATTTATTAGACTAATAGTAACAATCCAAATATTATACATTTTTGTTACCTTTTCACTCCTGCTGGACAAGTTTTGGCAACACTTTCTCTGACACAAATGGCTACAATGCATTATAATTAACTTATAGCATTTCATAATTGTACTTTAAGCACTCATTTATATTTATAACACTTTATAACAATATCAAAACACATTATAAAGCAATTTTTTGATGACTTATTGGGTCAGTTTTCATAGTACTTTATATTTGCTGGTAACTTACTGACTTATTGCAAAGGTCAGGGTGTATTTTGTGTTTTATTTCCATTTATTATAATGTAATAATACTTTATATAAGAAGTGGCCCTTGTGTACTAAGTGAAGTAATGTAAGTATCCTGAGGTATAGGCAGATATTATACATTACAAGTGGTCATTGTTTGCTTTTAGGAAAGTGAAAAATATAATTAATTGAAAAATTCAACTCTTATTTGACACAACTTATTGTAGACAGTTACAATTTACAAATATGTAATTATACAGAGCTATAAACAGATTTTAACACATTGCAAGTGTGTTTAAAATGTATTATAGACACAGGCTATAAAAAAAAGGTCAGTGAGTCACCAGCAATATTTAATATTATACTTGACCTTGTATGGCATAAAATGCTTTACAATGTGTTGATTTTTGTTGTAAATCATTATGGATATTTTTGAGTGTTTATAGCCATAATTATAAAGTGCTATAACCAGATTATAATACAGTTATATTCATTATAAACAGGGGTGTCGTACAGAGTGTTACCCAATATTTGACTGTTTTTATTGCTACACAAAATACTTTTATTGGTGAAAATGTCCAAAACAAAACAGTCATATATCAAGAAATTCCTCTACCTCCATGCATTTTATTTTATGCTTTCCTGTTTAGCAGTAGATTGGATTAAATGAATATCGACTGTGCAGGAGGAACTGTATCTGCACAGATCAGCAGCACAGCGCTGAACTCGGCCGCAGAGTAGAATAAATAAATCATTCATCCGTTTTACCGTGACATGAGATAAGTTCACGCTCACAATCAGCAGCCACAAAACCAAAAATCTGTCTCACAACAGCAGAACATTTGTGAGATTAAGTGCCCGTCGGAAACAATCGAGCCTCCTTTGCCTTGAAGCCTTCTGCAGCCTTATCACTTCGGAGCAGGTCGACCTGATCTGACTGAAAGCTTCTGTCAGGAGGCGATCTTCACTCAAGTGCTGTTTGAGTCCAGATTACCTGTAGAGCTTCCAAAGTTTCTGGGTCTTTTCACACAAACGGGAGCGGCAGTGCTGCAGGTAAAAAATGAAAGAAAGAATATATAATGGGGACCAAAATGAGCCTGTCGAAAGCTTCCTGAAAGTGCCTCTCGGGTCAAACTCCCAGTGTTCCTCCACAAAGTGCATAATGTGTCATAGGAGGCAGTGGTGCACTGAATCCTGCAGTATTGTCAGCTGTGTCTCTCCGGGTTGTTTGCTGCAGTAGCTGGTGAAAAACTGTCTCAGTTTGCCTTTAGCTGTCCAAGCCGCTGTCTACGACTGCTGTATGACTTTTTTCTCCTTTTCTTTTAATGCGTTGTTTGAGGAACGTTCTCTTTTTTTAGCAGCACTTTATTATTCACAGTGATATTTCTTTGTTACTGAGGTTGTTTTTCCGTCATTTTCTTTTTTACTCACAGTGT
>CAFUXE010000957.1:452423-495191 GCA_903364295.1 Serranus cabrilla
AGTATGTGTCTGCTTGTGTTGCAATGACAAATATTGATTTCAGTGGTGGTGTTTTTATCTTTCCTTTACAACTTTGAAATGAACACATGGATCGATGTTCTACTTTCAAAATAAGGGAAGTAAAATAACCTCCAGGCTGTTCTTTCTGCCAACGTTATTGTGTAAAAACAGCACAAACAGCACGGGGTGGGCATTTCAGGCAACGCGTTGAAATGGTTTTCCTCTTTCCTTGGTAGAAAACCTTTTTGGTTTCCTGTGGAGGATTACTGTAGCCGGCTCCTGCCCCATACAGAATCACAGTTAAAAGGCCATACATCATTTAAAAAAAACAAATGAAATTCAATTTTCTATAAACAGCACTTTTCCAAGTGCCCCGTGAATATTGGAAAAAAAGGCTCTCCACATGCTGTGCATATTGGATTATTTGCATTTATACCTCCTCTCCTGTCCTCTCCTCTGGGCTCTGTGTAAAGGGCTTCCTAGTTGGGCTGAGGACCTTTTAAATGAGATGTAGAATAAAGTGATATATCACAATTTTAACAGTAATGCCTTGTAATGTCCAGCAGGGGGCGACTCCGCTGGTCACAAAAAGAAGTCAGTTATATATAAATATGTATATTGTAAACATTCTCCGAGTGAGTTTATAGTCTCAAACACTAGTTTTAACTCTTCTTTAACGCAGCATGATGTTCATTTGGTAACTTATGTCTCTGAGAGAGTTACACTTATCTATATGTATGTTTAATTTCATCATCCGTCTTTTTCCTCGTTACTGTTTGATGCATTTTTGTTCACCTGCTGGTTGTTTTTAAACTTGACACTGACAATTTCAGTATCATGATAGCTGTATCTTGCACCTGTTTCAAGCTTATATGCTGCAAAAACCAACACAGAGCAGCCCATTTAAGATTTAGTGAAGGGGAGAGTCGTATTCATTCACACCGTTATGGAGGTCTCAGTCGATGCACTGCAGAGAGGCATGGAGGCATGCAGGGTGGGGGGACATGAATAATTCAGCCGCTCCGCCACAGTGAGCCCTGGATTCCCATCCTCCACCCCACCAGCCTTGATCCCAGGGGACCCGCAGTGGGCTTGTAGTACAGCTCAGCCGGCGCTGCAATTGCACTGTTGCAGCGGAAAAGACTGAAAGGGAACTTCAGGTTCATTAGGTGACTGTGGGGGAAAATCACCTGAATGCAGAGACTCACCGGATACAGCTGCTTAAACGCAACCCTCGAACTTGTGTAAGGTATAATTAACCTGCACCACGCTAATGGGAGGAGCGGTGGATGGCACAAGAGGAAGTTTAGTAAATTTATTCTGCTGGTTCCCTCAGAGTAAGCTGCTTTGGAAGAGAGCATCAGCTAAAAATGCAAATCTGATGCAAAATGAAGTGCGAGCTAAGCAAAGTTACCAAAAACCCAAAATGTTCAAGACACTGAAATAGATGGATCATTTAAAACAAATGAACAAAATGAGCCTTTACTCTGTTTCAGACTAAGCTTGTGTTAAATGTGGTAATGCAGCACAACAGTAATAAACCCCCATATCACAGCCTCTCACACACCAATGTTCTTTGCATCTCATTTAAAAAAACAAAAAAGAAAGCTGTAATTAACCAAGGTCTCTCTCCAACATAATTGCCAATATCCACAATATCAGCTGCACTGCAAAGCACAATCCCCTCTCTTTTAAATTGTGCAGAGTGTTTTTCTCTCTCTCTGTCACACACACACACAGACACGCAAACTAGCGTGTGCTGTCGGTTGATATATGCAAAGTGAATTGGAGGGAGGATAAGGAGACCCACTTAAATGCTCTGTTGAAACAAAGAGTGAATCATCTTCAGCGTCTCTGTGGCTCCTTTGGGAGAGAACGCTGTATGATCTGACATTATGCTGTTTACTGCTTTTTGTTAATAGACATTACACTGAGTCAAAAAGAGACGAAAATTTGCATTTTCCATAACCGCTTAATCACGGCAGCTCTAGATTTACCAGCATGCTTTGGGTGAAATGCAGGGAAACGTGAACTGAGAGAGCTTTGGACTGTGGAGGAAGAACTGGAGGAACCAACAGGCAGCAAATAAGAAAAAGTAGATCCACCATTCTGCTCGTTTTACGGAAAAAGACAAACTAGTTTCATTAAATCTAGAAAAAAAGGTTGCACAGTTAGATTTTGAGAGTAAAATGGTGTTTTCGGCTGTATTGGCCCCTCTCTCCTGTATGAATATGAATGGAAGTTCCTGCTCATGCACTGGTAGCTGAGCAGCTGGTGAAGCATGAAGCAGCTGATGCCAAGCGAGGCTCCAGCGCTCCGCCTGAACAAATGCGAGGCTCCTCGTGTGGTGGAACACTAAAAATGGTGAAACAACTGCGGCTGCAGACGCTCTGCGCTCGGATATTATGTAGATCGGGTTTGCTCTGTGTGGTTGAACATGCCAGTGGCTTCTAACTTCAAATATCAGGACATAGTAAGTTCTCATTTCTGTTCCCAATCGAGCTTTCATGCAAGAAATTTGCATGGAGGTACAAACAGAAGGGTGTTACGTCTCATATTTACTCAGTTAGTTCGACTGTCCTCTGGTGCGATCTTGCTGACGTAGTCGTAGTGGTTGACGGCGATGCCGAGTTGAAATTGGTGGAGTGGGTGGGAGGGGAGGTGGACGAGTGAAGTGACGGACTTTTACCCAGGAGAAAAGGGTTTCGTGTATCGTATGACAACAAAATGAACGACTTTTTACATAATTTCCATTTTAAACATAACTTCCGTTTTTTGTAACTTCTGTGGCTCACGTCTGCCTCGTAACTACTTCACTTCCAGCATTTCTGTACATTTATTTACTGTTTAAACTGTCTTTTATAATGTCTAACCAGGAAGTTTTTTGTCCTTAACCTAGGTCAGTAGTTTTGTAGCCTAAATTCACAGAAACTGCAGCCTTTTTTACAACCGCGAACCACAAATGTGTATGTAAAATGATGTCATTTTTAGAAAGCTCTGCTGTTAAAAAACGGTCCGTTCTGTCGTCAAGGTTGGAGATCTTGTTGTTTTTTATATAATCCTGCTGACAAACATACAGCTGATTGAGAAAAGGCGTTTTCAGGCTGTTTGATCAAATTAGTGGTGCGTGTGGCACAAAGTTACCTGGAAAAGTGCGAGCGTGACAAAGACGGTTCACAGCCTGTTATTTCTGACACTGGCTCAGCCTCCAATCACCCATAAACCCCGGCAGCGTCTTGCCTGACCCATGTCGTCTGACGATCAATAAGTCCTGTGGTACATGTGTGATGGATGATCCCCCACAAATAATCCAGCTTGATAGATGAACCTATACATATGTAAGACGTGAAGCCGGCGGGTATAGAGGCAGCTGGGAATGGACGCGATGCTGCAGCCTGAAGGTAGAAACTGGAGATTAACAGAAGCCACATGAGCAGTCAAATAAATGTTTTTGTCTTAGTGAAAAGAGAAGACTTTCAGTTGACTTATGGGCTGCACAGCAGGGGGTTAACAAATTAAATTCAGAGCTGAACAAGCGTAATTTATTGCAAGAGTTATGCTGCCTAACAGTTTCAGTCCCAGTGTTTCCACTCAATGTTTCTTACTCACACCTGAATCTATCATCCCAGCAAACAATGCACATGCACACCTTCCTGCTCTCCATCCTCCCACCTGATCTCTTTCTCCACAGATCTGCTTTTCAATCATTGAGGGGGAGTTAGGAGCAGCAGATAGTGGAAGCTCTTCTCTCACAGGCATCCAACAGTAATGCTCTGGCTTATTACACTAGCGCTGAGATTAAACTGGGTTATATCGATCCCAGGCTCAATGGAGCTCGCGGCACGGACTAGTGGGCACAGATCACCCAACCGCGCCGCCCCCGGAGAAAAGGATAAGGTGCTTCTTTGGCACAGAAGACAAGTGGAGATAACACATTTTAGAGTAATCTAGTAAAATCATGAAGCAGGAGGCACACAGCACAGATGTTTCTCTCCCTTTGGATGAACATATCTTTCAGCACTGATTAAGATTTTACCGGAGAATCCTGAGCAGTTAGATCGCAGGATGGAGCGGCGCAGATAACCTTCTCTTTCTTGTTTTCTATTTTCTATTTTCTGCCGATAAGGAGCCGCCTATTTTGCTGGTAGCGTGTTATTGATGGCCACAATTGTGTTTCCAAGTGCACGTTCCTCCTACATGATTTCTCTTCTTCTCTTTTATAGTCAGCCATCTATCCTAAAGAGCGTCACCCACATGTCAGGATCATGTGTAGCTGAAATTACAGAACCCCTCGCAGACAAATCAATTTGCACATGCACCTCAGCCGAGGCCAATCACCTTTACTGACAACATACAGCATGTAGTAAAAAGAATTACTGCACAAAGCACTGCTGAGGAGCCTGAGGTAGAAAAAAACTGATAACATCAACATGATTGTGGTTGCAAATCAGCCGTTTACTACATTCACAGAAGAGTAAAAGCAGTTTTGAAGACCAATCTTTTTGTTTTATCCGTGCAAAAAGTCCAATGTATCAGAGGGTGAAACTGAACACGAACTAATCCACAGAGGAGTTTAGCTTTTAGGCCTCTCTTGGATGTACAGTGGATGTCTGAAGTGCTTTTTCAAACTGCAGAAATCCACATAAAATAATGGAAGCACATGCAGGGAGGGAGCCGCAGCAGCCGGCGCTTGTAAAGCAGGAAACACATAAAATGTTGTCATCAGTCCTCCTCCAGCCGTGTGCATTCTCCCACTCTCATATGTGAATAAATCGTGACTCACGTAGAGAGGAGAGTCAATGGCACTACACATGCTGGCATGTATAATAGGAAGAATGAGTAATTACTTTGATTTATGACATGAAAAGGATTTTTAAAAAGATGTTATTCAATGAGAGTGTGTGCTTTTTCTACTTGGCTCTAAAACATCCATCATCAAACATATAATTTCAGACACAATGGCGCCAAAATGGGGTGACATGCACCAACGGGAGCACATGCAGAGAGGCAGCCGTGCCGCTCCGTACGAGTATTGAAAAGCCAGCGCTTAACAATCACAGCCAGCGGTTCGACGTTCGCCATCCTCCGGGGTCACGCTGTCTCTCACTCTGAAATGCAAGTGCATCCTGACTCATGTAGAGAGTCTATTTATACTGGAGCTCCCAGTGCAGAGTGGGACATAATGTTCTCTGGTTAACAGGAGAGGCCGAACCGGACTTATGGAGAATTATGACGCCCACCTCCATTTCTGATTTACCTGGATAAGAGGATTTGTCCTTATTAGATAGGGCTCGTGAACAGCGCGGCTCACTAAAATGAATTGATTATGGAGCTCTGGTGCGAGACAGCTTCAGCTGACCGCGAGGCTTCCCGTCAGATACTGGAGAATTAGTCTACAAATGAGCTTTTAGCTCCAACTTGCCAGCGTTTTAGTAGTTCTTTCGGAACAATCGTACTTACTTTCTTGCTGAGAGTTAGATAAGAAGCTTAATTCATGTCTGGCTGATAAACTCCAGCAAGGTAATGATTAGCTTAGCTTAGCATACAGATGGGAAATAGGAAAGTTTATTCTCACAGAGTGGCTGACGGGAATATTATTACCTGTTTTCTCTACTGTTTTTCTGACATAATATCTAATCTTCTTATCTCATCTTATTTTTTTAAATTTAGTTTGTGTGTTCATATTGGATTTATTTAATAGTGATACAGAGTGAGTGGAGGAGACAGAGGGGAGGACATGCAGGAAAAGGCTCAGAGCCTCTGTGGTTTGTGCTCTACCAGTGTGTCACCAGAACGCCCCATAATTAGCACATTTTAAGATAATCTCTCCCTCTCTACTCTGTGTGATCAATAATGCACCAGTTTCAGATTTTCAAATGAATGAATGGGCGTTGTCAGCTGTTATTTCTTTCCCATAATTGTCGGCAAGTAAAGGTCTGCTGCACTGCACAGCAGGTCCAAAACGTTGTTGTCAGCCCATTTAATTGTCGGTTGTTTTCATTACATTTCAGTATCCGATCAGACACCACGACTGTTGTCATAGTTATATACATGCAAAGAAGATTTTTAAAAAAAAGAAAAGAAAAATATGATCATTACCTCCACCAAAGAGGTCATGTTTTCATCGCGAATGTCTGTCTGTCTGTTTGTTTGTGTACAAAATAACTCAAAAAGTTCTGCACAGATTTGGATGAAATTTTCAGACAACGTGTGTATTGGGACGAGGAACGGGTGATTAGATTTTGGTGGTGAGCGGTGATCCAGAACACCATCTGGAATTTATATTGTGCCTCAGTGACCATATTGCCTTCACTAACTGCCGCCTTCTAGTGGATGAAATATTCCAATGCCAGTGTGCTCCCAAAATACATGCTTTAATCCTTTAAGTGTGCAGTTTGGTATTGAGTAACTGACCCTATTGCCTTGGTTCTCAGTAGTTTAACATTTCCATGAACCACATTGTTACCATTTTGAAACAAAACTACTGGGTTAATGTCAGAAAAATACGTTTGTTATAGAAGTTACATAGTGTATAAAAATAACTCGCTCGTTCACACATGGGACCCAAACAACAGGCTTTTTGGTTGAAGTCATGTCTGTTTGACCCATCCGACCACTCCGTCTTCTTCATTCGCTTCTTGTACATCATCTGATTTCTCAAGAGCTCTGAGCGTCACATAAATCCACAGATGAGTTTACGTTACAGGCACTTTGAAGCCCTGTGACAAAGGCAACCTTGTGATATAGACAGCCTGAGACATTACGGCCTAATTCCACTGCAGCCCTGACGGACTCAAACTCACGGACAGGCGTAACTCCGTGTGGAGTCACACTCACAGCTGAATGAAGATCCTTTCATTAAGGTGTAGGCTGCAGCAAGCTTCAGGACAAACTCCATCACCAGGAAACATGTTTAGTAACTGTAGATTTGTATCAGTTTTACACCGCACCAATAATAGGATTCAGAAGTAAGTGTGTGTTGACAGAGAGGCAGCAGATTAATTATGTTCGCTCCAATGTCGTCTGAAGCAGAGACGAGTCAGAATCAGAAGCTTTGGTGTGTCGCTGCGAATACAGAGAAATGGAAAAAGCAAAAATGACTCCTGAGAGGTTTGTAAGCCTGCACTGATGCAGACTCTCTGTTGGAGCGCTCTATCATCCACTTCCACTCCACGATAAGTGGTTTTGGAACGCACTTACACTCAATGCAAACCTGCAAACGGAGTAATACTGTGTGATACTGGGTGATACTGGCTGGGGGAGGATTGGAATGGGGTCTGTGTCACCTTGGACTTGATTTATATTGATTCATTGATGAAAATAAATATTTGCAACCCTAGCTTTTTCAAGCTGCATTTAGTATCTGTGCTCCTCACCTGTGGAACAAGCTCTGACTGTTTACTTCAGCTTTCTCATTTATACAATACATTCAGTTTTTAATCCTTTTAAACTGATTTTTCAATGGTTTTTATAACCTTCTAAATACACACTTACTGTCTTAATATATTTCTAATACGACTTCTCATCCTAATGTCTATTTTAATGTCTGTTGTATTTTTTTGCCTCTGTAAAGCCCTTTTTTTTTTTTTCAATATTTTGTCTTCAAATAGTCCTTTACATTAACTAGTATGAAATCTTTAAAGGCTGTTTTCTCAAAATGAGTTTTTCCTCTTGCTTTGAGCCAAAAAGCTCAACTTCAGCTGCACTTACAGACACCAAACTTTTACCAGTTTTATTCCTAACTATATTGTTAAGGTTTATACAGAGATGTTTGTCTACATATCAGTTATATCCTGATTTATAACACTTTGTTCCTAAAAAACATGATGAATATGTATTTTTGAATGGCTTTTGACTGTATTTTCTGTTTCAGACATCTCAATTTCCCTCCAAATTAGTGCATATTTAATGAGTTCACAGCTAATTTGCATATCTAAACATACAATTACAATACAAAAAAAAGAAAACTTATAATGCAGAAAAATGTAAATTGAATGTAAATAACAACCATGGTGATATCTATTAGTTAAAAAATACCCTGTTCACCTGTAGTGTCTCCCCTTTTTCTCTCCTTAAAACTTTTCACATAGAAGCAGCAAAATGTAAAGTTTTACACTTGAAACGAAGGTAACTGACTGATCGAACTCGTATTAAAGTATCTAAGAGAAGAAATAATGATCTTATATTTAAAAATGCTGTTCTCTGGATCAGAATACAAACCTGAGTAGAACCTGCTTGTTCTACCTGACAGTAAACTGAAAAAACCTGGCCCTTTCATTAGTCGTATCACTGAAATGAAATGACAGTGCAGCTCGTTACAGGCACATGCTGTTGACATTTCCCTGCAATTTCTGTGCAGTGTGGAGCCAAGGTCTGAATAATGAATACAGATCTATTAGGCAGCCTTGATGCCCTTCTCCCGACAGGCAGACTGTGTCCTCGCTCGGCCCGCTCTGCAGATTGTTCACTGATTTCAACGCTCGACTCCGGCTCTTCACATCCTCACAGAAAAACACAGCACAGCGAGTAATTCCTGTTCGTATAAAGATGGGAACATTATGATTACACTCCTCGGCGTGATTATATGATTGGACGTTTAAATTGGCTCTAAGTCGGCTGCGACAAGTGACCCTCAGTGCGATTATATAAGAGGAAACCCGTGATGATAATGGTCCTCTGCCACCAGAGCTTCTCAGAATTACAACTCGAGGTGATAAATTGACAAATGACATCCATTTCCTTAAATTACACACGATAATGTCTAATAATCCACATAATGCCACCCGAAGGACAACCTGATGTCATATTATCTTGCTTAAAACATCTGTTCAAGTGTAGTTAAACTTCCTCTCACCGGACCATTAATGTGACGGAGTGTTTTTCTCCTTCGGCAACTTTCTCCCCGAATGACATTCATCCACAAGCATGGCCCGAGCTCTGAATGTCGCACTATGATTTCTGAAATTGAATTTTCCCAGGCCACAGAAATCTAATAACCTCGCAGCTAATGACAATTGAGTCAGAGGAGATGACTGAATTGCTTTCAATAGGCTTTAGGTGTTCCAAAAAGTCAATACCCATTATATATTTGGGCTCAGACCAATAGGACTTCATACAATATGAGCATGATTGACCTTTCTGTTGGGAGAGCGGGAAGGAGGGAGAAGCAAGTCTCTCTCACGGCGTAACCATGAGAGCTGAACAATGTAATATTATAGGGATATTTGTTTATGAAAATCCCTTTGCAAAGTTTCTTCGAATATTTTCTTAAAATATCTTTCAGTCTCCAACTGAACACAAATGGCGGCCTCCAGTGTGTGTTCGATCCGTCTACAACCTGACCTGACCTCAATGGATTTTTATCTACTACTTCACCCCACTTCCTGCTTCCCTTCCCTCGCGCCTGTCGTACTTACTACGGCCACTAGAGGTCCTCACCTGACAACCATAAGCACCACCTCCTTGCTCAGATTTACAGTTTTCCTACGAATTTCACTTCATCATTTTTTATCCAACCCTGATTCCAAAAAAGTTGAGTTGCTGTGAAAACATAATGCAAGGATTTTCAAATCCTGTGTGACTTACAATCAATTGAATGCAGTAAAAAGGCAAGATATCTATAGCTCGAACTGAGGAACTTTGGTTTTGTAGATATAAACACTCATTCTGAATTTGTTGCATTTTGTTTAATTTATGTTTCATACACTTTTTCGGAACTGGCTGACAGATTATTATTATCAAAATAGTTGCAGTCTTGTCCATTGACTAGCCCACTAATAATTGCAGCTGTACAGATACTGCTACTACTAACATCAATACTAGATGTATTAATAATAGAGCTGTACCTCTGTACTCTGTGGTGGTCTGTCTCATGTGATGCTGCTTTGCTTGTGAGGCTTTTTATTCCTGTAGTGCAGCGATTGTGTGAGCTTCTCACAGCCGAGCAGCTCAGGAGGAGGAGGTCAGTGTCATGAGTTAGAGTGTGGGAGGAAAGAGACGTATATGTGTACTCCTTTACATATGTATGCCCCCTATACTCAGTCCATTCTGTTAGAACTCTAAAGTGTATTTGCTCAGAAAAGTCGGCGCGATCAGGAAATGGAGGTGAATGAATCTAATTCCTAAAGGTGTTCAGAAACACCTGGAGGAGGAAGAAGAGGCTGAGACGACCTGCTGCTGCTGAAAGATGTTTTCTTGACACATTGATGCGCATTGATTTTTGACAGTTGTGAACCAAACAAAAGAACAGGACAAAGGCACAGATAAGAGAGGAGATTTTAACACCAAATGGCAAAGAACGCCAAGAAATAGTGAAGAGAAGAGAACAAAAAGAAGAAAGTTACAGAGGCAGCACTGCACACACAAAACACATTGTTCTCAGAGTCATTAACTCCACAGTCCAGACATTTCTGCAGCTACTTATAAGGATCTCTTGTCTCTTTCACAAACAGCAGTACATTAAATGGGACAGTCTGGCTGCTGCCTAAAGCATGCAATCTATACACTGACAAGTGAGACAATAAAACTGGTTTGGGAGTTTACAAAGAAGGCCTGCAGGCTTCATCTAGCAGCCGAGGCGGGACCACAAACAGTGAGGTTTGGGGGCTGAGGTAATACGCTCATCATTAAAATGCATCAAAATAATGCTGTTACACAAGAGATGCTCAGCTGCTGCAGGCTGTTTGGCATGTATTATAGAAGAGACAGTCAAAGGAGGATTTTCCTCTCAACTCTTTCTGGCTTTAATGCGTCTTTAAAAAATGGATACGAGCGACTGCTGTGACTCCACAGGAGCAACTGTGTCCAATATAGAGTCCAGGAGAAACAAGAACTTATATGAAACACTGACAGTGGTGAGGTCAGCCCATTCACAGACATTAACTGTGAATATTCAGAATCAACAACATCTCCACCCTAAACGACAGAATAGGTTATATACCATCCATGTACATATCGCAGCGGCGCGTTCTAAAAATAGCATGCATGTCACTTTAAATACAAGTATGGTCGGCAGTTGTAAAAAGGCAACAGTTCAGTTAATGTATGCCACAAAACCACTGACCTAGGGTTAGGGCAAAAAAACCTCCTGGTTAGGTGTTACAAAAGAGTTTAAACAGTAAATAAATGTACATAATTGCCGGAAGTGAAGCAGTTACGAGGGTGACGTGACTACAAGAAGTTATGTAAAACATGTAAGTTACTCTCAAAAACGTGACTCACGTAACTTACGTAAAAATATTGTTTAGTTTTGTTTTTCCCGGGGGGCGCAGACCCCGTTCCCCTGGGTGGAAGTCCAACATTTGTTCGACCCATCCACCACACGCCACCTGATCATTGACTGTATAATAATAGTGGATGTAGTCACCGTGATGCCACCCATGGATTTGTGGACTGCTGCTTTGAAGCCTAGAGTTTGGTGTTTTCGGTTTGGCAATCTTGGTTTTTGGATCTTGGCTGTGACCTGTCAATCATACTGTAACTCCTCCCTAAAGCTTACGCTGTTTTATCGCCCTTTTTGCTCGAACTAGGACCGTAATTTTAAAAAATGAACATCAGGCTGCATTGAAGAAGACTTGAAACTAACGACTGAGACCATACACTCATTAGAAAAAGTACTGAGGTCATAAATCTATGTAGAAGTCGTGTCATATATCAGTGAACTTAAATACAAACAGTGGTGGTGTCGCCAACTGCTGGCCATTGGACAGAATGCAGGTTAAAGCCACTCTGGCTTCACTTGTCAGCTCTGTGGTTCACCACTTGGATCCTAAATCTATAAACTTCACCAGCACATTTTCATCCTACCTCATCAGATTAAATTAACAAGAGGCTTGGCAGTAACTTGGCACATCTGTACAGGTGGAGCTGGACAGAGGACTGGGAGAAGTCAGAGGCAGAAAACCATCACTTTTCTACAATTTGCGAATCCGTCATGCAAATAGAAATGCACCAGATTCTGGAGCATCTGGTTTTTAAAGGGGGGTCAATATATGCCTGAATATAACCCCTTTGATTCTTGCACGTTGCTTTGCACCCAGATTATACACAGTTTAACTTGCAAAAAACTTTAGACCATGTGCTATAGATCGCTCAAAGAGGGCCCAATCAGTCTAAAGCCATTTTAGGCACAGTGGTGCTTTGAGGTGATGATGCCGCTAGATGAAAAGTTTACAGAGTTAAAACAATTTATCCTCCAGAGAGCACGAGTGTGTGTACCTGTGGGTGAGAAATCACTCCCAAAGAAGAGGATCTTGAAGTTTCTTTATTCAAACAGTGCACAAAATCTCACACAACCCAAAGAGTTTGTGGGAGAGGAGCTCCCAGAACAGAGAAATGCAACAGTATTTAATCATAGTACAGGAGACGCCCAGTTTATACATCACTGAGGTCATCAACAGATACGTTATCTCCAGCTACTCCTACAACATGAGAAAGTCTCTTATTAAAATCGTTGGCCTTGACTAGAGTGCAGCGAGGTATGTGGCAGCAATTACACCTCCAGAGTGTTGGTCAGCAGTGTGGAGGTTACTGAGAAGAGGAAGAAATAAGTCAGTATTCTTCCATCAGTACCAAATTTCATAAAGATCCATCCAGTAGTTGAAACATTTCAGTCAAAACCACAAATGTCAACCTCATGTTGGCACATAGTTATGCTATATTCTCTGGGAATCCTGAATGTCTGAACAAAGTCTTATGGTAATCCATCTGAAAGTTGTAAAGACACTTCAGTCTGGACTAAAGTGTTGGGAATACATTGCTATAACAATTGATCCAGCACCTGTTGAAGAGTTTATATCCTGAAATTCATAATTTTGAGCTTTTTACAACAATTCTCAAACATTACAAATTCAAACATATATACTCGTACTTTCCACTCTGGTGAATCACACACAGCACTTTCATCCATTACCCTGGTGGGATCCATAACTTCACCGGCTGGATTTCTGCGGCTTCACACAGCCTGAGACATCAAATCCCTCACATCAGCAGTGCCGGAGGCGAAATACGGCCAAACCCGAATCGCTGATGGACACAGAATGACACGAAAGATGGATGAAGCCGTGTGTTGAAGGCAGGCTGTGGGTTACATACTGGATGGAGGGAAAATGTGAGAAAAACATATTTCCCTAAAGCTGAATGTACGAGATTACCAGTTTTTCTTTTCTCTAAATCAGCTCCTTTACATATAGGTAAGATTATTATATATAGTGTGAAAATAAGCTGTTTCCCTAAAAATCCCCTAAAAATATTTCCAATTATTTTTTTGCTGGCAATGCATCCACAGTAGCCAGTTTTACACAAAGTATGTAGGGCAAACGTGCATGTTTTCTCCCCGAGCTGTTAAAGGCTGCATAGTAAGCTGCAGCATTATTTGGTGTGTGTGGATGGAGGAGTTGTAGGGAGCGCATTGGACGGTGGGGAATGGTCACATGACAGTGACAGCATTTTCGATTTAAAAGAAAGGAAAGGAGAGACTTGAGCATCAGATGCGGGCTGGTACGTGCGGAGGATCTGGCTGATCATCTCTCCACTCTTGCTGCCTGCGCGCGGGCTGCTGAAACAGGGACAGCAGAGATAAATCCGCTGAAAGAAAACAAACAATTCCACCTATGCGACAGTAATACTTCCCTCCCTTCAGCTTCTGCAACATAAAAACCACAGACGCACCTTTTCATCAGCATAACAGCAGAGAGGGAGCGCGTTCAGGCAGGGCACCTCTCAAAAAAAAACACCTCCCCAAAAAACAGGTAAGAGAAAATAACTTTCTAACGTAATTACTGTTTTTTGCTCCGTGATCTCGCGTGGTTCCGCGTGCTCCCAAACCCAATTAACAACTCTTATCACTAAATCTCACGCGCGCTGTGGCTGAACATGTGCACCTGACACAGAAAGATGCCGTTAAATATATATATTTATTCAACAAAATGCGTCAACAGTGTGCAATTACTTCAACAATACTGCGAATTGCATGCTATGTTATAACGACTTAAGGCTATATAGGATTACTTACTTACTCTTACTGCAGCGACCTAATTAAACATTTGATGTGTAATTTATTCAGCCTCTGCCAGTAAATGCGAAATCCCCTTTTCCAATTAGCAACCCACAAATAACTACTAAATATAGGGAAATGCATTTAATTTAATTTAAATGCTTTAATATGCAGAGACAATCCTGATTAAACCACCAATCAGTCTTAGAAAAAAAATGCATGTATTTGATTGCAGTAAATCATTTTTTATGGCAGCAATGGGACTAAAAGTCAGGATGTGTAATCATTTTCCTATAGGCTGACTTTAGTTATTTTTCATTTTTCTTTTGTGTGTGTCAGTTATCACTACTGTACCTCCAGTTTCAGTGTCTGCTTTTATTTTGAAGGCTTCTGCTTTGAATCCTGTATGTGGCTTATTCTTAGTAGAGAAATGTGACCAAGACATTCTGCTGTCACACTTAAGTGCTTCTAAGCAAGGCATTGGTGTAAAGCTGTGGCAGCTGTTGAGTGAATGTGATTTGATTATTCATTAATATTGCAGAAATAGAGATTTCAGCCTCTTCATCATGTCTTGATCTCTGCAGCACCTGTAGCGGCAGGCTTCAGCAGTTATTTCAGTAGTTTTCTGGTTGTCCCATCAGAAAAGGAAAAAGAGCGAGCAGGAGATTCAGTATTGCTGTAATTGCTTCTGCGGCCCATGTGGGGAACATGTGTCTGCCTGCATCCTAATGAAGACCTGCACAGCCAGAGATCCACCCTCTGGTCCTGGGTGTCCTGGACGCCCAGCAGGGCGCAGACACATACTATGACCTCGCTGCACGCTGGGCGGTCTGGTCCATCACCTTTACTGAATGTCAAACCTGCTGTCTTCTTCTTGTGTGAGTGAGGGGAAAATTGTACAGCCCTTTCAACATAAATGCAGCAATTTACCATGAGGCTTTCTCCTGAATTATAGGCTCTGGTCTTTTAAAGTTTTTTCCTTGTGTAAGTGCTGAAGAAGACAAAGAGACAGCGCCACCTACAGAACCTTCTCTAGAGAATCAAAAGATGCCTCAACTTTTTTTTGATCACCAGGTGATTTTTGGACATTTAAACAAATTAATGAACAGCAACAGCAAATGTTCAAGAGAAAATATGTATTTCCATCCATAAAAATGGACGCAAATGGTGCAGTTACATCACCTATTCCTCAGTTACCTCTGATGAACCGTTCTCTAATTTTCTGTAGGAAGTGTAAACATATGCTCATGAACGAGTTTGTCTGATTTCTCACAAAAATGTTTGCAGCATGATTTGGATAGTATCCTACAAAATATCCTTTTTGTTTATTGCAAACATGTGAAAACCCACCCCGTGTGATAAATCCATCCATCCATTATCCTTGACCACTTATCCGAACTCTGGTCGTGAAGGGCTGGAGCCACAGGACAGACACAATCTTATTCACTCTTGCGGGCAATTTAGAGTTATTAGTTAAACCTCAGCTGCATGTCTGTGGACTGTGGGTGGAACCAAAGGGCCTGTGGAGAACCCACTCTGACATGGGGAGAACATACAAACTCCACACAGAAGAGCTGCAGGCTGGAATTGAACTGGCGACTTTCTTGCTGCATGCAACAGTGCTAACCAGTACGCCACCATGTGATTAATCACTGTTCACTTTAAAACCACTTTTTATAGACTTTGGTAACGTTAGACACGAAACCGCCACACGCAAAAGAGTTTGAAGCATCTGTTTGCTGAGCTCCTGTAGTCAAAAATACATGAATGAAACTCATCATCAAGTTTGAAGCAAATCAGTAATTTTCGCCGTCATTATGTTGCACTTAGCGAGTAAAACAAAACAAGAAGATGCAAACACGTTCCCGCTGTGAATGGATTAATTTATCCACAACAAACCTTTCTGCTTTAATGAAAGCATAAATTTGTTTTGTTCTCTGTTGCCTGCCTTTTGTTCCTGCTTACGTCGGAGCAGATCCTAACGCTGTTGCCCCTCTATTGACACATCCTTAATTTAAGTGGCTCTGATAATGTGTTTCCAATAATCCTCGAAGCTTTCAGTTTCCTTTTGTTCAGGCATTGTTTAACGTTCACCTTGTGGACTCGTCACACACACTAGTCTACGTGTTTGCTGCCTCAAGTCGAGGATTTTTACAAAACAATATGAAAATGTCCTTTGAATGACTCAGCCATAAATTGCTTTCACCTGCTTCTTTATTGTCTGGATAAGGAAACTATAAGTGACTAATTAATGACATTAAATCAGAAAAAGGCATTTTCTGTCACTAGACAATCATATTATCAGAGTGCTGCAGCTATAAAATTTAACATTAACAATGTAAATATGTGCTCTTTTGTTTGAGTCGGAACATTCAAGTCTGTTGCTGCAAAGTATTTTACGTCATTGTCATCGTGCTCTGTCATTTAAAAATGGTCTGGTTAAGGACGCACTTGATAGCGATAAACAGTAGACATAACTGATGCACCATTGGACTGATTTTGATGAATCAGGGCCTGTTGTTTCAGGGGTTCCTGCATTTTTCATGAGGAAAGTTTTAGATTCTTCATGATGGCAAAGAAAAGAACTGGAAGATGAGTCAGTTTCTGTCAGACAAATCTGAGGGTGTTACAGTTTTTATTCTGAAAGCAAAATTAAAGATTTGATAGTATGGCCTTAGTGTGGTACACTGCAGAAATATATGGCAGGTATTTGACATTTAACCGTGTATCTTTTTAGAGAAGAATTTGGAAATGTGAATGTTAGTTGTCAGGGCATTATAACAATAATCTGATGATGATTACAAATCAAGACTAGATGGTCGAAGGCTGGAGATGTATTTGCTGTTAACTACTTGTTCAATGCTTTACATTGTAAATCTTCTGTGAGCTGGTTAGATCTAGATAAGGATGCAGTGCTATTCCAGGACCAACACACATCTGCATGAACAACATACATTCTGTAATGAAAGTTTTACATTAGGTGACCAGCTCTGGTTGGCTGCTGGGTCCCAAATTGTCCACATGCAAAGTCCAACCTGTTGTCGGCGGTTTGTCCAAAACCCAGAAGAAAAACTGTGGAAAGAGAAATTGTTCTTCACTCTGTGTTGTGCTATGGCCTGGTCACTGCAGAGTCCAGCTGCTCATTACATCTGGATATTATTCTTTCAAATGGTCAACTTTACTCAGTTGTTTTGACTTTTCTGTAAAAGCCAAGTATAGATCCAAGATCTGGGCAGAGCAGGGAGGCTAACACAACGCAGCCTGTTATGTAACTCATACTTAAACAGTAATTACATCTCCAGCCTACCAATGGCAGAGCTGTTCATGCTGGAAAAACAAGTTTGAATCTAAAAATTTTATTTAATCGTAACGTTAATATCAAAACTCTCTTTGATTTGGAGAATCGTGATACACCAAGAAATTATTTCTTTGCACCCAATGAAAACAGAGATTCTTGCTCTGCAGCTATGATAATGTTAACCACTTCCATTTGTCTTCACCCAGCTGCTGTAACTTAGCATGCATCTGCTTTTCTTCATGTATCTGAAAGTGCCTGTAAACCAAGAACACATTTATAGAAATTCAGTATTTCTCCTGGATGTTTGGTGAGCTGATAAAAAGCCAAATATTGCAGTTTTATTATTCATGAGGACATAGAAGTAGAAACACTTTCTTCAATATATTATACATTAACATAAAAACAGAAGGGAAAAAGGAGAGAAAGAAGCCTTTTATTTTTTTTATTGAAAGCATTTACAGTTAAATACGAGCCGTGTGCCGTTTTTAAACAGTGTCGTCGACTGCTGCATGTACATTAAAATAATTAATACAGCCGACTCTGCCTGTCAGATGTTGTACATGTCACCAAGACAAGTCTGTTTCTATGACCAGCGAGTGACCTACCTCCGATCACACAGATCACACGTCCACATGACGCACACAGACACACTCACACACACACGTTCTGAAGTTGACTCATGCTGCATTGAATCAAACAAACTCCCAGTTTGCCTCATTCTGACATTGATTTTCACAAAAGATGAAAAATGAAAGAGAATTTTTTTGTACGTTACGCCTGTCAGCCAAAGATGAGAGAGAAGTAAGAGGAAGGAAAACCTGCACAGCTACCATAGTAACGCTCCTGTTAATGTCATGTTGACATACAAGCAGTGATGGAGTGTAAAGTGTTTACTGTACTTTTAGTTATACCTTAAAAAAAGTTGTTCACTATTTTTCTTACATAATCCATGCGATCTTGAGCTCATACGACCCATTTTGATGTTTGTTGTGAGGTGGCGACCTCTAGCGCCGGCATGGCTAATTAGTAAGTGGAAGAAAGCCTGCAGAGGGATGTTTGGACTTTTTGGACTCAGGCACTGACTCAAGAAATAGGTGACATTTATAAAGTTGTAGTGGAGGTAAATATTGTACTTCTACTGCCTTTGTTTGACAGCTTTAATTACTACATTCTTTATAGATTTGTGTCTAAAAACATATGAAAAGCTTATAAAATATGATGTGTTGTTCTGAATTAAACATTCAGACTACAATTGAATACAAGTAGTTAATTAATCCAGTGTGATAAGTGTTTAAGCAATTTTTAATGCAATGTGAAGAGTTGCTGCCTTTCCTTTTAGTTTAGTTTAAATAATTCAGAAAAACAATGCTTTAAAGATGCAACTTTAGGATCTGAGAACTTGTTAGTCGTATTTTTGGAACTTTTACAAGCCAAACAACTTATCTATTAATTGAAAAATAAACTGCTGATTAATCCATGAATAATCATAAGATAACAGGACTATGCAAAGCATTTAAAACTAGCTGCACCTTCACCAACTACATCAATAAAATTCTACTTTTAAATGAATGCATGTGCAAGAAATATAATGTACTTTTTTTAAATATATAGTAGTTGCATCAGAGTATTTTTGTAGTGCAGTAAGAGTATTTTACTCTGCAGAGACCATAAACTTGTGTTGTGTATTCATGGCCAGATAAGGCCATCATCTCTTTGTTTGCCTTTCCCTAAGGATACACAAACTAGTGGACAACAACAAGACAATACACTGTTTACCTTACAGTAATGATTTATGCGTCCTCACATTGATTCCTCTGAAAGACTCTCCTGCTGCTGTACTGAAGCAGGATCGATGCCACTGTTGCACAGCGGGAAATCTATTGCTTCAAAGCAAATGTGAGCAGGCCAATTTATAGCTTTCTGCCAACTGTACATTGTAAGGTGCAGCAGAATTGGCTGTCTACCTCAGAAAGAAGCCATCTCGCCTCTGTGCAAGGACAAAAGCTCAGCTGACAGAGACCGTAACAAATGTGCAAAGATTTCTTCCTCACTGACTGACAGTTTGAACAAAACACCAATCCAGATATTTTCTCGCCCAAATGTAATGCAGGTTTTAACAAACAGTGTAGTTTGCTGTCTGGAAGATGGATTTTTGCTCCATCAGACACGCTGCTGTGAACAAAATCAATTTCGATATTAACTTTATTCCATTTTTATTCACACAGTCGGGCAGCAGTTGATGATAATAAACAGTTTGCAGTAAGAACGTTGGTGGTTAACACTGTTCAATATCAACATCCCTGTTGTCTCTAATTTGCATAAACGACTAATGATTTGATGATTTGAAAGTGCTTGAAGTGTTGGGAGATTGATTTTAACATAAAGCAGTGGGGCGTTGTTCAGTACTATGCAATATATGGCCACAAATGTCCAATAAACCTTCTCTATTTTATAAAAATCATTGATCTAAAGTCAATGACTAGATACTGATGAATAGATTGTGCTGTCCACCTAACCAACAGCAATGACAGCAGTTTCAGGAGGGGGCCAGTGTCCCTGTAATATTAAGGCTGGGGCCCTAAATACATCTCAGCCAGCCCACATTACTGTCTTTCATCGGCTGTAGCTACAGTGAAGACATAGCCCCTTTCAGAAGTGCATTTCCACAAAAGTCCCACTGAAGTGCCATAACAAGTGCTGCTGGAATTTGGTCTGATGGCGTTCATACTGATTCTGCAACGGCGTCATTTCCTTTATAATAACATACGGTAGCAGTGAGTGCATTCAAATCAACAATGGCGAAAGAACTTCTGCTGTTTCCTGCTGCAGAGGTTCTACAGACTCAAGCAAAGTTGTTCTGCATTTTATTCAACATGATTCAATTACTGTCGGACTCAAGTGAGAGGCGTGTTTCTGATGATTCAGCCCACTTCCATTCTTATTACCCGAGTGTTGGTCGCAGAAATAAAGTACCTATTTGCCGTCTTACACACACATTGATTTAGTAAGAACAAGAAAGACCACGCAGGGATGTGGTTGCACTGATTTGTCTGTAATCTTTGGACTCGGGAAGCCCAAGACGTGCACTAACTCGCAGGGCTGGCATGAAATTATGCTTCCAGAAGTAAGCGACATTTTAATGAGAGAAAAATAACCAGCAAAGACGTTAGTGTAGGGACCACCAATGTTAGCTATCTGTCACCTGATGTTAAACTTTCATCACAGAATTTATGGTGTTTATGCAGATGTGTGTTGGTCCTGGAATAGCTCTGCAGACTTATCTAGTTCTAGCCAGCTCACATAAGATTTACAATGTAAAACATTGACTTTTATGACCTGAAACTTAACAGATGTTGCCTTCAAATGCTCCTCTCCCTTCAGTTGAATTATTATATAGTTACAGCTACTCATTAACCCTATCTGCTAATAAGCTGACTTCCCTATCCTATCACTTGACATGATAAACTGAAAATGACAAGTAGACATGGAGATACTGAAAATAAAGGCAAAACCATCACTAACAGATACATTTGTTTGTGTTTCACCCGTTTACTACAATGAGGAGAGTTCCCAGTTTTTCAATTCAGTTTCAAGTGAATATAAATGGAGGTGAAGTGAAGATATTGGTAGTAAGTAGACTGGGAGAGTGGGAGAAGCGTTTCAAGTTGTTCGTCTAAAACCTGTTGCCCACTCGTCTCTTTGATTACAGACACCTACATGTAATTGAGTGTTATTAGGTGTTTAAGTGTGACTTCACTCTATTAGCCAGCTGAGTGGCTCCGTCTCTCTCTTAAAGACGCAGGTTCAGTGTCGACACAAATCTCTGGTTTAAACCTGCAGTTGTTAGAGCCTGTAGAGCTATTAGCTTTATCTGCTCCCATTTTTACATGAATGACTCTTATCTTGTTCTCGGTTATGATACAGTTTATTTCTCAAGGGAAATGCAACAAGAAGAAAGATGTAAAGCTTCGCTCTGCCTTGTGATTTGTGTTATTGTCCTTTGGCTTGTTTGTTTTAAACCTGCACACATGTAGTCGTCTTATATTTGGTTTTTCTTTTTGCCTTTTCTCTGCTTTCTTTAAGCAATTATTATTTAATCTTTTTGTTTCTGCACAGTATAAATAATGCCATAATGATATACGGGGCAGATAAATCAACAGATGAGCTTAAAGATACAAACAAAACAAAAGTGGAATTGGTGCGTGCAGACCTCATAAACACCCAGAGGAGTTTGTTCTGCTGGCACAAAAGATAAAGCAAAAGAAATGATTGTAAATTCAAATTTTATGGAAATTAAACAACATATTTTTCTTCCATAATTTGCTCTCTTTATCTCTGTATTGAGCTGTCCCTCTGTCAGTGATGCAACTCCTCACAGTCTGTCTTTGGTGCTATAAATCTCAGAAACGGAGGCACTCTGCGCCATTATAAACAGGAAACTTGTTTGGTATTCTGAGGTGCTGCCAGAGATCCCATTTCATGTAACAGCTTTATTGCCAGATAGGAGCACTCGACCAGCCCGATCATTTCCCTCTTTCAATAACAGTAAGGCTGTTTTCGTCTGCATATGTAATGAATGTCTCGAAGCCAACTTTGCCCTCTCCCAGAGACAGGTCTGAGCAGGAGGACGCCATTTGTTTTTCCCCTTGTGCTACTGATTTGTTCTTTGATAGCTTTGGCCACCGTAGCTCACAGCCACATGGAATCCATTACCCTTCAGGTATCAGCGGCGTGGCAGAGACGGAGCACCTTATCAAAAAATTCCCCCACTTTCATTACATTCTTGTTTGCCAGGATGAGGCGAGCACATTATCACATTTTCACATTTTTCCTGCCAGTTCAACAGATCTCTCCGTTTTCACGTTCTCAGCTCGAAAATGTGAGGTTTCAGACGAGTCATCCGCTCCCTCCGTCCTCCTGAGGAGCATCAGCCCTGACGAGAGAGAGATTTCAGTTTATGTGAGACGGGAGAGGTTTAGAGGAGCATCTGTGAAACATGAGCTGCAGCAATTCATTATCTTAATAGCTGAGACCTGGAAGCACGAGTGGGAACTGTGTTAATCTGCAGACAGTGATTGTTCAGTCTGAGCCGGTGACCCCACGGAAACTGTTGCTTTCTCTGTTTTTGCAATAGTGTTGCTCATTTGTTCACTGGTGGTTTAATTTGGTTAAAAATAATGAGAAAACAAAAGAAAAGTCATACCTGAAAACACTCCAGTTTACAGTCTAATTGTGAGATCTTGGACTTGAACTAAATAATGAATTCAAAATATTCTTTCTAGAGGCCTAATTGGGATTTTTTTTCATTAATATTGCAGAGAGGTTTGTGATTATTTTCTAATTATTAAACACAAGACTGCAGATGTGGTCTACATAGTATTAAAAGTATGATTATGTAATATGTTTCTAGATAAAAAAGAGATACTTAAGCACATCTTTATATTTGCTAAATATGTTGGCGCGACATGTTTTACAACTGAACAGAGTTTTTGTGGCGTAAAGGTCGTTTTTAGTGGTTTAAAAGGTTTGGAACTTGCTGTAATCATATTGTATTATAACAGATTTTCAAGTTTTATAAGGCCTACTTCCATCATGTTATAGCTAAATGCAGTGTTATAGAGCAAATATATTGGAACATCAGGCTTATTATTAAAGGTGAGATGGAAGTTGGGAAACCTGACATGATTCGTACTCAGATAAACCTCTCGTGAAGTCCAGGAACTGAGACACTGCACAGGCCAAGTGTCCTTGGAGAATTTCTGAATGGCCAGGTGAAATAATGCAGCTTTTTGTTGGCTATTATTCAACGCCATAACTCAGGAACAGCAGCAGGGATTGTGACCATATTTCACACTGAATTGGTGGCACTGTTCGTGGGTGTCCACCTTGAAACTGTGGTTACTGTTCAGATCTTTTGTGCTGTTGTGCTGAAGGTGCGTGTGAAGCATCCAATTTCCTGCATTTGCAGCTTCACATCCATATTTGAAACATACTGTCCTGGATACATATGAGCCTGGAAAGACATGGATGTAGACTGCAACTTAGTGAAGTAATAGCGACAATTTATTTTAAACCAGTTAGTCTGAAAAATTAACTTCCATTTGAAGATTTCATGCAGAAAAACGAATTCAGCTCACCTATGAGGATATAACAATAGTGGTGCTCTTTACATTAGCCGATGATATATATCAAATATAATTACAACATTGAAAAATTGTGTTATATCTGTTGATACTTTGACAGTTTTGGTGGAAATCTCATTATGATATCTAACTGAGGAGACGTAATGCTACTGGTCAACTGTTCTTTCTCAATTCAGAGTTTTTAAGGTGATTGGCTTAAAATGATGATGTAAATGTAACTACCATCCTGCTGTAGCTGTAGGTGGTTTATCCCCTTCCCGTTCTGATTGGTCTTCCTTTGCTTTAGTGCGTTCAGTTCCAACACTACAGTGAAGATACTGGTATCATGAAACTAGAGGCTTAATAATGCTGCAAAGTTGGGCTGAATCATAGCGAGGGGAAAAACTGCTACGGCCATATGCGTCCCTTAACCTCTGACCTCCTTTACCTACATTTTGTGCACGTTTGTGCAGAAAACAATATGTTTTTCTCATGCAGTAAAATGTATAATTAATGCCTTTTGTATGTGAATATTTATGCATGCTACATACCTAAACAGTCCTGGAATTGCATAAATTGAATATAACTAGAAAGCTGAGACTCTTGGGCATCGAATGATCCAATCCAATACCACTTTTATTCATTTATTCCCCATAGTGGCCATTTAATTGCGGTGAGAGCATCTTTACCAACTTGACCTCACTGTATAAAATGAGCTGCTGTGGCCTCTAGGATAATCACAGCCTCATTAAACTTTACAGCCATAAACTAGAGCAGAATATCAGAATATAAATGGATTTCCTGGAAGGTTTCTAAGCAGTTTATGGAAGCTTATTGTATTGTTTGTTGCCTTAATGTGTTATTTTGGACAGATTTTTGACCATTTTGAGAACTTAAAAATGGGAATGATTTAGCGTCAGATCCGTGCAACAAGTTGTATCAACACAAGAATTGCTGTAACAACTTATGAGACACAATTGATCATGACAGTAGCCATAGTTGTCTCAGTCATAAGATGTTATTACTGTTAACCTAGTAACCATTTACTGCGTACAAAAATAACCGTTTGCAGGTATCGTTTGACATGCAGTTTTCGGTTCTACTTGGTACCGAGTTGTTTCGGTCGATACCTGAAAGGCTTTAACACATAAAGCGAAGCAACCAGACAAACAGCAGAGAGTTTCTTTTATTTCACCACCTCACTGACTGTTAAATTTATAAGTTGTAACACAAATTACACTCTGCAATTTGAAAGCTGCGCAACTCCGATATAAAAACAGCAAGTTATTCAACCCTTTATGTTGGCATTTCATTTTACACTGATAGGTAAGTGAAGTGTGAAAAATTACCACTTGCAAGACAATTTCAGATATTTCTCTGTGTGCCGGAGCTCTTCTTACACTGACTGTTGGCATTTTACTTGTATTGTAAACTTCCTTACAGCCCTGACCTCCGTGTGGCTCAGCTTTTCTTTTTTCTTAAATGGTTTTGGTTCTATTCAGGCTGTACGTGTCTGCAAGCCGTTTGAATGGATGAATGTGTTTCGGCGGCTGTCTGACAGTATTCTGGATGTGTGTCTTTCTTTTGCAGCATTATTCAAATATACACAGATTTGACAGTTTGTGAGCACCAACTGTCGCTACTCAGTGCAATAAATCCATCCTTTACGAAGCTTGTCATTTTCTTGTCATATGCTTGTCAGTTTTTGTCGAGATTATGAGAGGTGTTTATTCGTTACGGGGAAATCTATGGTAATTTCGAAGGCTGTAGATTTGTTGTGCTATTGAAATGTATTGGATCAAATCAGAGACACTTTAGTGGTTTTTATAATTGCAGGGTTGCTGCAGCTTTTGACTGCGCGAGATGTCTGAAAAGGCTCTCCCTGTTTTTCAGCTTTTACAGATTCTTCTCTGAAATACATTCTCAGAATCTCGGATGATTTTTTCTCTCTCTGAAACTCTGGGAGTTTTTTTATAATTACATGGCACAAAAAATATGTGCGCTTCGAGAAAGAGTAGCCTTGGTTTGAACCCCGGGGTGTTATTACATAAAAAAGCAGCTTGTTCTTCAGGAACATTGTGCTACCAGAGAATACTAAATGGCAAATGTGTTTGAAATTATCATAATTACTGCTTGTTTATCTCTCATACATGTCCCTGAGTTACCATGTTTATCACAGTTTAGCATGTGCATACCGATTAGCACGTCTGAATGGGTTATGAAACATAGGCTCACAGTGGGAGCCCTTAAATAACTCAAACATGAGAAGCCTGAGGTTTTGTGCTTTGGTGAAGAATAACTCATTCCCTTTGGTCTGTGTTTGTAAAAACCTGTCGGATCCAAGAAAGTACGCAACAAACCGATTGATTACAGGGTCGATTGGTATTGTTTCAGTAACTCTAAGAGGCTTTTTTTGTTAGCTGTGAGATACTAGCGCATGTAAGATTCAGTAACTGATCCGCTGCTTGTGATTCTATGGATTAACATGTCCAGTATACCATTCATTTAAAATGACCAACCAACTAGAGAAGCAGTTTAAGGATTGATTTTTTTTTGTTGCTTGTGCTGCTCGGAGCATCAAAAAACATTTTAAAAACTCAACAGCAATGTCTTTTTCCAGAAACCATGAGCTGTGAACTCCACAGATATGATATGATATGATATTTTGACCATTTCAATGTTCCAACCTGATTCCAAAAAAGTTGGGATGTTGCTTAAAACATGAATAAAAACATAGTATGATAATTAGCTAACCCTTATTTAACTGAAAACAGTATACATACAGTGTATTTAATGATCAAATTGATACATTTTTATTATTGTAAATATACACTCTGAATTCTGTATTTGATGCTTTTTGTTTTTTTTATATGTTTTGTAGTTTGTTAGAGTCCAAACCTGTTAAAAATTGTGATTGTAGACATTTTTTTTCTTTCTAGTATAATTCCTTGATCTAGTCGAGTAATATAATAAAACATCTTCGAACACAGCACACCCAAATGTTGTATATTGATAAATATCACAACAGATAAGAGAACAAAATAGCATTTTGGATGTCGGGGTGAATTAACCTTTTATAGGGACAGTTCAGGCTGTGGTCACACATGCAAATTTAACGTTGGCAATCATGTATTCGCCTCCCACTCATTTTGATTCAGTGCAGGCAAAGGGGCATTGCATGAAGTTTAACCGTGGTGAATTTCTACCAATTTTGCAGCCTCAACAAATAACAAAGACGTGTGTGTGGTTGACTTCACCTGGATTGCAAACCAGCACACTGATATCTGTGTGTGTCACATCCTGCTCTGCCCACATTTCACCTCAGTGGGCGACAGCCCTGCATTTGTATCTGTGACTGCAGCATCTCACATCACACATGACACATTATTGAAGCCACATAGAAAAAGCTGTGGTTGTGAGTCTGAGCTTGAGGTAGCAGATAAAAATAACATTCATTGCGTCACTTATGCCACTGCAGTTTGAATGATGAAACGTACACAACCTTGACATAAAAATGCCGTATCTAGAAGTTTTGGTTAATGTGTTGGCAGACGTGGAGAGACTTCAACATTGTTTTGCAGCCATTGCTCCGTTTAACTCTGGCCCGAACTCCACCGACTCCTGAGGGAAATATTTAGCTCTTTAGCTGCCAAATGCCAAACTGTTCTCACCAGCTCGTCCCTAACTGTGTTTGTTTGCTGTTTGCTGCTGAGCAGTTCAGTTACAGGGAATTTGTCAGAGATGTTTCGCTGAATACAGTCGCCTGTGGAGAAAACGAGGCTGACGAGACTGAATCCAATGAGTGAGGTCTCGGGCCGTAAAACCAAAACACAATGAGCTGAAAGACACTCTTGATTCATTGCGAGATTGATTCCCTCCTTGGTGCTGAGCGCTGTACAGTGTTCATTGATTAGGCAGCGACTCCTAAGTGAAATCCGCTGCAGCTTTTCTGGATTACGTCCAGAGTGGTCTGTCTGTGCTGTGAAGGGGAAACGGGTAATGGTCTGAACTCAGGAACTGTTGACAGGTCAGGAGGCTGATAAGAGTCATCAAGTGCTGTGGGGCTGATGGGCGATGTTGGCTGCACAATCCCTCCCATTACTCATGCAGCATGAGGACCTTGAATCTGTCACCTCTGTAATTAAGTAGTGTAATGAGAGCCACGTCCTCCTTCACACACCAGCCAAGGAAAAGACAAAAGATGTCAAGTCTGTGCCGGGCGCCAGCAAGGTGAATACTTTCACCTATGGTCTATACCTGCTGGCCCCCGTCACCATCATTATTCATGGATGTATTATAATTGTATCCAATTATTCTGCTGCATGCAGCCCATATTTAAATATCAACCTCCCTGCATTTATGGAAAGGTGAAGGTGTACTCAGGCCGCATGACTGGTGCTGCTGAACTGACACACAGCTTTGGTATATAATGTTTGTTTTGATGAGAACATACTGTCCTTTGCTAAAAAAAATGTTCTTGTTGACTTTTTTTTACCTGTTAATGTATTCAACAGATTTGTAAATCTAGAGTTTCTCCACAATGAGTCATGCAAAAGCACCACTTTAAATCTTGTGTTTAGCGGAAATGTTAAACACAAGTTTCAAGTCATTCAGCATGAAAAAAACATTAATAAATGACTTGTAGACTAAAAATTATATATAATATGTCTTAGTCAGATAAGACTACGTTGGAAACCAGTAATCGCTATCTCGATTACACATTCATTAAATAAATAATTTGCAAATAGTATTTAAATAGTCCGCTTACAGTGTTTATTCTTCGTCTTTTCATGACAACATTTGCGGAGAAAAACGACAGTAATTCTGTTAGTTTCTCTTTCTTTACTCCCTTGATCCCTTTGCCCTCCTCCCGCCGAGCTGCCAGCACCCACAGATCGTCTGGCGAACAGCGGCGGGTGAGTGAGGAGCTCCGGGCCTGGCGGTTCATCTGCATCTCCAAAAGTTTCACTCGGTGTTCCCTCAGGCTTCCTCGTGTAGTCTGTTCAAACAGAGAGCAAACAGTCACTGCTGCTGATGACAGAAAACAGATGCATGCTGGGAAAGCACCTGTTGTCGATTAATAATGTCCAGTCACGTGAGATCCTCTTGAGCAGAGGGCAGAACACCTGGAAGCAAGTAAATAGCAAAGCTGCCTCTTGTATTACTTCATTTTCATGATTTAAATACGCAAAAGTTATTAGTTTATTATTTGCATGAGGAGTAAAGAAAAACAACAACATTTAGGTCATATAAGTTAAGTTTAGAAAGTACAGCAGTGACAGTGATGTCAAGCTTGTCTGAAAAGAGAAAAATATGTTCAAAAGGCAGTTTAGACTTTTGGCGATGAGTCATTTTTCTTCTAAATTTTCCAAGACATACTCCAGGTTTCTTGCAGCATTTTACAGTGTAGGCACCCTGCTGCTGCTCCATTTAAGAGTCTCAGAAGAAATTATAACAATTTAATGATTTAAGCTTCAGGTAAAATGAGAAGTGGCACAACACCGCACAGCAAAGGCCACGTATTTATCGAGTGAGGTGATTGTTTAAGCCGTCATGTGGTAAAGAACAAGGTGATGTGTGTCAGGATTTGTCTGATTCAGCCTAGCAGGTGATTGATTGGTCGATTATAACGTGTGTTCGCTTTGCAGCAATCAGAGCAGCTTGTCAAAAAGTTTTTAGGGGTTGGGAAAAGTAAAAAACAAACAAATCAATCACAATCAGGTGCTGATGTGTGCCCTGCAAGTCAAACAACAGTTAGTTTAATAATCACCCATCGGACATCAAACAAAGTGTGCAGAGAACTGAGGTGACAGTTAACAGATTTTCTCAGTGAAATCCTGACACAAAGGCAGGAGATAACTGTAAGCAAAGGAAATGATTTAATCCGGCCTTTTTCTGTTGTTATAAAACATCTGAATGTGAGTCATGATAACTTAAGACAGATATTTTATGGTGCATCTGCTGGTGGAAGCTCTGCTTGTGTAGTGCAGTGATTAATGGACAGTGCTGAAAAGAAGCCAGTGGTGTAAATCCAAGCCCTCTTTTTTTACGTAAACCGCAGCCTGTCAGATGTAATAAAATGAAAGAATGGATGCTACATCCAGGCCAGGGCCAGACAGTGTAGTGATGCAGTTATGACGTAACCAGAGATAGAAATGTGAGGTCGGGGGAGCCTGGACCTCAGTGCATCGCTTACAAGCCTGCAGGAGGCATGAGTCAGACCTCATGACGATGATGACCTGTTTGCCTTCATCTCGCTGCATCCCCCAAAAACATCTCCAACTTCTCTGCCTCCCTCCCTCCCTCCCTCCCTCCCTCTCACTGCGTCTCTGCCACAGAAATGCAGATTTTAAATTCAAGTTACTCTTGACACAGTGGGCAATAAATCACTGAGCTGACACACAGTTATGTTTGTTAGTTTTATTAAAAATAGCATGAAATGATGATAATGTCAAATGCCAGACTTGCTGGTAAAAGCAAATGGGTAACACTTTATGGAAAGTGAACATGAATTATCATGAGTTCATGCATGATTTATAGCACAGACTGCAGAAGCTGGGAGTCTAAACTGCAGCAGCACCAGACAAAGCAAGCCAGCTAATATTATATACAACAGTAGGACCAGCTTGGGGCCTTTTATTTCATCGAGATCTCTAAAAAACATTCAGAGATTTGCTCTTGTATCGTTACCTCCTGCTGAGTCCCTTTTTTCTCCCACACAGGGCATGAAAACCTGTTTCTCCCAGACTTCCAAAGCTCCCATACTCGCTGTGTAAAGTTAAACTCCAGCACCCCCTCGGCTCCCTGAGCTCCCTGACCTGCAGCAGTTAATGGTTAGCTTTACTTTCTGAACAAGTAAAGCTTTCTCTCCATCAAGAAACTGAATATATCACAAGAGTTGAGGCCAGAGGGATAGCCAGAAAGCATTTTTGAACCACTTAAATCAGTCTGTGGGCCTTGTAGGCAGTAAAGTTTGCACTTTGACCAGGACATTTCAGTCAAATATTGACTATGTTCAAACGAATGTTCAAATTTCGAATCAATAAGTCTCCTTCATGTTAATCCGTAATGCCTTTTGTATTTGAATATTGCAAACAGTCTTGCTATTGCATGAATTGGGTATGGCTGCAAGGCTGAGACTCTTGTGGATTGAATGAGCCGAATTTTATTCATGTGTGACGATGTTTGTCCCCACAGTAGCCATTTCATTGTAGTGAGAGCATTTTTCAAACGTGACTTCACTGTATAAAATGACCTGCTGTGACCTCTAAGATAATCACAGCCTCACTAACTGTATGACCACAAACTAGAGACCTTGAGCATTCAGAAGATGTATGGTTTCCATAGGTATATTGACAATACAATAGCAGTTTTTTACTTTTCAATGCAACAGCCCTGGTGGGAAATCAGGTTTATTCAGACAGGAAGCATGGCTGCACAGTAACAAATAGGATAGCAGTAAATCTTATTAACATTCTGTATACACAAGACAACAGCGGTGTGTAAATTGTGATTTGTTTGTCAATGCACTGCTTCCTCGCGACGGTTTTATTGTACATATGTTCCTCTTGTCGAGCACTCAGAAATCACAAAGCTGTAAAAGTAGCTTTGTGGGTTTTTTTGTCTATAAAAACAGCTGCACCTCACCTAAATCCCCACTGCCGCTCTCGCCACACTCTTAAGCTCGCTCACACACAGCCGTGCAGAGAGCACGCTGTTGTGAAATGTCAGGCAAGATAAGCAACTTTGCCTTACTGCTCCCCGGGGAGCCAAGAGAGGAGGAAAATGCAATTAGAGTAATGTGGAATCAGTGCTGTCTGCTCTGCAGCCTCACCACAGCAGGTATAGACCTCTATGATCGCAAGGGACAGCATTTACAACACAGAGGCGCCAGGAAGGTGAAGGGGCTATATGTCATAGCATTTTATTTCATATTTCTCCACTCTCCTGATGGTCTATCATCAGTGTTTGCTGCAGCCTCGAGGCTGGTGTTGGCTGTGATGGATTTCTGCAGCAGGTCTATCATTTGACTGAAAAATGACAAACATAAATATAAACTGTAAGCGTCACATTGATGAGAAATGCCTTCTCGGTTATGAGTTTGCAGCACTTGAATTCTGATGTGGTGTCAAAAATGCATTTTTGATTATTCCAGCACAGTTCAGCTCCCTTCATAACGGTGCATATACAGTGTTTGGGCTTTCACTTTTTCAAGGTAAAGTTGGAACCAAAGGCTGTATAAAACGGACTCAGCCATAGGTTTCTAATGAGACCATGGCTGTAATCTTTGAAAATGGCCAGCCACATATTAAGCAGGAATGCATCAATTTACGGTGGAAATGTCTTTATTTATGTAAACGAAAACACCCTATGCTGCCTGCAGGAGCCTGTCATCAAAATATCATGTGCTTGATGATGTATCTTTACAGTATCCACATTTGTTTCAATCAAGCTGTCAACTCTTCACTACACCACTGCACTTTGCCTTGAAGCATCTTGTTCTAGAGTCCATGAACTTTGGCTGAAAAATTGCTGCTGCAGATGCCCATGAAAAGTTTTTGTATCAGCTCAAAAGTGTGCTTCAGTCCTTTGGGGTAGTCTCTGTTAAGATACAGTGAAAGCAAAGGCAGCATTATGATAGATTCTGCATCAAAATATCAAAATGTGATTGAATATGATGCAGTAAGGCCTTATGTAATGTTTAAATGTAATATCTTTTAAAACTTTTCTCATTTATGGTTGTCTTTGCTGAGCCAACACACTTGTAGGCATCATTTACTCTTCCCTGCTCTTTTGTGTCTTTTGTTTGGGAGCGTAACCTCTTCAGATGTTTTAAAGCCTTCAGTGATTTTTGATGTTATCTTGTGCAATAAAAAAACTATAAAAATTTAACCCAATACAACCCCTTTCAGTCTTTATCGGAACAGACGAGCGTTTTCAATTCTCCAATACATTTCCTACAGTCACTTTCTCTGAAACGCACCCCTCAGGTCTTGTATTCTGAGACTGTGAACACTAAATTGTGAAGATTTTGTTTACTCCAACATGTTCCATGTTTTCATTTTCTACCTTCTGGCTCTGCTCATTGTTTTCTCCTTCTCATCCTCTCTCAAATGTTTTTCATGCCTACAGCTATCAGGGACATCTGGCTTTGCAAGCCACAGCTTCCTTGTGTTTTTATTTCCTTTATCGTTACATTTTGTCAACCCTCAGGGGATGTTAGACAAGGCACCCTATCAAAAAATCATTAAAAACAGTATTTGATGTGGTTTTTAAAATTCTAATTAAGCAATTCCAGTGTTGAAACTACAGTATATATTGACACATTGCATTTTGTGAGCTCGGTGTTTTGTTTTAATTTTGTTGTTGGCGGTGTCAAATCAAAAGCTTATGGTTTACTTGTGTCAAAGACACAGATGCACACATTATGTGTTGTGTTGGCTGTGTACCTTGGCAGAAGTTTGGGTGTTTTGGATGCTCTCCTGATCCCCATCCTCCGTCCTGCTTCGATCTGTGGAGATGTTTCTATGTGAGAGGGATGAGAGCAGCTTTCTGTTAAGCCGGACTGTGTGAGCACAGCTTTCAAAGAGCTTTGTGCTTCAGTGTAGGTGGTGTTGTTGTGGGGAAGTTTACAGCTGGGTTTTTATTATTCGTCTTGTGTGCTTTTCCTTTATAAACAACATACAGTGTTGACCCTGCTGAGCAGTCACAGTTGGTTGGACTGGTTTCAGTGTTTGTCTCCATACATAATACTGGATCTTGCATTGAATGACACCGAAGATAACGAGGGGAGTCTCACACTAACACCCCACATCCCAAACACCTGACAGCCCTATTTATTCCTCACACTGCTGCACTTTGAAGAGAAATTACATGTTGCATCAGACAGTGCTGCATCAGTACAAAATGTCATTTTACTCTGAGAATCCTGAATGTCTTAAAAGCAGACACCGTCCCCTCGCAGGCGTTTCCTTCAGTCACATAAATATAAAAATGTTAGTTTAAAAAAAAAAATGAACTGAAAGTTTTAAGGTCAATACTTTTAGGCATGTTGCCATAAACAACATTGTGCAGCAGCGGAAAAGGTGTATTTAGATTTATCATGAAATGCAACATTCAAAGTAAACAGCATCACAGAGTTTTTGTCTATTTATCTGCCTATCTGTCCGTCCGTCCGTCCGTCCATCCATCCATCCAGATATTCTTTGTGTTTTGTGTCATGCTTTTATAATGCTGCAGATATATATAGAAAACTGGAATAATATGTGCACATTAAGGACTTACCATCACGTGACTCGGGGTCATCGCCAGTGTGGGAAAGAGTACGAATTTGGGTACCAATAACTGGCTAACACAATGCCCCACCTTTATGTAAAGGCCAGTCATTGTTTACGTTCATTTTTCAATTAACAGTAATTTGCAAAGAAAGTGTATGTTTCCATACTGCACCAGCATGCAGTAGAGGGATATATATAAAAATTCTGTTTGTATACGTTGTCATTGATTGAGTCCCAAACTTGTTTTATTGGAGAAAATAATCAGAAGTTGGGATAAGCTGTTTTGATGATAACTATGAAGTTTAAGTGCTTAGATGTTGCTCATGTATTGATCGCTGCACGTTTTCTCTTTGTCCATGTTAGAGCCGAGGGTAAAATCCAATAACACCAAGCTATTTCAGCACCCTGCGGAGGAGTGTTGCTTATGTAAACAGGCCCTGTGCACCAGATGTATGCAAACGTGTAGGTAGAAAGCAGAATATTTCTGTTTATATTGGTCAGTTCTCCCCAGCTGCAGCCATACAGCGTGGTATTTGTTTGTTTTCTGCAAGCTGCCGGAGCTGACAGAGAACAAAATCAAGATGGACTGAGATTCTTTTATGATCATCAAGGAGCCATCTAGGTTCAGTTTGTCATTATTTTCCTCCTTTATATTCATACAATTTATATTTAAATCATGTATTGTGCTTTCCCTCATGCTGTATCAGAGATGATTATCCCACTTCTCTCATCAAGACTTGTGATTACAGTTAATGTAGACTCAATTACCTTCATTCCTTCTCCATTTTCTCTGCGACAGAATAGGTAAATTAAGATAACTGGACCGGCTGATTAGCCCCACCTCCTACTGTTAATTAGGATTAGTGTGCCCACCAGATATATCGTTGATGGTGGTGATAATGATAATGGCTCTGCTGATGGAAATTAGGCCAAGCATGTGAGACATTATTGTCTGAGGGACGTGCAGCACCAGTAATTTAATATGAAATGAATTCATGTAAACCTGGAGAAGAATTGTGGAACTCAATCCTGGATTGGAAATAAAGTGTGACCTCATCTGTTCAGCTTGAAACCAAGGTTATTTTATTGTACGCATAACTTTCAATGGCTGTCATTCTTTGTGTCAGGATGACTGAAAAGACCAGAAAACATCTCAGTTTTTGTTGCAGTCTGAAAAACACCCATCAACAATCAATTGAGCTGGACAATTTGAAGCCTGATCATTCAGTAAATGTTGTCCTCAGGGTTTACTTTGACCTCTCTGGGTTTGGTAGGTGTTAAGATGTGACTTGGCGCATCCTAACACCTTCAGGCTTTGGCTTTGTCAGGAGAATGCTGAAATGAAAGCTGCTGTAATGGCCAGGTCTCAAATGTTTACTTGGGGACAAAGGAAAGAAAGAAAACTTCTGCCCAATTCTGACTTTCTTCATTCTGTATTTTTTCTGTTGGCAAAAAATACAATGGAAAATACCAAAACCGACAGTGTCTTAGTCCATCCCTCAGTACTTTGTTTGTGGCGCTCAGCCCCATTGATTCTCACTGAAGACAAACATCTGTAACCTCGTCAACTCCTTGTGGAGGCTGGCGTCCTTGGCTGACTTTCTGCTGTTCAGTGGCTGTAGCAAGCTCAGTTTTAAAGTGAATATGCTGAAAGCTTATGGAAATAGAAGTCCTATGGAGTAGAGATGCCACACAAGAGGAAATGTTATTGTAACACCAATGTTACCAGTTACACAGGACGATATTTGTTGATGATTCACAATCTCTGCAGAACGCCTACTTTTTCTTTTACATGTGTATTTGTTGGGATTTTATTACTTATAACCAAAAGCCACCGACAACTTTGCTAACATAACTGGGTGTCAAGCAAGTCCTGCAACACAGGACATAACAAGGTAGCTAATATTAGGAGGCCAGGTCTGGTTCTCTTTTAGTTGTGCATTTGTTGTGATTATATTACTTGTGATCAAATGCTACTCAACAACTTTGCAAACATAATTAAACATCAAGCAAGTCCTGCAACACAGGACATAGCAAGGTAGCTAATATTAGAAGATCATCTCTGCGTATTTTTGCAGCCTTTTATTGTGCAAAGCTCTATAAAAGCCAGTCTGAGAGCCTCTTACATGGCCACCTACTCCTTTTTCTCTTCTTATTTTCCTCTTTAACGTCTCATCTTTGTATGTCTGCAGAGATTGCTGAACCGGGGTTGATTGCCTGCTTGACCAACTCTCATTCTGGCATAGAAACACTACTCAAACAAGAGTAGTTTTTATATTTGTTCAGGAGTATGTTCAGCTGGAGATTGTTATTCATTTGGTGCACTTGTTTATGGCAACAGATGGGTGTATAGGGAATCACATTCTACTACAATATCCATATTTATTGTAATGAAGGAACATGTCAATCAAAGAATTAATGGTTTCAGTCTTCATATGGGATTTGCTGAAGAAAAACAATGCGAATATTGCCAGCTTCTAATGAAAGTCAACACTTTTTCAGATGTTTCACAATAAAAGCAATCAATAGAAGAAAAGGAACAACATTCATTGATCAACTGGATGAGTTTAACGTGACACAGATGGAGGATTAAAACCTGATCAAATCAAAGGCGTTAATATAGTATTACAGTCCTGTTGCTTCAATAGAGAAAATTGGCTGCTTTACTGTTCATATTTAATAAAAAGCAAGATTTGATATAAATGTAACATGCTTTTTTTTTCAAATGATAGCTGTTTCATTTAGAAACAAAACTCCTCAAGCATAAACGTAATGCTTTGGAAAAACAAATAATTTGTTTTCCTTGTCCTTATTTGCTTGTTATTTCTCTTTTAATAAATCCAATGTTTCATGCGTGTTGCCAACCAATCCTGAAGGCCCACACACATTTTCAATTTATTATTCAAGCTCAAGGACAGAATTGTCATGGTGGCTTAGTACTGGCATTAACCCTACAGTTGAAGGCCTGTCTGAGTTTCCATTAACCTACACAATAGAGCCGCCCCGGCTAATTTTCACAGCTCCACTTTCGTAATAATTGATATTCATGATGTGTGTTCCTGCAGCTGCCAGTTAAATTCAGTGTACACAGACTCCGGGGCGGTGGGTGGTTTGATCCGCTCGAGGATGTGTGTCAGATTTAAGTCAACAAATCACTCAAATGAAAACTATCATGTTTTCAATGGGGCTCATAAGATTTGAGTCACTGGATATCATACTGACAAATGATAAAGGCAATAATTATTATAAGACGGCTGAGTGATGGATTAGTGCATTCAGCTGTGGCTACCTGTGCTATTTGGAAATTTTACTACGCTACTTTCTGGTTCTTGCTGTGCTTTCTTCCAGCGCTATCAGTAGTCATTTAGACATATATAACCAATTTATTTTCATGATAAATTCAGATATATCTTCTCTCTTTTTCCACAGGAGCAGCTGTCAAGAGGAACATACAGCTTGGCATCTAACAGGTAGGTCAACAATCATTTACACAAATCGTTACGACTTTCTTTTTCAAAGGACAAACTTGATGTTATTCTGTATTTTTTTCTGCTTGGACCCAATACAATGGAAAGACCAAAACCGACAGTGTCTTAGTCCATCCCTCAGTACTGTGGCGCTCAGCCCATTGATTCTTACTGAAGCCATGCATCTTTAACCTCGTCAACTCCTTGTGGAGGCTGGCGTCCTTGGCTGACTTTCCACATTTCAGTAGCTCTAGCAGGCTCAGTTTTTGGGTGAATATGCTGATGGCTTATGGAAGTTGAGGTCCAATGGAGTAGAGATGCCAAGCTAGAGAAAATCGACCAGTTACACCGGAGATCTTACAAAAAAGAGATACTCCTTGATGATTCACAATCTCTGCAGAACGCCTACATTTTTCTTTTACATGTGCATTTGTTGTAATTATATTAAATATGATTAAAAGGTACAAGCACGTCCTGCAACACAGGACATAACATGGTAGCTAATATAAGAACGCCAACCAGGAGGCCAGATCTCTTTTTCTTTTAGATGTCCTTTTGTTGTGATATGCACAATATAACCAGATGTTTTTCATAATAAATCTAGATATATCTTTTCTTTTCCACAGGGAGCAGCTGACGAGAGGAGCATACAGCTTGGCAGCTTACAGGTAGGTCAACAATCATTTACACAAATCGTTACCCAGATCACATCATCACTTCATCCTCCCGACATCAAAGTAGATAGAAAACAGAATTCACACTGAGATATTGTCACCTACCCTGCAGGAGGAAAAAAACTGTTCTGAAGAGAGAAAACACACATGGTGTTTTATTGCCTCGCTGTGTACGGCGAGCTGCTGTTTGGTGGCAGCGCTCCGGGTCACTTCCTGTTGTGTTTGAGATGACTCTGACTGGTGTTTGTTGAGATTATTGCCTCTGCGTGGAGTCAGCAGCAGAGGCAGCCAGCAGCATGCAGCCCTTTAAAACCTGCTGTCTTCATGCGGACTCTGTGCTTCAGAACTGAAATTACCTGGACAAAGATGTGATGCTAATAGAGGTTTTAGTGCACAGCCTTATAGTTATAGACCTGTTCAGTGGTAAATTAGGGAGGGAACATCATCTAACCTTTCATGCCCTACATTTCCCTGGCAGTAGAGTAGTTTCTGTGTTACGCACTTTCTCATTTCTTTCTGAATTGCCTTTTTTATTCACCAAGGAGGTTATATCTTTGGTCAGTTTGTTTGTTTGTCAGCAGGATTACACAAAAACTAGAGGCCCGATTTTCATGAAAATGTGTTGAAGTGTGCAACATGGGCCAAAGAAGAAGAACCCATTACTTTTTGGAGTGGATCTGAATCATGGGGCAGAGCAGGGATTTTTACATTTTTATTAACATCGTCAGTGAGGGCATGGCCTTGGTGGGTGTCTGCGCTTTATTTAACCAGAGAGTTTTAATACACAGAACCACAACTTTTACCAATTTAATAAAGAAGTCAGTGGAGCTTCTTTTTTGGTTTAATGTCAAGTGGCAGTACTTATTCACAATACAGACTCCGGTGTAGGAATGTCACTGTACGTTTCTGTTAAATACAGATATGTTGAATCTTAATGTTTCTGAAGTGCTGTAACCTCGACTCTTTCCCAGCTGCTTGGTGTCAGTTTTTGACACCGTGGGCTACCCTTTGAGTTAGACTACAGTGCTTCACAACTGCAGTTTTTTAAATATGTGCAATGTTGTAAATTGGCATCAAAGCTACTTGTACTATGTTTAAATGAAAAGTACCTGGTTAAAGGTGGTAAAGTACCAACTTCGGCATACGACTGCTGAGCACAGTTACTCTTAGTTTGACAAGGGACATAAACACAGAAAACATCTGGTGAAACTGTTGAGTTTGACACCAACTTCACCAACTGACCATTTACTTCCAGAGCATTCTCAGGCATGGATGGTTTTAATGCACATTGGAGTTAGTTGAAAGACTGTTAGATCTCATACAGATGCTAAAGAGTTCAATCTGAATTCCCAAAAAAATTGGGACATTGTCGAACCTGAAATAAAACAGAATGTGATAATTTGCTGTCACATATATTCACTTGAAAACTGTAAGACAAAATATTTTATATTCAAGCTACATTTTACAGTGTCCCAACGTTTTTCAGGTTTGTACGTTTCATGTCAACCTATCTGTGGTTTGCAGAAACACAAAATGCCAACATTTGATTTTCCTGGTGGCTAAGCTGAAAGTGAAGCTGATTAATTGAGGTTTTTAATTTATTAATTAACACTCCTGTTATTTTTTATCTGAGTTAATGTATTTTGCATCACTGCAGCTGTAAGAAAACAGGTGATTATGAGTGTGACATATAGATAAAGACAGTAATCATCAGTGTATAAGCATTAATATCTCTAATGTCCTGCTCTTTCTTCCATCTCCCGTCCTCCACGTACTGCATGCAGGTTCCAGATTATTTCCAATACTCCAGTTGAGTGCCTCTCTTTTTGAGTTATCGACAGTTACGGTAGTGCAGGCCACTTCAGTAAACAAGAAAGCAATCTGTATTGGCTTCCTGTGTGCTTCGTGTTGAATAATTCATGATCTGGCCTGCTGTCGGCTCGGGTTTCAGAGTGCAAAAAACTGTACCCTGTAAAGAATGAAAAGTCTCTGTTACTTTTTCATAGGATGCTTAACAATCTGGATCAGACCTCCGGTTGAACGAAAGATCAGCTTCACCGCTGACCATAAAATCACACCTTAGATCTTCAAGTGAGGCAGCTGAGTATTTGAATGAATTTGATTTTTTTTAAATGTATATTGTCATTTAAAACTGTTCCATTATAACACACGGAGATAACAGTTCCCTTATTTACTCCTACAGTGTCTTATTTTATATCATATATTAAACATGCACCATTTTCTATAAATCCTATATATTTGAACTTCAGGAATTGTGAGAGCAACTAATCACTTGTTCTTATTAAACATTTACTTTAATGAATATGGAAAAACTTAGAAATGAGTTAACCTCTTCACCTCCATGTGGACGCAGGCGTCCTTGGCCTACTTTCTGTCTTTGAGTTATAAAGCTACATTGAAGATATTGGCATCATATGAACCAGAAGAACAAAGGAATTAATGAGTACTGATGGTACCATTGGATTTGTTTTTTTATAAAATCATAGCAATGGCTTCTTTTTGTGGTGCTCTTCAAGGTTTTTGTGTCTTAATATGGTATTGTGGAGGGATATTTGGCAATTCTTAACAATTTTCAAGTAAATCCATGGTGTTCCCACAAGATATTGTGGTATTTTGGAGAGATTTTTCATCATTTAAATTTTCTCTTGAGTGGTAAAAAAATGGTTACATTTCTAAGACAGTAATTGAACACGGGAATAGCCTAAGGTGCCAAACCAAAACACAATGTGTTGTCTTAAATGAGTCTATGGTGTTATATGCTTAATATTAAGTAAATCTCATTAAACCTTTCAATGTCAAAACCAGTCTGACATTTTGCCGAGAAGAAGATTTGAGGTGAAGCATCCTGCTTCCTTTTATGTCTTACTGCATTATATAACGGAAAGAAATCAAATCATTATGCTGAAAATTAGCAGACATCACAGCACAAAGCTCAGTTGGTTTGCAATATATTCAGCTTTTCTAAAAAACGCTTTGAGAAGTGACAGATGTGGCCTTGACATTTATGCCAAATGGGTTTTATTGATTCTTTTCCATACTGACTTCACTAGTGACTCATTTACACACAGATGGTTGACTCCGTAGATAAAGCAGCTAATTCACGCTCAGTAATTTTCTCTTGAGAGCTCCTGTCTGCAGTGTTGTGACAATACAGAAAGCCAAGGCGAGACAAGCTTATTTGTATAGCACAGTTCAGACACACAGGCCATTCAAAGGGCTTTAAATAAGCACGAACATACATAAGACAATAAAATAGAAGTATAACAACGTCAAAACTTTAAATAACTTCAGGAAAAGCAAACAGAAAAGTTTCAAAAACCAGACAGACAATCGGCAGAACTCAGTAGTTCTGGGAGTTTATTTCAGATGTCATTTCATAAAACTGAAAGCTGTTTCTGCATGTTTGGTTCCAATCATATAAAGTTAAACTCATTATATATAACAGTTTGTAGCTCGCAGCATATCACACATGTATTTTGGCCCAGATCATTCAATCAATAGTCACATTTTTTGATAAAGTCTTTGATTCATTGGAAGCCAGGGTACAAACCCATCATGATAACTTCCTTTGGTTGGATATTATTGTCATTTTAGGACCTTTTTATGCCATAACTGTAAAGCTTATATTATAACATAATAATGCAAGTACGCACTTGCAATAAAGTTTTAATTCTTAAGAATATTCACCAGAAAATATTAAAATATCAAGATGGAATAAAACAAAACAATACGTTAAATAGACCCTGTTCTATGAACAAAAACTGCCTTTGAATAAACAAGTCATTAATCCCTTAACAAGCAATCATTTTCCAATCCAGGTCCTCAGTTGTTGGGACCTTTGTTAACCTCGACATTGTTTGTTTTCTGTTATTCTGCTCAGGTGCTGTGCAATCAGGCCTAATAATGGTTGGAAAAAATCCTGCTGATTATTCTGGCATCATGTTGGTTTAAATGTTTGTGGTAAACAAACAGAATGTGAACACAACATGTGGACATGACCTCAATAATTTCTGCAGAGCTCAGTGAGTGGATATAGTAATTACTGTGACAGGTCTACCTGTGAAGCTCTGAGAACTGGGCTGGTTTGTGACTGATTTTTGATTTTTTTTTAATTTATTTGCACGCTGTTCTTTGTGTTCCTGCTCCTCCTCACTGTCCAGTTTCCTCCCGTGCTGGATTGGCTCTGACCCCAGCTGTGAGTTCGTCAGGTGTCTGAACCTCGGGTCAGAGGATGATGTAGTAAGCAGCGGTAGCAGAGTGTTGAGCTGGAAGCCTTCATGACAGATGAGGCTGTCAAGAAGGGCGTGTTTCATGTTCAGGGTCACCTTCATTGCCTGTTTTTTTCCAGATTCTCTAAAATCCCAGTTGCAACAGGCAACACACAGCTGTAAGTGACACCAGCTCAGTGTTTTCACTGTGCAGAAGACAAAACAGAAGATCCAATCATATCGTATGAACATATTTGTGACTGAGCAGAACTTGCTCCTTTCACCAAATTTGTCATATTTAATTTTAATTTTAATTTTTAGGCACTAAACACGATGTAGTGGTCACATCATCCTCGTAACTACTTCACTTCTGGCATTTACATATTTATTTACTGTTTAAACTGTATGTTTTAGTGTCAAAGTTATGAAAGAAAAACAGACAAAAACACAGACAACGTCAAACAAGTTCACGGTTCTTTAGATTTACACAGCGCCGTGGTTACACAGCTCCGTGGTTACACAGCTCCGTGGTTACACAGCGCCGTGGTTACGCATTGTTTGCTCAGCTCACGTGTTAGCAACCTGTCAATCAAAGGTGGCCACGCCCCAAATCATAAGCTTTTCTTATAAATGGGACCATTGTTTACACAGTTAACATCATACTGTATTGGATGAGACTTGAAACAAGCGATTGAGGCCATAATTTTG
>CAFUXE010000957.1:495845-511711 GCA_903364295.1 Serranus cabrilla
TTACATATTTATTTACTGTTTGAACTGTATGTTTTTGCATCAAAGTTATGAAAGAAAAACAGACAAAAACACAGACAACGTCAAACAAGTTCACGGTTCTTTAGATTTACACAGCGCCGTGGTTACGCATTGTTTGCTCAGCTCACGTGTTAGCAACCTGTCAATCAAAGGTGGCCACGCCCCAAATCATAAGCTTTTCTTATAAATGGGACCATTGTACACACAGTTAACATCATACTGTATTGGATGAGACTTCAAACTAGCGATAATGTTGCCACGAAAACTTTTTTCTGTGGTGATAAATCAAGTGAGACGTAGTTTCCCTTTGCATTCAGATAGATAGGACCGGATTTGGCGACCCCTGTTGGACCCCTGAGTCATTATAAGATTGTATATTCTATTTGATTAAAGCAATCCTGAATTTAAAATTCCTTTAATAATGATAGAATATGAAAATGAGGTCCATGTTCCTTTGATTAAGTGCATAATTTCCCATTGAAACAGTTGTTGCCAGCTCCCTTTTTCTAAATACCTCCCTGAAACTTTAGTTGCAGACTTTTGGAGGCCACTTGCACGACTCCAGACTGTTTGTGTCTCACTCCTCCTGACTCTTTGGCTGCATTATCGTGACAGTAATGAATGCTTCTTGCTTCACACTTTAATCATCTTGAGCAAATTCTTATTTATTTCTTCTTCCGTGCAATTAGTTGCTAGTGTTCTTATAAGTAATCTGTTTCCATTGGTGATTTACTGTTTCTATTGAGGCTTTGTGGCATGGAAATGAAACATTTGCTTCTTGGTTCTGGTTGGTGCCAGTTTCTCTCCAAGCTATCGCAGCCACATGGTTTCATTCATTATTTTCAACACTTTCTCTCTACAGCAGCTGCTGGTCTTGGGCGGTGGTTGGGATCGGTTTTATTGAATGACTCTCTCTTGACATTATTCATTTGCAAAACATTCACATACTTTAGCAACCACAAGTTTGTCTGCAATGCATCATGGTGTGAGTTTTGTGTGTCTGACAGCAGTGTGGGTTTCTGTAGAGCAGGCACTTTGGAGATATAATAAATTATTCTTCATTATTGGAAATAATGTCAGTCTGTTTATTAAGTTCACAGCATCATTGATAAAAGTAATAATTAATAATAAAGTATTATTATTGATAAATGTAAATGATGTCTCTGGATTTTTCCACCATACAGTTAGAAAGAACAATTTTACTTGCAATTTTTAAGTTGGAACAACTTCACATAATTTAGTACATACAACTAAACTTTATACATAGATATAAAGCAAAAATAACTTTCAAGGGATTTTGTGCATGGCGTTTTTACATGTTTTTACATAACTGCTTAACTTCCGGCAGTTACGTACATTTATTTACGTTATTTACATTTAAACTATCTTTAAAGCGCCTAACCAGGAAGTGTTGGGGTCAAACAAACGACTTTCACCCAGGAGAACAAAAGTAAACAATTTTTTACGTAACTTATTTTGTTAACGTGAGTTATGTGAATCTCATTTTTTGTCACATTACCTCATAACTACTTCACTTCTGGCATTTACGTATATTTATTAACTGTATAAACTGTCTTTTATAACGTCTAACCAGGACGTTTTTTGCCCTGAACCTAGGTCAGTACTTTTGCAGCATAAATTCACAGAAACTGCAGCCTTTTTTTACAACTGCTAACTGTAGGTGTGTGTATAATACATGCGTGCTATTTTTAGCTCTGCTTTGTACTGCCAAATGCTCATATGTGTCTTATTGGTGGTATTGATAAACAACCCATCCTGTCATTAAGGTTTGAGATCTTGTTGCAAAGAGAACATCATATTAAATATTCAGCTCTCGGGCCGATATGAATCGATACCTTTACTGGCCATAAGACACTTCAGAGTGCTTGCAAATGATCAAAAATGAATATAAAGAAGTGAAATCTTTAATACGGGACTTCAATAAGCTTTTCACTCTAATGTAGTGGAATCATTTGCTCCAAAGTAGCCAGCTGGATGACTCTCTTTAGTGCATACAATGATCGACTCATTATATTCCCCATCCACGCTGCGGTGCTCTCTGTATGATAACTAATGTGGCTGTTTGCTTAACTTGTGTGCAGCAAGCAGTGAAATCGCTGCAGGATCCGTGTGTTCTCTGTGAAGTGAAGAAACCGTGGCTGTGCTGTGACTCAGCAGAGGGTGATTAGAAATGTTCAGGAAAAAGATGAAATGTCTGTGTTTCACTTTCATCTCATCGTTGCTATTGATTTGATCCTATCGCTCGCACCTTTTTATCCACACAAACACACTTTCTCATCCTCACACATTCTAAATAAAACGGCTATATTCGGCTCAGTGAATATCACTAAATGCATCACTGCTAATTTCATTACTACAGCACGTCAGTCATATAATCTGCTATTTTATTTATTTCATTTTCTTTAAAAACTGTTGCGGCTATGCATCTGGACATCAGTAAAAAGTAATTACGGCAACCCCCTTATGTTAATCTTTTATTCAGCTGTAAGCGATCTTATTTTAAGCAAAAAAAATTGTCCATTTTGCCCATGACAATAAAACTTCACTTCTCCCAGACAATGGTTAATAAAGCCTTGTGCTGCTGAATGGGATGACTGTGATAATTTAGCAGTATTGCCTGTCGGCCCACGGGGGCCCTTCATGTCTCAGAGTTAAACTCATCACCGGCTCTGCGATGCAGTGTTATGGCTTCTCCGAGGGAATATTGCACCGCTCCAAAAATTACCCACTCATTTTTCTTTCATTTATTATCTTCCAGTGCTTCTGATAGGCAGGTTGCAGAACCTTGCATCATCACGGCCCAAACCAGGAAAATCCAAAAGAAATGAAACATGGATGCAGTTATCCGTCATACTGAGGAGAAGCGATAGGTATCATTTCAACACAGCAGCTCTCCCGCTTCTCAGAAGGATTAAAATCTGAAGATTTAATATTCTCTGGGAAGTAAGGTGGCTGAGAGCGGGATTAGGTCCGTCCTCTGGACATCGAAGGATGCATTCCTCCTGCTGAAGCGTCCTTGAACAAGACACTGAATCTGTTTTATTAGTCACCTTCAGACTTCCTCCGGTGATATGTAGCCTCATACGGTACACAAGTGTTTGAAATGTGCTTTTAAGCAAGCAAATACTCAACCTGTCTCTATCTTTATAGCATTTCTAATTAATTTCAAGAATAATGTATTCGATTTTAAATTAATTCCTTGGAGGGTTGGTGCCAAGGTGAATTTGATAAGCACACGTTAAAACAAATGATGAAAGGAGGTTAGTGAATCACAGGCATGTACAGTGAGCGGAGGAACGAGTTCTCTGTGGGGAGCATGAGGTCGTTATTAATATTATTCATGCTTGAACTCTAACATATCGCATAGTGTAAGAAGACAATTACAGGAAGAGAAGATAATAATGTAAAATACAAGGAAATCTACTGAAAATCATGTAAATAAGGCGGCAAAAATTAAAATTCAGTCACAGGAAAAGGAAGATAACATTTGAATCATAAGAAGTGTTGTGTGCCTCAGTGTTTGGGCGAGCTGAAATATTCCACAGCAGTGGAGTACTGTTAAAAAAAGCTCTGCCAAAGTGTCTGATTTCTTATTAATCTTTGGAATAATGAGATAGCCTGCATGTTGTGATCTCAGCGCACGCGGGGGAATGAAAGGTCTTAGGTGTTCTGCCAAGTAAGGGGGTGTTAATCCATGAAGAGTTTTAGGTGATAAGTAGCAGTTTGTTGTCCGACCCAGCTGGAATAGGGAGTCAGTGAAGTGAGAACAGAATTATGTGTTAAAACATTTTTCGGGTTTCTAGTAAGAATTCTAGCAGCTGCTTTATAAAACGCCTGAAGCTGAGAGCAGCAAGTTGCATACAATAGCCGAGTTTAGATTAAATGAATCGCATGAATAATGATTTCTGCATCTGACTGGACGAGACAGGGGTAAACTCAGGGAATGAGGGAGAAAACTACTGTAGTTGTTGTGTTTTTTGGATGGAAAGTGGGCTGGAAGGCTTGTAGGTGAGCTGCAACTCAACCTGTCAGTGCTTTACTCCACACAGCTGCAGCATAAAGCCAACTCCATCCTCCAGGACTGTTCCCACCCTTTATACACTCAACTCCAGCTCCTCCCTGACAGGTGCCAATTTCTTGCACCTAAGGGGCGAACAAAACGCTACAGAAATATTTTTTTACCTGCAGTAATTACTGAATTGAACAAAAGTCCATAAGAAGATGAGGTTGGGTTGGATGGATGGGTCAACAAACATTGATCTTTAACCATCTTTTTCCTGTTTCCAATAGACAGTCAATACATATTTTTTTTACATAACTTCATAACCACAGGATAAAGGTCCCCTGACCATAAACCGCTTTGTTTTTTTAAACCTTTAAGAACTTTGAAACAAGTTTTGATTGCTGTAATAACTCCTAATTTTGATCCTGGCCACAGACAGATAATGTGCTATCAATGCAAACTCCACATTGCTTGTTCTGTGCAAAAATACAGTTAAAGTTTATCTGAAGCTTATACGAGGCTTCAGCAGCGTGAGTTAGTCACATCAAATGGATATCTGTTAAATCCCCTCTTTGTGTTCTGTCTGACTTTGTTTCTTTGCTGAGCTGCAGTGCAAGGATGCAAACAAGAAAAGGACATTCTGCAATAAAAAGTCTGTAACTTTGTGTCTAACTTAAATAAACAAAGTCTTAAATGAGCTTTAGATAAAGCTTTGAATACATTTGAGCATAAAAAAAGAACAATTTTGATGATGGTTTTGGAAATAGGGGCGTCCAAATGGAAATGCTTGTAATGTATGTGTTGTTCTAGAGGGCATGAAGATATTTTGTCTATTAATTTGGAGGAATTGTCTCTGCAGGCAGGATGGGAAATCTCCATTCAGTTGGCAAACAGTGGTTTTGAAGTATGTGCATGAAAAACGCTGTGGTCCTAAGACGGAGCCTTGGGATACGCCACAGCAGAGGAAATGACAATCAGAGGAAGAGTTGTTGTGAATAGCGGTGTGTGTCCTACTGTGCAAAATGAATTAAACCATATGAGGATTTTTGAAAGCTCCATAGGGAGATAAACTCACAGCTCACATACATTTTAATTCTCTGAGGGATGAATACCACGTGTCTCCATATACTGCGGTTACTGTTATCTCATTTCATGTAATTACTCACTTTGCTGCTTTGCATGTAAACTTAAATACTGCTCATTTATTCAGGGACCCTGTCTCCAAGGATATGTTGAATTTAAATTAAATTTAATCCTGCATTTCTGCTCTCCTTGCCTGTGGTGTGACCTTGTGTTGCCCGTCATCCATCATTCCAAAACACAGACATCTTGAACAGGCTTATGTTCCGGTCTGAAAGGTGGGATGTAGAGGAGGTTTTTGCCCCTGACTTGAATACTATTAAATTAAAATGAGAAATGACCTAGACCTCTGACACTCCTCTTCCTCTCTTAATCATGTGTGCATTCAAGGATTGCTAAACTGATAAAGCAGCACTGAGGGCTGAGTGTTTTTAAGGGTTAAAATATTGTATTTTTCTTTATCACACAGGCCCCAGATGGATATATGTGTCTCTGAGTTATTTTTAACAGGTGGCCCGAGGCTGGCTCTTTAGAAAGCACTGAAACATTTTCTGAGTCGTGAGATTTGATATGGATGATTTCCCCCTTATTTACTAAGTAAAATCACATTTCCTTGTGCAACAGAGTAGATTTAATGTATACTATTTGTGCAACAAACCCAATGAACAGAGTTACGTCACATTCAGTTGTTTTCATGAGCTAATTAGAAAGCAGAAATGACATTTATTATATTTTTAGGTCTGAATTGTATATAATATTTTCTTTCTTAAGTGCCGTTTTTACTCTGAAGTCCTGTGGAAATAAATTGAGGGATGTCGTGATCCTGTCAGAGCAGTCCTGTGAGTCTGATTTACAAACCTCTCGTTAATAAATGTCGACTGAGAGAGAGTGTCACAGCGAGTCGTCTCCTCGTACGAGCAAGCTTAACAATTCCCAGCTGGAGTCTGGGGGGCCCTCAAAGGGTCAGGGCCACAGCGGGGATTGGACAGTGCCAGCACCGTTAGATTTGGTGAAATGCCACAGTAGGAACAAAGGCAAATGAAAAAGCTGTTTTGCTCTTTGATGCTGCAGCGGAAGCTCAAGGCCATTGCCAAGAGGCGTAGCATGGCGTGAACACAGAGATCACACCGCACACTGAGAATCTGTGCCACAAAGCACATTCCCTCACCTCCAGCAGCTGTTCCACTCAGACGTATCTCAGGGTTGTTATTTGTGGAAATATGTTGATAGGAAACAGTGTGCACATGCTCATCAATTCAAGAGACTTTATTCGTCCCTCAAGGGGCAGTTTAGGGCAAGTGAGCATGCAAACAGGAAAACACACAGACATTCATTTTTAAAAACAGTCGAGAAAAACAAAGTTAACAAATTACTTATGCAAGGATTACTGGCAGCAATATAAAGGGTCAGAATTTCAAGTGCGTTTATCAGCCGATACACAAGGACAGCTGAACATTTCTTCTACTTATTCTACTCCCTGGCTGTTTACGAGACTTATGGCTTCTGGAATAAAGTCAAACTTTCTTCATTTGTTTTTGATGCCAAATATCAGCAAATGTTAAGTTTGTTTGTGAGCGATCCATTCGTAGCGGCACAGTTAAAGAAATTCAAATCCAGGCACCAAATAAGACAAAGTTAGCAGCTAGCTGGTGAATATTGTGGAGGATTTTGCAGCTAAAGAGAGAGATATTTTCCTCAGTGGTTAAAAAACTGACACTAAAATAAAATTGAATATTGAACTTCAGGTGGACACAAACATGACTGAAACATCCATCCATCCTTTATCTTGAATCAAACTTTCTTAGCTGGGGTACACCTTGGACAGGTTGCCAGACTATCACAGGGAGAGACAGACAACCATTTATGCTCTCATTCACTCCTACGGGCAATTTAGAGTCACCAATTAAACCTCATCTGCGTGTTTTTGGACTGTGGGAGGAAACTGAAGGACTCTTGCTGTGAGGCGCTAATGCTAACCAGTACCACACCATGTACCTCTGACTGAAACAGGAATTTGAAAGGATTTTGAGAAGTGGGAAAAGTTTCAATATAAAACTGATTCAACCTTAATATCAAAAGCCAAATCAAATCATGGATTTGGGGACTTGTGACCTCCCAGGTATTGGCCAGAAGGATTAATTAAACCCTTTATGAACCCCATGTTAATAACTGATGGTGGCAGGTAGACTCATACACCAGTGTATGAATGTGTGTGTGACTGATTGAATGATGATCCGTAGTGAAAAGCAGTTAAAGTGTTGGCTAAGACTGGAGAAGCCAGTGCAGTCTGTTTGTTCGATCTTTCTGCTGCTGTCCGTGGTGCTGAAAGTCGCTCTGTGCCTGATGAGTCTCGTGTTGCCGGGAGACACATTGAGAAGCTCAGCGTGAGGCGGCTTCTGGTCAAACAAACAGTCTTCATCAATAGAGAGAGTGCTGAATTTTAAATGACAACAAAGGCTAAATAAAACATCCCAAACAAATAGCATTCAAATGTGGATGAATACGTGCTGCTGCACTTCTATTTTATTCTTAACTTGTATTCGATTAAAAGTAATGAAAAAGATGTTAGATCAGCCCAAAACTATTTTAATATAGTTTTTCAAAAGTAAAATATAAGTAAGAAGTCTCTCAAGCCACAAAGGCAGCATTCAATAGGTGAAGAGAGTGATTGATTGGTGTAATAGAACCATTTCTTTTCTCCGTACTGGCCCTGCAGTCGTCCTTTTCCAAGTGACTCCAATAAAGAGATGATGGACAACATCAAGTTCACCTGTAGCTAATATCAGTCTTAGTCTGAGTTCAGACATCTTTTACATTTTAGTCGCACTTAGAAAGGATCACTTTTGTGCTGGTGTGGGGTTTCTTGGTTTAAATGTACAGATATAGGTTTCTTTTGCTGTTTTGAAGAGAAGTAGAAAATCCTCACAGTGGAGAAGCTGGAACAAGGAAATTATTGGCATATCTTGCTTAAAATATGACTCTGTTATCATTGACTACATTACATAAAACCCCAGGAAAAAAAATCTAAAGTAACCCTTTCAGTAATTTTCAAAATTAGCACAGTTCAAATGGACTCGGCTCATGCACACATTCTTCATAACCTTAGAGTATCTGTGGAGTTTTCTTTTAGAAGGTACAGTCACATAGATAAAATGAGAACTAATGTGTAGAGACAGAGATGGAAGAAGTATTCAGATCCTTTACTTAAGTAGAAATACTAATACTGCTCTGTGAAGTTACTCCACTACAAGTAAAAGTCCTGAATTTAAAACTAACTTAAGTTAAAGTACAAAAGTATCAGCATCAAAATGTACTTTAAGTATCACAAGTAAAAGTATTTGTTATGCAGAATGGACCCACTTAGATTGTTTTATATATTCTAAATAAATTATTGGATTATTATTACTGATGCATTTATGTAAGCAGCTTTTTTTTTTGTCAATTTAGCATTAATTTCAACTACTTAATATATTGTAGTTTCATTCATAAAAATGCATAATTATTTTATATGAATCAAGTTTTTCGTGGTAAATCTCGACCTGAAAAGAAAATTTTATGAAGTAAAAAGTACAATATTTGCCGTCCAACAGGATATGTTGACGTATGTTTTCAGAGAATTCAGCAGCTTTAGATCTGATGGTGTCAAACATCCAGTGCAGGTTGGTTGCGGTTGACGGGCCCTGAGGTCTGCATGAATGATCATTTTGATGAGGCTGCATGATTAGAAATCTCTCCTGCCTTTCTCTTGGTCGCCGTCTCGTCTCCTCATGTGTATAAATCAAAGCCAGCCCCTAACTGAGTCTCTGTTGCTCCTCTGTCTGCAAAGTCATTAATCCAAGGATGTGGCCCAAAGGCTTCTCTCCTCCTGCTCGACTCAATCGTTACATGAAAAATAAGCTCCCCTCTCCCTCGCCTCTCCTCTACTCGTAGCATCTCTCTTTTATTTGTTCTAATGGGCTCCTCTCTTGGTTTTCACCCTGGAGGATGAGTTACGTGTCCTGCTGGGCTCTTTCAGCAGGATTGTGTGAGTGTAGCGGCGCTGTAAATTGCTACGCTGTGCCCTCGCTCTACATCGCTCTGGGGTAACATTCACAGAATCTCCTGCTCTGATGGTGTGATTTCTGTCTTCATATTCCTCCTTTGTCTCCTCGCCAACACGCTTGTGACTGTAAACGAGTTGTACATAAACAGATAAAGTAAAAATGAAGGCAACTGCATCCCGTCATGCCTAATCATGCTATATATATCCACACCCTGTCTCCTGTCTCAGACACACACCCTCTTTCTTTCTCTCTGTCTGCTTATTTTTTTTATTTTTTTCCGATGACGCTCCCCACCTCCCTCCTGCTCTGTTATCATGGCCTGGAGAGGAGTTGTGAAATTCATGACATTCAGATCTAGAGGGGCTGGGTGATGGAGGACAAGAATAGTCTCCTGAGTTCCTGCTGGAATCTGTCTGTCTTTGATGAGCGAGTTATACAATGTCAGCGCCCCCCGATAATCTCGCTCTCGCAATTTGTTGCAGAGAGAGAGAGAATCTCATTTGTTGCATTTGGTTACGGAACAGTGGCTTCCTCTGCAGAGTCTGTGTTTCTGCTCCTTAACCATGTAACTGTACTGACCGGTACTGTATGCACAACCTGGGATTGAATAATGGACAGAGCCATGCAGTTAAAAAGAAGATAAAATCTTAATGCTTTGGTCGTGAGCTGTGTCTCTCCTGCTCTCTCTGCTGTGAAACTCATCATAGGCGGTCGACTCTGTTGCTTGAAAGGCAGTGGAGTCTATCTGCTTAAAATTCAAACTTGTCTGTGTCATACAGAGCTCTCAAACAGCCCCTGAGACTCTCAGCAGCTTGAGAGGATGGAAAGTAGTTCCCCTGGCTAACAGTGAGAGGTAGTGTTGCTCCGAGACGACTTCATTAGTCTTTATCTTCCCTTTTTCGTTTCGCTTCCTCCTTCCTGTTTGCAATTCTTACATAAAACCCTGAGCACGGTTCATTATTCAGCTTCATAAAGGGACTCGGTGCATTAGAAATGTGAAGGTTGCTCTTTAAAGGCCTTCAGTGTACACAACACATGAAAGTACTTTAAGATCTAATTCACTGCTGATGATTTTGTGACCTTGGGTTGTGAAAATATCACGCTGATAAATAAAACGTTGCCGTTTGAAGCAAAAGTGCATTTTAGCGCACAGAAAGTTCAACCAAAGTGATGTAAAAGCTTGGTGCTGGGCATCTGAGGCCACCGAGGCAGAGCCTGTTGTCCCTGCGATCTTGTCAGGGGTGTAGTTGTGCGCAGAGCTGGTAAATATTTAAAGTGTCTCTGTCCTGCTTCGCTGTTCCCACAGGAGAGGAACTGTACTGTAACTACGTAACTGCTCTTTAGTCCTGAAGACCCACGTAAGACGGGCTGTTGCTGCAGCTGAAGGATTGTTCTCACCTGAGGAGGGGTTGGTGTTTGGAAGAATGTGCTTGTTATCAGTTTGCTGATATTCAGTATATTCTGTATATCTGTTCATCAAAGCAGCTGTTGCAGGAGCAGAGATGTACACTACAGTGAACCATGAAACTATTTAAAACGCTTTATTTGTTGTCTGCATCATCCTGCCTTTATAGTTATATACATAGTATATAGATTAAAACTGCTATGCTGTATTTTTTTCATTTAAGACGTGCAAAGTCACAAATTCGATGACTTGACTTGATAAAAAAATTTAAAATAAACTTAAGGAAAACGGCATGTGCATTCACTCCGCTTTGAACTTTTGGTATTGAGCCTATTGAGTTGAAAATACTTAGTAAGTTAAATAAGTTTTAGCATATTTTAGTATACTAATTAAAAAGTGTGCCCAATCAATTCATTTCCCTTTTATTGCCTCAATCAACTCATGTTAATTACAGCCCGACTGATATGGGATTTTTGAGATTGATGCTGATTTTAGAGGGGAAAATTAATGTAGTCATTTTTTGAGCTGTAATGAAAATAGGCCTTTTTATGTGGATTTTCAATATGAGCTACTTTCTCAAGCATAAAACTGAAATAAATGTAAAATTATTATACATTACGCAAACAATGTATCACATTGCCAGCCAGTTCTATAAATGATAACTAAGACAATAAAGAATAAATAGGAATAAAATAAAAAGCTAAATAAGCATCATTACTGTTCATTCTCAGTCAACTTCCGACTTAAAAAAGATACAAAAAGTACAACAAACACCATTTCTAAATCACACCAAGCAACAATATCTGCATGATGTTTTGTTTTTTTTATAACCGCACATATCTGATCCACTTTCCCACTATACTACTTTACTTTAATATTCCCAGCCTGCACTTCAACTGTGCTCCAAATTGCATAATATTTCTTTCGTGTGTGCTGTAGCTGCCTTTGCAATGTACTCACGGCTACATGCATGCTGCATATAATTGGGGCATACTACTACAGCATAACTGACTCACATATATATATTAATGCTCAGAGGAATGTGGGTCAGAAAACCTAGAAAAGCATGCTGGCTTGCCTACTGCAAAATGTGACAAGATGTATAGGACATCCTGGCATTTTTTAGAATAATGTACTCGGACATTTTTTGCAGGCATAAAAACCAATAAATACAAAGTTTAAAAAGCAAGAATTCATTCAATTTTGTTCAGTTTAATAAACAATGTCTCTGTTATTACAATAATGTTTGTCAAAGAGTATATTAGGCCTCGAAACTTAAAGTTTAGGACTTAAATTGGGACTTTCAGGTCTAATTTGTGTGCTGACTCAGGACTTCTTGTCTTTACTTGAACTTGAGTGCAAAAATGTTCGATTTCTACTTGTGAAATGCAAAACAATAACTTAGCTCCACCTCTGTTTGATTTCCAATGTTATTCCCTCCATCTCACAGGACATTCATCACTTTCTATTAGATTTAATCTCTACAGGGAACTTGTCTGTGTTGTCTGTTTTTCTGGCTGAAATCTTTGAGTAAGTATTTATCTGCAGCTGCGACAGCACTGTTTCAGGATGGACTCAACCCCATCTCGGTGAGGGCAGCGTCTCATTACTGTCCCCATCCTCCCGTTGCCAGTCAAGTCCTCAAAGTCAAGGCTGACCTGTTTTAGAGGAGCACTCCAGCCTGCCACATCTCTGCCAGAACGAAAACCTGCGGACAGAGACTAATTACACCAAACTGCCCTTTCCCTTTCACCTGCCTCACACAAATCACTCTGGGTAAATAGCTTTTTTCCCCTCCCTCTCACGAAGGACGTCTTTTCAGGGCCACGAGGGAAAAGCAACAGTGAAAAGAGCTCTTGAAACTACATTACTGTAGCGACAATAACAAGTTTGTCCGCAGAAGTCTGGCTCTGGAGAATCATTGTGTTTGAGACGTGACATTTCGGTGTCATTATCAGTAGAGGAACCGGGGCAGGATGACTGGAAAGGAAGAGCAGCCATTTGTGCCCATTTTGCTCTAAATATAAAAGGATCCGAGTGGAGGAGGAAGCTCATTTTTGCCTGTGGTGTAGATCATGAAAGCACATTTAAATACATTTACAGTGCAATAATTCAGCGTAAAAAGCTGTCGGATATGATGAAGACTTAGTTAGGGAGTCATTTATGTGACAAACCTTCCTGATGCTCCGACTTTAAAACAAACAGATCATAAGAGACTGAGCCACTTCTGCAGGACGGAAATATTTTTGACATTAGCCCTCAGGTCATGACCCAAATATATCACATTATACACATTACTCTATTATAACTCTCTGCTTTTCTTCAGCACTGTCACTTCATGTTAATATGCATTTTTTCCCCACAATGACTGATTATTTGAGATGCAGTCAATCAAAATCAATCAATGAAGCAGCTTGAAGGACGTTGGTGGGGACGCTGTGGACAGCACATTCCCCTGTCCTCCGCTCGAAGCTCCTGATCTGATTTATAGCCCACGTCTGGCCAGAGTCCAGTCAGACCTAATAGAATCACAAAAGGTCGAACGGGGAGTCGTCAGGGCACCCCGACATTAACACTGACGCTTACGGGGACAAGAGGACAATCAATGCACTTGAACCGGACAGGGCAAAGGAAGGATACTCGGCCTCGTCCGCTCAGAAAACTTAATAATGCGCTCAGATAAACTGTGTGTAAGAGAGGCAGCGGAGGAGGAGGCAGCCGTGTGCAGAGGGAGGACGTGAAAGAGGAGGAGGACGGAGAGGAGAGAAAATAAAAAGAGACGAGAAGGAGGGGACATCAAAGCTGACGTAAGGTTGTCCTCTGCTGTTTGACCATAAGCAGACGTGCTCCGCCAGCAGATTGACAGAGATATCACTTTCCACACAGTCACTCCGTTTGGTTTTACTCCAGTTCAGGAGAAATTATGCTGATTTTCACGTGGTAAAAGTGTCTGTTCTTCGGGGAGAAGTGTCGTCACTGCAGAATCTTTAAATGTGGGTGATAGAGCTGGAATCACCAGGGTGAAGTAGGTCAGGGAACAGGAGAGACTTGTGTAAATCAGATCATTTGGCTCGCCCTCTTTTCAGTCTTCTCTGGAGTTCAGCTGTCATTCACCATGTGAAGCAGGTGAAGTGAGAGGAAACTTACATATTGTTGGAGAAATCACTTCTGCATTTACAGAGAACTGCAGATTTATTCGTCCCACTCGGATGTTGACGCTTAAATATGTTCAGTTTCAAAACATCAGGCTCTTAACGACACTCACATTAAAATAAAAAGCAGGTTTGCCAAATGACTGATTTTCTAATCTCAGATCCAAACAAACTTTCTGCCAGATCATCAAACCAACCCACGGGCAGCATTCCACTTTAGATCTGCAGAGGTTTAAAAAGTGTAACTTAAGTTTAGTGACTTCTACTTCGATCACGGTAATGTAATGAACTAAATGTGTGATTCAGTGTTTTGAGTCAGTCGACATAACTGTTCAAAAGGTGCCCAGAAACAAAACTTGTATTGCTGCTTGCAGCTTTATTGAGAACCGTTCAGCCTCAACACTTCACTTCTTTGGATCCTCACACATTATCTACCCAGATGGAAAACAAACACACTTGATCTTTGCTTTTGTTGATTGAACTCTCAAGTGTACGTCGCTTTGATTAACAGTGTAAATGCTAAATGAAATTGTAGAATTGCAACATATGCATCATTAGCTAACAGCTAGCTAACGTAGTTTAGGATTTTTACGTGACTTCTGTGTCTTGTGAATGACATTTTTTTCCGTTGTTTACGTAACTTCAGTTGTTCATGCAGCTTCCGTGGCTTCACTTCCAGCTTATCTGGTATATTTATTTACTTTTATTGTCTTTTATAATGACGCAACAGGACGTTTTTTTGCCCGACACCGAGGTCTGTGTTTTTATAGCATAAATTCACAGTAACTGCAGCCATTTTTGTATGTATAACGACATGTGTGCTATTTTTCTTTCTTTCAAAGGTCTTTTTTAGTGAAAATCAATAGTGATACAAAAAAGTTTGGTTGTGGAATGAAATGTTTTTCTCATGTTTGCTATTTTTAGAACGCTCCGTTGATCCACGGACTTCACATTGGCATTGTTTCCGTGCTGCTGGCACATCTTTTGTGTATTTTACACACATTACGTGCCACAAGCATGTACTTAAAACAATCATTCCATGTAGTTTTGTGAGATCAGTTTGGTAAAACAGTCGTCCACTCGTTGGATGTTCATAGTTCGATCCATGGCCTCGGCAGCCTGCATGTTGAAGTATCCTTGAGTAAGGTACTGAACCCTGAATTGCTCTCGATGCTGCACCATGGGTGTGTGAGTGCGTATAAATATTTAAACTGCCTGATGAGCACCTTGTATGGCCGCCTCGGCCACCAGGGTGTGAATGGCTGCAGGCTTGGAGTACAAACCTTCTTAGAGTGGTCTCTAAAACTAGAAAAAAAACCATACATACAGATACAGATTGTTGGTCAAATGAAACAAACTATTTAAAAACATCTATCAAGGCTGTGGGAAATTGTAGCAATTTTCTGACATTTAATAGACAAAAATTGGCAGATTATTCAATAATAAAAATATTTCTTAGAAGAAGCCCTATAGCAGAAATCACCCTGTCTCTCCAAACCCTGAAAGCCTGTTGCTACATCTTCTTGCCTATTTCCCAGAAGATCTGTCCTCGAACAAAGAGCTCTTGTGCTTCACATCTTGACAAACACTTGACAGAGTTGATCGGCAGGAAAGAGTCGCCGTCGTTGGACATTGCTTTGGAAATTTGAGTCTTTTTCTGTTGCCTCTTCCTGCTGGAAATAAGAAAAAACGATGCGGATAGAAATAGTCCTGTTTGTTTCCAGGACAACGGGACAGCCGGACGCACCTTTCTCTTAATCTGGCGGAGATAGGAGCTACTTAGCCAGAGAGCACAGAGGAGACACGAGGAGGGAGGGCCGGGGTGTGTGTGCACACATAAAATACTCTCAGACAAAAAAACACACACACACACACTCGATGAGGGCTGAGGAGGGAGGAGAGAGGAGTTAGAGGTGTGGAAAGAGAGGAGAGGTGCACAGAGAACAGACAGAGAGAGGGAAAGGTGGATGAATGTGACTCGTGTTGTGAGCTGCACTGATCACCTGGGACGCCTCATCAGCCTGTTCAGCAGGATGCCTCAGAGGAAAAGGAGTTTCACGTTTGGAGCTTATGGAGGGTAAGATAATAGAGTTAATCTGTCTGAGTGTGCTTTGCCTGCTCCGTGTATGTGTGTGTGTGTGTGT
>CAFUXE010000957.1:511817-545085 GCA_903364295.1 Serranus cabrilla
CTGCTGAGAGGATAAAATCATGAGACAGGAAAGTTAGAGAGACCACGATGATCGTCTCGTCATGGTGACCTGCTCCATGTTGTTGTTTTTACTTCTCAGAAGTTGCTGGACTTCTCAGAGAAAAAACTGAAAATCATTGCTGTGTAAAACAACTGGTGGTATACATCTTTGGTATTTAATTTGATTATTATTTTTATTGTATTGTCATTTCTTTTTTTAATCATTTGTTTATTATTTGTCATGTTATCCCTCTTTTTTATTTCATCATTTATTTATTTATTCTTTTTGCACGTTATTATTGTCATCTATTCTTTATTTGTCTTTCTATTTAAAATTTATTACAGTTTTTATTTAAATTGTTTCTATAATTACTCTTAAGAGTATGCACTATTCATATTTAATTTAATCTGCCATTTTTCTGCCATTTCATCCCTATTTTTCATCGACTTTTTTCAGTTTATCTAGTTTTAGTTTAATCTTTTGTTGCGTGTTTTTCATTATTATCTTTTCTTGTTGTCATTTAAATAGTTTTTACTATGATGACTTTTTATAGCTCTGAAGATTTTTATTTATTTTAATTTATTTTATCCTTCTTTTTTATTTTATTTATTTTTGTCCTTTAATCAGTTTATTTCATTTTAGTCTCATACATTATCGTTATCTATTCTTATTTAGTCTTTTTAAACATTTTTAATACATTTTTTAAAAATTGTTACTATAATTACTCTTCTTATAGCTCTTAAGTGTTTCTTAATTTTTAATTTTTATTTATTTGTTTCTATTAAGTTTTTATCATTTTTATAGATTTCATGCATTAGCCTCTTGTTGTTGAATTACTTTTGTCTTTTGATTTTTATGGTCTTTATTTGTTCAGTATTGTTATCAGCTTATCAATCATCTCTGAAGGGCTTTGGGCTTTTTGAAAGATGCTATAGAAATAAAGTTTGGTTGATTGATTGAAGAAATTAGTCAGTCATTCGTGGTGAGTAAAGGTATAAAAAATGAAATGAGGGGACTCTCCATTAGCTCTGGAGTAGCACCTTTTATTCACACTAATATCTTTTGGAGAAAGAGAAACAAAAGAACTGATCGTTCATCATCAACCAAAAAATGATGAGTCATTCTCAGAGAGAAAAGAAATTAAATGTTGGTAATATTGAGTTATTGTGAGATTCGATTAAAGGCTTATCTTGTCTTTCGCTGTGAGGAAAGTGAGCGATTAGGTGCGTCTTCACTTTGGCGGCAGTGAATAAGTTAAATATCTCATCAGCGCGGTTCAAAGGAAGGTGTGAAAGATGTGACTTTGCTTTCATGATGATTTTTCTTCAGAATCTTTGAGATATGAAAAGTCTTTGGTTTATGAGCAGTGAGACGTTCAGCATTAGGATTCATGAGGCAGTGAAATTACTTTTACTATTGTGTTCTGCTGCTCGCGGGCCCTGCCAAGTCTGCCTCGACAACACTCATGAGGCTCAATTTGACATTTCAGTGGTAGGAGTCAGCTTGAAAGCTAGCCTGAGTGCACAGGCAGATACTGCCAACCAATATTAGACAAGGAGATGCTGTGGAGGGCATGGAAAACAACATTTGGAACAGAAAAACTCTTTGTTAGAAAATGTGCAGAGAGATTCTAGGAAAAGCAGTAAAAAAAAACAGTGTTATTCTGAAAAATTCATATCCCCAATATGAACTTTTTCATGCAAACCTGCTAAAAAGTCGTATTCTACCCACTTTGATTGATTTTAGGTTTTTTGTTTGTACATAAATGATTGACTAGTTGAGGCTGTTCACAAATCTGGAGACTCTCCCCTCAAAAACGACATTGTAGGGCGTTTTTAAACAACTTTTTATGTAACTTACATTTTAACGTTACTTCTGTGGCCCTCGTAACTACTTTCAACCATTTAAGTACATGTATTTACTCTTTAAACCATCTTTTATAACACCTTACCAGGACATTTTTCCCTAAACCGAGCTCAGTGGTTTTGTAGCATAAATTCAAAGAAACTGCAGCCTTTTAAACAACCGCTAACTTAGTAAGTACCATGACGTGTGTGCTATTTTTAGCACACTATGTGAGCCACGAAATGCTCATATGGGTCATTTTGACAGTTTAATCTGTCGTTTAGGTTGGAGATCTTGCTGTAATCTCCACGATGTCTGACAGACCGTTATTCCTCACTATAGGCAACAGGACACTGATGAGCTGCTAACATTGACTCGACTATTCGATGTGAAAAAGTTCACGTCTGACAGATGTGACGAGTTAATTGGCAGCGTTTTGCTTCTCATGTAAAAACCCAGCAGCCTTCACAACAGGTGTATGTCTGAGGTTGGCATTGAGCCAGTGAGGCTGCAATAACTTTTTACTTCTTAAATTCCCATCAGATGTCTTAATTGGAGGAAAAAGTCTCAAAAAGTGACAAAACTTTATTATTTTGGTTTATTTCTTGAGAGAGAGAATATATCTTTAAGCTGACTCACCGTGCAGGGATATTTTTTTCAGCCACAGTGATATTTGGGGTTAGAGGTGAGACTGAAGTCTGAAGGTGCTTCACTCGACATTCAGTCTGAGAACGGATTGCTGCTACACGACTCGACCACAACAAAGAAGAGAAAAGCTCAGAGCACACATGGAGGGAGCCTGACTCACTCACTAAAGTTTCAGATACGGTCAGAGCCTGAGCTCAGGTACCAGACATGAAGCGGCCAATCAGCACTGAATACAGTTTCTTTGATAAAATTCAGTTAAAGGGACAAAGTCAGAAATATACATTTTTCTCTCGTCTTTAGAGCTTTTTTTAATCATCTGGATTGTTTTGATGTGAGCTGAAGATATCGACTGCAGAAGAAAATCAGTTTGACATTTTAGTGGCGAGCTTCTTGAGGGATTGTGTTTGATATTTATTTACCTTGCCCAAATGTTCCCCTCCATCTATGTTCCAATCTAATAAATCACAGACCTCCTCCTCTAATCTCTAAACTAACATCGCCCCGGGACAGCGCGCAGCTGGCTGTGATGAATTAGCATGTTTGTTTCGAGAAAAGACATGAGCTTTTGACTTTCTCCCTTTAATGTGTCTATTACATTTGATTTGTTTGCAGTTGTCAACGAAATTGGTCTCTGTTGTTAAAAGGCGCGTTGTTGAAAAGGAGTCTCTCCAGGGAAATTAATGCCTAATGAATAACAGGGAAAAGCTTCCCAAGAACAAATGCATGGAGCTCCAGACGTGGACCATCAAATTACCGCTCTACATGTGTTTTAGCGTCTATCCTTGAAGAAGTTGTTTTCTTCGCAGCATCATTTCCGCATGCAATTTAATGGAAATTGCCGTCAGCAGATAATAATGCGGCAGATTCTGAAAAACGCTTGTAAACAACTGCAAAGGAAAAACCAATGAGCCAAAAACAACAACTGGAAATTGTGATTTATTTGAGCGTCGATTTCACTGCCTCCTTGTTGACGTGACATTCTTTTTGTAGTATGCTAATTCAGAGCGGGCAATTATGTGAAGTGGGCAAAGTGATTAAAAAACAAAGGATGTTTCAGGGCTGTGTGGGTGAACAGCATTTTTAACACTGTTTGCTACGTGGATATTTAGTCAACTTTTTCTTTTAAGCTGCCACAAGATGAGGTCATAAACATCTCTACACACGCTCAAAGGCCGAGCTTGAGTGACTCTTATTTTGAGATGTAAGGTTGTGATGGTAAACTGAAGATTTAGCTACAGAAAGCTAATCGATGAAGCTGCTGGTTTCACTGGCTTAGAATGATATGTGGCTGGTTCCCTGCTGGTGAGCAAAGTCAGCTTTAAGCCTGAAGACAACTGGCAACTGTTCAGCCAAGTGAAAGATTATAGGATTGTGCACATAACCCACTGCTCTGTTTCAGTTCCCCTCGCAGGTGTTGAGGAGGAGGATGCTGTGATGGTGCACCCAGTACACCTGCACTTTCAGGCATTTCAGCCGTTTATATTTGGTCTCCAAAAAAGATCAATCTGAGCTGGTTGTGGAGATCTGCATGAGATATGATGAGTAGATGTTCAGAATTTTTTAAGCAGCTACTTAAATGTTCGGATTTGCTCATTTGGTGCAGTTGGTGCAGTTGGTTGGAAAAGAAAAACAGACTTTTGATGAAATATTTTATTCTAAGTGAAGCCATTTTGCTGACCAAGTATTTCTACTTTAAGTACATTTTGAATGGAGTAATGTCTCAGTGTGGTATTAGTACTTTTACGTAAATAAATGATCTGAATACGTTTTCCGCTCTTGACAGAATCTGATATAAATATAGCTTGAAACCAAACACAACCACACCATTAAACAAAAGGAAATGCATTTTATTCCTCAGATTCACGGCTTTGTTCTCGCTAATGCCGCTCCCTCTCTTCATTCAGCGTCTAGCTCGCTCGGCCACTGCTGCTCCATCTCTCCCTCTCTGTATCTGGCTTGTGGAGACGGGGGGAGGAGCCAACTTTAAATGTTGTGCATTTAACATTCGAGAGAGCTACACATTGCATGGTCAGAGGAATAAAACTTTATTTTCTGGTTTCAAGCGATATTTAAATCAGAATCTGTCGACTAGTGGAAGAAGATTTAGGATCATTTACTTATGTAAAAGTAGTAAAAACACTTTTTTAACCACACACTAGAACTTTATTTTGATTCCCTCTGTTCCAACTGTAACTGCAGCTTTCTCACTGTTAATATTCAGTCCAGATATAAAATTAGAGATCCTTCTGCTGACTTGAGCTTTTCACATGATCTTAAAAAGATTAAAATGTTTACCATTCGTGTTATCAGGACGTTGTCAAGCTGCCCTCTTTCCCAACAACCCTCCAAATGCTGCCTTCTTCCCCCTTAAGGGTTTTACTCTTCACTTCTCCTAAAGCTGCATTCAATAATGTCCAATTATTCAAAAAAACAAAGTTTGTTGGCAGCTCGAAAATGAAATTAGCTGTAGGAATTCTGGTTGTGTGCCACGCCTGTAGATAACCAGCTGGTGTGAGAGTGGACTGCATCAAAACAGGAGAAACCAGGACATTGAAGTCATTCACAGACTTTACTACCACTGTACACGCTGCAGCCCCCGAGACTGAAATTAACAGTTCACAACAGCCCTCATTTATGAGTCTAGCAGAGGACGAGTGCTGATGGAGGATAATTATTGAAGTGCTCTTGGCGTTCTCGTGCTGAATGGTAACGCTTCCTTCCACTCAAAGAAAGCCAGATGAATACATTTAGCTGCATCTTGTATTGATTTCTCACATTTAATTCATAGAGCTTTCTGTCTGAATGGCTCAATTTTTATACCGTCTCTCTCTCTCTCGTGGTTAAGAAGGACGTTTTAATCTCTCAGCTGTCGGTGGAATCCATGTGATGCTCAATCAAAAGATTTGTGATCATAAAACATCACACAGTAATCAAAGTACATTTACTCAAGTACTGTGTTGTACTGTATATTGTGTAGTAAATATTGTACTTTTCACTCCATTACATTTAGCAGCCAGCTTTAGTTACTTTTCATGTTGAGATTAAACATAAAAAACATGATCAGCTTTAAGTGATTAGGCATGTTTATTAATTAAACATAATTACAGTTTATTAAGTAGTTAAAACAATCCCTACCTGGACCAAATTAAAATGCTGCTTACATAAATGCAACAACATCAAAATATATATGGGATATATAAAGAAATCTGCATTCTGCTTTACGAGTACTTTAACTTTTGATACTTTCAGCACATTTTGATGCTGAAACTTTTGTACTTTTACTTAAGTAAGACAGATAGATAGATACCTTTATTTGTGACTGTATCAAGACACAATGAAATTGCAGCTGCCTCTCCAGCAGTATTAAAAAGGAGACATAACATCATATAAAAGGAAAACACACCACAAGACATATAAGGCAGACAAGAGAGCTTAAAACAGTCTTACAGAGACCAGGATAAAGTGCTTAGTGGCAAATATTGAGCTGTGAATGCAGGACTTTTACTTGTAGTGGCGTAATTCTGCAGTGAGGTAATTAAGCTGCTTAAAAGAACTTTCAGAGAAGAGGACAGTCCCTCTAAAATAATGTTATTAATCAATATAAATGTCTCTCTATGAGCATGTTTTATCTTGAAAACACTCCAAATACAAACATAAAAACCCAACACACAGTCCTGTTTGTGTGTCCTTCCTCCGCTGTGTGTCATGTGCCTCCCTGTAGATGGAGGTGTGGCTGTTTACATGATGGTCTGTTTCTCCCTCCTGACTGTTAACACCAAAACAGAGTGATGTCTGTGTCAGCAGGGCGATAATCACCCGCCGAATCGCTGACTTGCAAACTAATATTTCCATTCTCAACACTGAGCAACAAACACAGCGAAAGAGCAGAGCCCTCAGCAGCAACACGCAGAATGTCACTGTTTGCACGCCAAATACGTTTCTACAGTTGTGTACAAAGGTGAGTCGTATCTAATGACACAGAGTGCTGAGAGTGCGCACTGCAGGAATAACATGTTTGATGTCAGACACTCTGCGCTGCCACTGTTTCAGTTTCTTACATCATCCAGTCCTCTCTCGTACAAGCTTATTCAATATTTTTTTTTACAACAGACACAAGTTCTGAAACAGGGGGAGGGGAGATAATAAGAGGCGGGTGAGTTAGTCTGCAGAAACAGACGGATTTCAGTGTGAAGACAGAGACACAGATCAAACATTTAACATGTTTGACCACCAGGCTCCACCGTGCCACCCGGTGGTGTGGGCAGGTCACTGAATAGTCCCCCACTGCTCCTTGTTTTAAAGAGGTTTTTGAGTGATGGCTCTAATGTTGGACAGAGAGTCATATTTTAAAAGAACAGAGAGTGAGATAACTGAAGTGTTATCCTCTGATGTGAGTCAAACTCACTAGATTCTCATGATGTTTTAAAATGAAACCTGATGTGATATTCCTCCTTATACTGCTGTCATCCCCACAGCTCCAGTGTGTAATACAGACTTTTTGTTGGAACAGTTAAAGCTTGAATCTGTTGTTTCAATTCAACACACTTTTAGTCAAATTCAGCAAATAAGAAACAGGGGAAAAAAGACAAATATCTCTTCAGCCAATCACATGGCAGCTACTCAATGCATGTAGCATGTAGACACGGAGAAGACGAGCTGCTGAAGTTAAAACTGAGCATCAGAATGAGGAAGAAAGGTGATTTTAGTGACTTTGAAGGTTCGTGGTTGTTGGTCTGAGTGTTTCACAAACTGCTGGTCTAACAACCATCTGTAGGGTTCACAGAGAATGATCCGAAATAGAGAAAATATCCAGTGAGCAGCAGTTCTCTTATTGACGCCAAAGGTCAGAGGTCAGAGGAGAATGGGCAGACTGGTTGGAGATGATAGAAAGAACTTGTTACAACCAATATATTCAGAAGACACTTTATATATTTTCCCCAAAATGCATTGAAGTATTAGTATAAAGTTACATATTTGGAAAGTAAAGTACCCCCAAATTGTTCTTAAGTTTAGTACTTAAGTAAATGTACTTAGTTACATTCCACCTCTGCACGAGGAAAACAATGAATCAAGAAAGTAAAAGGCTGACTAATCGATAATAAAAATAATTGTAAGTTGCCTCCATAATACCTTGTTACTTTATGATATCAGTGTATCTATTGATGCCGGTTTCAGTCAGCAGTGCTGCGCTGTAGATCCAAAAAACGAGTGAAAAATGTGTTTGAGCAGCGAGGCGGGGGAGTGCGTCTGGATCTGAATTGATTTTGTGAAAGCGGGGCTTGTTCGAGCTACAACAAGATTGAGAAAAACACACAGTATCAGACTGTGCAGTCGGTTCATATCCATCTCGATATCTCCTTGGCATAAATAAATGATCTTAAAACAGAATAATATGCCGTCGTATGAATATTTTATGAAGGTGATAGTAAATCACATGAGATGTGCAGTAAGTGTTGCATCCTCTTCTCCAAACTCTCCTCGGGTAAATCTTGGTTTGTGACATTGTCGGGGATCTCATTTATCATTTTAAAAGGTTTTTCATGGGACAGAGTAAGAAAAAGAATAAATCAATGCAACATCTTTCCTTCAATGTCAACAGAGTGAAAGATACAGCAAACTGTAGGTGACCGGCAGGTGAGCGTATTGGTTTTTTAGCTCTCTGTGCTCCTGGACATGTTAAAGTCACATAAATTGTCATTACAGTGGATTGCTTTTTACTTCTTGGGATTTCTTGGAAAGGATGCGACTGTGGATGTTCCTTTGAAGTAGACAGTTTATTAGATGACCCAGCTGGAGCCTCACATGAATTGAAATGAACCCACCCTCACTCACTGCTGCTGCACACTGTACATAACACAAACTTCAGTCGCCTCCGTCTCTGTATTATTTGAAGGAGGCTGTCAGCAGGATGGCTTCAATTACCTTTATGTTACTTTGATTTTGTTTTTGTTCCTGGCGGATGGAGCGATTTGCCTCGGAGTGTGTTGGCATCGGTTGACAATGGTAATTATTTGATTGGCTTAGCCCTGGGGAGGAAGGGATAAGCGGTGATTATCACAAGATTGATTGTCCACACTCAGCGTCTACTCTGGTGCCGCTTCAAGGATTGATCCAGGTGGGAGGTTTCGCCCTGCAGCATTTGTATGCAGGGTGAATGGAAACAGAGAGACAGTCACAGGAAAAAACTCCTTTGTGTATGAAACGTGCCAACAGAGGGAAGCAGCTCAACACTTTTCATAGCTCAGTGACGGTGACGGCTGTGGCCGGAGGCGTCATGTTTTCAGGTCGTCCTTTTTCTCCTGAGCTTAATATCTCAGAAACGCCTGGAAGGAGTTTCTTCAAATTTGGCACAAAGTTCAAGGTCACTGTGACCTAACGATGTAAGTTTGGCCATAAGTCAAGATTTCATACACTTACATGACAAAAGTTCACACAAATGCCTAATTGGATAAAATGATTCAAGGATAATTCAACACCATAACTCAGGAACCAACAAGATCTCCAACCCAAACAACAGAACAGACCGTTTGTCTTTGTGTTGACCCATATCAGCGTTTTGCGGAGAGTGGAGCGTTCTAAAAATAGCACACACATTATTATACATATAAGTAAGGTTTTTGGTTGTAAAAAAGGCTGCAGTTTCTGTGAATGTATGCTACAAAACCACTGACCCAGGTTTAGAGCAAATAACTTCCTGGCAGGGCGTCATAAAAGAGAGTTTAGAAGAAAAAAAAAGGACGTAAATGCCAGAAGTGAGGTAGTAACGAGGGTGACGTGAGTCACGTTTCTTAAAAAAACATGATTCACAAAATGCAAGCCAGCAAAGTTACATAAAAATTTACATTATGTAAAAAGTTCATTTTTCATCAAACGTTTATTTTCACAAACAAACCCTGTTCTGCTGCATGAAAGTCCAACGTATTCGGTTCTGCATCAACCACGTCAGTAAGATAGCTGCGGTGGACATCCTAAAATGTAAATATGATTTGTTTTTTGCTGCCTGTACAAATGTCCTATATTGTCATTTTTTAGGGGAGACCAGTCTCCAGGCACAGAAGAGGAGATTGTTAAAATCTGTCACGTTTGGTCAGATACTGAATTACTTATCTCGGGTGCTCACCTTGAAACGTTTGTGATTGTGTAGATCTCAGACACTCTGCCAGGTTTACGATGTGTGGGAAGCATCCAGTTCTTAGAATTTGAAGCTTCTTTGCAGTAACATCCATATTTGAAACATGGTCTCCTGTCAATGAGTCCGAACAGACAAGGAAATAAACTGCAACTTGGCTGGTTGGTGGAGGAATAATCGTTTTGATTCTGGCTTGTTTAAAATCTCTTTTTCCCTCTTTTTCTCTTCCTTCCGTGATTTTATGAGCGTTCACACCTTCTCTTTCTCCATCTTTTATTATTCAAATAAAACCCATTCATTTCCATGTAACTGCACCATTTACTGTAATTGATGCTCCATTTATAGACCACATTCTTTCCAAGCTTTTCTCCTTTTTTCCCCTTTAATTTACCTTTTTATTCACAGTGATATTTCACTCCTCTTTTTATGAAAGCAGCACTATTTGGCCAACGCCCCATTCAGACATTTCTGCCAGCTGCCCCTTCCCATCTTTGAGACAATCCCACTCTGGATGGACTTAGCGGACGGCTGGCAGGCAGAGGTGGAGCTGGATGAAGTGGAGGGTAGAGAAAGGAGCAGTGGAGGGAGGTGGAGTGGATCATGTTCATCTGGCTTCATGGAGGCGTATATTGGAGTATATTGTTTAGAAAAAGCTGTACTAACCTTTATTTCTCTATGAGAAGTTGTAGCCAGTAGCATAAAAGTGGTCATCTGTCGTGAGAATTATCAGCTAACTCTGCAGATCCTCCAAAGCTTTAAAAAAAAAGCTGTGCGATGCTGCCGCCTCTGTTCCTGGGTGCAGTGGAAGAGGAAATTTGTGTAAACAAGGTTACTGTTCCTGCACGGTCTACTCAAAATGTAGTTAATATACCAAAATAAGTTGAATATTTCACTCCTCGTGTTTCCCTTTCCTCAGATATACTGTCTATTTTTCAATTCAACTTTCTATAATGAATTGATTATTGTCACTTTGTTTCTCTCTAGAGTTGACAAGAGCTTCTCCAGGACCAGAACCTTGTGGTGAGTCCTCTTTTAATTAAAAAACAACACTATACACCAGAGAGCTTGACTGCTCTGCACACTCTCTGTACGATGTTGCATTGAGCTTTTTGAGCTGCAGGCTTTAAGTCTATTCCTCCTTATTTCCACGTGACCGACCACAATTTTGCAGAATCAAAACATGACTAGATGTCAGGAACTAAAGACTGAAGATTTACCTGCATGTCAGCACTGTCTCTCTGCTTCACCCATGCCCACTGTCAGCATGATGATGTGTTGTGTGCTGCAGTAATAAAGAAGACATTTTCCGTACTTGTACAGCCATTTGACTCAGCAGGAGGAGACGTGGACTTTGATTTGTTATTCAGTTTAATGCTAAGTCAGTGACTTACTGGAAGAAGTATGAAATGTGATGAAGGGAAGCTTCTTCACTTTAATATTCTCAGAATGTATTTTTTTTAAGTGATGACGATGTGATGACCTAAAGGCAAAGTTAAAAAGGGGAAGACAGATAAAACTTCTATTTTAAAGCAGTAAAACCATAAGCAGACCTTCCCTCTTTCCGTATTCCTGGCTCATAATAAGATTTTCAATTGTGCATGAAATCTTTCTCTCGCTTAGAAAGTGCTCTTATGGACTTGGACATCTGCATGTGATAGAAAAGGAGATAGTGGAGCTTGTAATATTGCCACTTGGCAGGTAGCCCCGCCGCCTGGAGAAGCGAATGTGTGGCTGTAAATACAGGGGCCGGAGCAGATGGAGAGTGACAGGGAGCAGGAGAATATTTGTCACACCAGCTGGCCATGTGGGGCACACACCTTTGAGGCCTGAACCAGGGACAGTGATAGCACCACTTTAGCACAAATAAAGCTTTGCAGTATGTCATTCTAGTGCAGTAATGAACACACACAGTGATCTGTTTGAACGCTGTGAGTCCTGTTACTTTATATTCAAGTCCATGTTTGACTGGTTTTTGTAATATTTTACTGATATTATTATATTATTGTGATATGTAGATGTATTAATATACACAGTTTCTTTTGACGGTTTCAAAGCAGAAAATGTCAATGCTTATTTATCATATAATTATCATATAATTAGCAGAAGACAGACACTGGGATCAGTCCATCTCATAGACCAATTCAACCAAAGCAGCTTCAGAGCCCTTTCAGAGCTGGTGCCCAATCTTGAACCAATCTTGAACTTTTCAACAGCCATTTGATTTGTTTAACTGCAATGCGATTGATACGTGCTATCGATATCGGGCTAACGCTGGCGAGCTAGTGTAACCAACATGCCACCACCCGACTAGTCTGTGATACACTGTTTTGAAGCCTTCAGATTGGTATTTCGGCCACGGCCGTCCTGTTTTTTTGGAACCAGCTCATGCACAGACTGGACAGCTAGATATCTGGCCTGGTTTGCAAGGTGCATCCATAACTCAAAATGAACAGCTGACCCCTTAGAGTGCCATTTAGTAGAACTGGACACAGTGCAAGACACTTTTAAGTGACTGAAAACAAACTGTAAAAGGGTCATAGTTCTACCACGGAAACAGACTAACTGTATTTTCGTCTATTTTACTCAAAATGAGCTTCATACTGTATTGAAAGGACTTAAATGAACAATTGAGAATGTTAACGCATTAGGAATATTTGTAACTGAGCTATTATATTAAGGGAGGAGTGGAGTCATTTTCTTTCATGCAATCTGACTTCTTTTTGCAACCAGTTAAGTCGCCCCCTGCTGGCCATTAGAAAGAATGCAGATTTAGGGCACATCCACGTTGGCTTTACTTTTTAGACCTGGACATTGCTGCTTGGTTCATGTCTGAGTTGAGTTAGAGAGAGAAATAAAAGAAAGAACACAGAAGGAGACAAAATATTAATTACAATTCCTTGAGTGTTTGAGTTTATTCCCGCAACAAAGCAACCAAGTGTTTTCTTTTGTTCGGAGGGATTTTGTCCTTTTGTTTACGAGGCTCTCAGCCAGCTCACCAGCAGCTGAAAAAAATGTGTTGCTTCATCATGATACATCAAATGGGCTATAGACTCATAAAAAAGAGCCATAATGAGTCTGGAAAGGACAATGGGAGGGTATATTGGTCGGGGGAAATTGAAAGTGCAAAGATGATTCAGGCTCATCAGAGGAGAATACACACTCAGACACCCACTGAATTTCATTATGAGAATCCAGGTTTCTCTCCATCACAAACAGGTTTGTAGCGCCTCAGGGCCTGTACAGTCGCTAGCTACACACAGCACAGCGCTCTGATTATAATCACTGAGTCATTATGCCAATTGTGTATTTCATCAGTCTCAGGCTGCACTTAGATTAAAAAGCCCAACTATCAACAACGTAGTATTTCTCTTCTGGGCACTGGGAGTGATTTCTTGCGGTATTTCTTCTCCAAATTCAGTTTTGTTCCAATATCATATAAAATATAAGGGTGACTTGACTTAATTAGGACATATATCAGGTTTGTTTGTTTGTTCGTCTCTGTTTCCGAGCCCATCACGCAGCTATTGTGTTCCAAACAGCTTGGTGTCGGTGAGATTTACCACAGCGGCTTCAAACCCCCAGTGTCTGTCGGTGGTTTTTCTGGATCCGCTGCCATGTGCCACTGCCTCAAATCCATCACAACATTATCCCCAACCAGCCAGGTGTAGCTGTGTGTGTGTGCGAGTGTGTGTGTGTGTGTGTGTGCAGGGGACAGACACACTTTTCTGTCACTCTCTCCGAAGCACAACCGTCTCCATCATCTCACCCTGGCACACAAACACTGTCTGCTCATGCTGATGTGACTTGAATAGCCCTGAATCATTTAGACGAGGAGCTCTCCATGAAAGGTGGAGACACACTTACTTTACGGTGCAAAACCGCTCACAGCACAGTGTTCCCAATTAAACGCTCATTAAGTTGATTGCTCTCGATAATGGTGGTGCTTATCTTCCTCAGTCTAAAGCTCCCGCTGTGCTGCAGTAAGGAGGCCAGAATAAATGCCGTGGTTTTTCTGCAGGAATTGGCATTCTGGATGCGGAAATGTTTTGTCCCTGACAACTCGATTCTGCACTAATAGGGTAAAGCATTTGAATTGCATATTACAATAAAATTACTGTCTAGTGATGCAGCTAAGAAAGCGGAACAACCCTATCAGCATTTCCATTGTAATCTAACTATGAATTAAATTGTTTCTTAATTAACTTGTTTGGTTGGGGCCGCCCCTCGAGGGGATCCTCTTTGAGATAATGTGATATATTATGTATGTGCACAGCTGGAGGTGTGTGTCTGTTGCCTTGCAGCCGTCTGCACAGCAGCATCGGGGCCATGAGTGTGAGCAGCCCTTTGACTGACACGAGGATCCGGGTGGTAATGAAGTGGTCCTCGGTGCTGAACGATGAGAAGGAGTTGGGCTGAGAGGCCTCTAATTGGGCATCTGTGCCTCTTCAGCTGGCTGTTAATGGCCGGTCTCGTTCCTAATACGAGAGTCAGTGTCGCGAGGAGAAAGCAAAGGGGAAAAGAGAGGAGCCAACTGTAGCTTAACGGGAAGATCGAGGCTTAAATACTCAGTCAGGGTTTGACTTCCAAGTGGAAAAATAAGCTGTTAACACCAGACTGGTCTCCCCTCAAAAACATCAATATGGCGTAGCAAAATACGACTCATTTTTATGTTTCAACTGTCCAAGTAGTAGTAATAACTGAAGGCGATGCAGAGTTTAAAGGGTGAATGCCGCACGGCAGACTTTCACCCAGGAGAACAGCGTGAATCTTCCCTTTCACTGTTGTTGAATCATGTTTTTTCCATATTTTTTTTAAAGTAACGTGGCAAAGTAAAGTGGCATTTACGACATTTATTACTTCATCCTACGCAGTGGTAGTGAAGTATTGTTTTGGGCGACTCTGTCTGTCTGTCTGTCTGTGTTTCCGCTGCATGTACACCCTCTGGCCAACAGAGGGCGCTATGGGGTGAAGTCTGCCATCTCTGATTGCCTTGTTTCTTTTAACTAGTACATTTTTTGCACTAAACCTCGGCCAGTTTATTTGTTGGATAAATGCACAGAAACTGTGAACTGTACATGTATATATAATGACATGTGTGCTATTTTTAGAACGAGCCGCTGTGCCGTGAGCTGCTTTTGACAAATGGTCTTTTCTGTCAATTTGGTTGGAGATCTTGTTGGTTAACATTCTTCATATTGGACATTGTTGATGGATGTAAAGTATTAGGGGGAGTCTTGGTAATACTGTGTCACACCCCATTTGACTTCCCACCCACCTGGACAACTCGTTCTGTTTCATCTTCCAGATGTGCAGCTGGACTGAGTCTGATGGCTGAGCGGGCCACTGCATCAAACTGAATTCATTGAAATGTTCATTGAACCATTCCTGGACAGAATCAGCCTGGTGGTGCTGAATGTTACCCTGCTGCCAGGATGTCCTCAGGCTTCAGTTAAAGCAAAGGACACCAGTTTATTTCCATCGTTTATTCCTCCATGTCAGTATTTCTACAACTCTGCCACAACTCACAGCTCAGTCAAACAGGTTTATGTTCCTTTAGTCTTTTCAGTCAGACTGTTGCTTTGGTGGACTGTCTGTTTCTATGCACAGTTGATTTGAGCCTCCACTTTTTGCCATCTTCTACCAGATTCTACTGGTGATACCAATTAAAAATATGGATGGAAAATAAGAACCAGTTCCAAATTGTCCAATCCATTGGAATCGCATGCCTCCGAGCTAACGAGTTCCTTTAATCAAGGCCAATAGAACTGCACTAATCAACATTTTATCAACATTTATGGAACATTCAGATCAGAATAAGAGGCTCAGTGTCAAAATACTATTCTGAATAAAGGACTGTGGTGCTGTACGTTGTCCCAGCCTGCAAATCATATTTTACACACCTGAGAAAAAGAAATCTTTGTTGGATTGAGCTCTTTACAGAAAATAGCACCATGATCATTATATTTTTCAATGAAAATAAGATCATGCAAAAATGATAAGGATTTATATGATCCAATAACTTTAATTATCACAATTGTCAGTCAACATAATCACAATAGTATTTATATTTTCATACAGCACTAAATGCCGGCTTGTTTTTCCGACAGTTTGTAGCCCTCCATTTCCCACACTAACACATTTATCCAGTATCAATAAGGGAATCAATAAAGAATCTGACGTTTAATCAGAATTCATAGAGACATTGATATAAAAAAAATCGTATTAATCTCTAATTAAGAATCATAGCTTTTCTTGGAGTTATCTCACTGGGTTTCACTGAGTCCCCTCATCCATCTGTCCCCACTGTTATTGTTTCTCTCTCCTCACAAAGTATCAGTCTGATCCAGTAAATTACATAAATTTATCACAGCCCACTCCTAGAGTGAGTGATCACATTTTCCCACTTGGAGTCCAAATATCCCCATAATGCAATAAAAGATAAAACGTTTCTAATTTCCTTGTTTCTCATTTGCATGTTGCTATCGTGCCCATCAGTGCTGAGAATTTCGGCATCTGGAGACGCAGCGATGGCTCCTACTGAGATCACAGAACACGAGCCTCAGGCAGGTTTAACAAGTTAAATTGGCTATCTAATCCACATTATAATACAAAACCAAACATTGAAAGGCGTTAAGATTTCCCTTACGCATTGCAAAGATACTTCTGGCAAGAATGGCCAACAATAGTGATTTTATTAGCAGGACAGAATGTGTGCACACAGTTTTATTTACAGCGCTTTGGGTCTCACATACCTTATCTACAGTGTACCCATGCAGTAGAATTAGGTTTAATATAATAGTCTGGGGTTTACCATTGAAAAGGTGTCAAGTGATGTCCTGAGGCCTCAAACATCGATAATAAATCTGGAAAAAATATGTTTATGATGATGGAAAATAGTGCAAATCCTCCAATATTTGAGTCTTTTGTAGTGAAAACTTTAATCAATATGAGCAATATAACCCTTCAAATACTATTTTACTTAACTTCTTATTACTCTTATTGGAAGAAAGCACAGATCTCTCCAGTCACCTCTCCATCACTAACACTAATTTAATGCTAAATTTGTGCCAAATCTGCTATATTTTGCAAGTATTGTTTGTGCTTTCTGTGATTGACATTGCTAAAATTTAGTATAACTTTATTATAATTTATTTAGCATTATTTTTACCCTGCAAGATATCATGACATGGTTGCAATACCAATGAATTCTTCTCCTAGTTTTGTATGAAGTATCTTATCTGTCGTCTGATACGGTCTCTAAAAGACGGTCAAGTCAGTCAGCCAAGATCTGCTCAGGGGGGCTAAAGTTGGGTCCAGGCTTAAAATTACAGAGGCTTTCTTGGCCAGTGCCACCATTTCTGGCTTGACTTTTGATTGGCTTGAGATTTTCGAACGTAAATATCAAAGTAAACATTGAGAAAGTGGTGGAGAAGATGGCACCAGCTACAATCCAGACCACATGGACAATCAAGACTCAATCAGTCAGTAACTGTCTCTCCATCAGAGGAAATGTGGAGGAATTAAACCTGCTAATGGATCCTCTCTGCCAGGCATCCTGCCGGACGGTGTGCAGGTGCTGGATGGTGGACTGGCCGACATCTGTGCCTGCATCAGTTTCCAGCAGGAAGTCAGGAACTGTGGTGTCCTTTGCTTTGCTAGAGTGCTTTGCCAAGTGACTCTTTTTCTGTGGCTGACAGAGCAGAGGACTCTGGTCAGGAACAGGAGGAGACGTTAAGTGATGCACAAATAAAAGGAACAGGTGGATTTAATTTCACTGGAATTGTTCTCTTAACTATTTTATTTGACTAATAAAATTGATGATAGATTCTCCAGCATTTTATGGCCCTAATCCGTGTCTAGTGATGCCCCCATTGGCTGAAAGATCTAAATATGATATTTATTATGTTAGTATAGTGCAAATCCTCCAATATTTCACTCAAGCTTGAGTCTATTGTACTGAAAACAAGATGCAGTATGCCCTTCAAATATGCAGGTATTTTATGTAACGTCTTATATTATTAATCATCTTGCATAATAAGATTAATGTGACTAATGTGAATTATCTCCAGAGGCTGATGGGAGAACAGAATTCTTTCATAACCTTTTTTTAAAATATAATTGGACAGTGGACAGCAGCGCTCAATAAACCCAGGTTGTGTCTCTGGGAATATTTTATGTGGGTAAAAAAGCACCAGAGTTTTGTGTGTTTTATGCGACGTGCGCGCTCTTTCAGCAGCATCTGAACCAGGCAGGAAGGAGACCCCTGCTGCGACCCAGACGGGTGTGTCCGGTCTTCAGTGAGTTCACTGAGGAAAAACGTTATGACCCAATGCAGTTGCAATGCGGTCTGCTTATGCAGGTCGTGCAGAGGGCACAGGCAGGGAGCAGCGCGCTGATGTTGGAGGTAATTTTAGCAGATGGGGTTCGTCTGTTACTCGGTGCACCTGTTCAGTTAAAATACATGCTACACTGCAGCTGCCATGGTGGATGAGAAGTGAGCCATGCATGCAAACAGTTGTTGAAGAAGTAAAAGTACGAATCCCACACTGAGGAATAACTACACTAGAAGTAAAAGTCTTGCATTCAAAAGTTACTTAAGTAAAATTAGTAAAGTATCAGCTTCAAAATGTACTTAAAATAAAAATGACTCATCATGCAGATTGTTGTATAGAAATTCTAAAGATATTATCAGATTTTTTGTGTTGATGCATTTCTGTAAGCAGTTTAATATTATCCACTAAATATACTGTTATGAGTCAAATCACTTTAAATGTGTCACCTTTTATGTTAAATCTCGACCTGAAAAGTAACTAAAACTGTCGGCTAAATGTAGTGAAGTCGAAGTATAAAGTTACATAAAATGGAAATACTCACGTAAAGTACAAGCATCTCAATATTATATAGTACTCGAGTAAATGTAATTAATTACATTCCACCGAGGATCATTTAGAAGTAATGTCCACCCTCTTGATACACTTTAAATTGCACCTCTTTGAGGAAGATAATGTTAAGACAGAGACGTGTTGTTGCTGTTTTCTATTATGCATATTTAAAGATATGTTTCCCTGTTAGACACAGCTTATTAAAGACACTGATTATAGTGTCACAACACGTGCAGCAGGCTCCTATATATTCCTCCCTGTTGCACTTCATTAACCTCTCTACTTAATATAGATGTATCAGCTAATTAATTGAAAAGCTTGGACTTATTGAGGGGGTAATGTTGCTTGCGGTTGTAACCATTTACCGTTATCAGGAGGTCGACTCCATGTAATCAAGCTTCATTACATCTCACTTCAGGAGACTCTTCAATTAGCGCACATACCTCAGTGAGTCGTCAGACGAGGACGGTGACTCACACTGTGCAGCACAATGGTTTCTCTCAGGCATGTGCGGTTTTCTCTGTGGCATTTATTAACATTCCTTATAAATAGAACCATCAAACCGTTTGTTTGCTGATGTACATTCAATCAGTGGTGTTAACTGCAACTTTCCAATTCAATTTCCAAAGCACAAGATGTCACTGGAGATGAAATGTGGCACATTGTTTTGTCTGGAAAAGGGTAAAGACATGTTCGGTGATGACAGTTACAGAATGGTTCAGAATCGCTTGTTGTCTGTTCGCGGAAAATAGCTTCAGCTTTTGTTTATTTCCCACAAAGCTGCAGTTCACATTTCACACTTTCAAGGCTATAAACAAAACAGCTTTTAATTATCTAGAGTGCATGCCTGCTTTATCCTTTAATATTAGCATGTCATATCTCAGCATTCTCCCCAACTATTATCCTTCATGGATATATCTTCATAATGTCATCCTCTGCTTCGGCCTCTGCTCGAGGTCAGCCTTTGTTGTTGTTGTTGTTTTCTCTCCGTTTCGTGCTCCTCGCTCAGCAGCCAGCGTGTCCACCTGGAGCAGCTGCTGACAGCCCTGCATGTCCATGTAATGACTCTAATCACACTATTAGTCACTGGGGCACTCAGAAGCACAGCAGAGTGGAGTTCAGTTCAATCCACTCACCGTTCAATCAATTTAGGGGGCGAAAATACTTTGAGCATTTTAATTTTGAAAACGTTTGAGGAAGTTTGTTTCAATTTAACTACCAAGAAATAACTTAGAGTGGTGTAGTAATGAAATACATTGCTGCTGATGTCAGTTGCCTGTGGGTCTTGTTAAAATGATTGAATCTAAAGTGTACCACATTTTCCCAAGAAAACAAATGTAGTGTTTAGGTTTTTGCTGGCGTTTGTCTGTTTGTTTGTCTGTTTGTGTACAAAATGATTAAAAAGTTCTGCATGGATTTGGATGAAATTTTCAGACAACGTGTGTATTGGGACGAGGAACAGGTGATTAGATTTTGGTGGTGATTGGTGATCCAAAACACAATCTGGAATTTATATTGCGAATAGATATTATTGCGTCAGTGACCATATTGCCTTCACTAACTGCTGCCATCTAGTGGATGAAATATTTCAATGCCAGTGCTTTTCTAGTGTTGAAGTATTTTTTTTTTTTTTTAAACTAAAACCTGTATTCTAAAGCATTTTAATCAACAACCACCTACCAGCAATTTATAGTTTTCGGTACCTGAATGTGTGAATGTGATCTGTTTGTCTGAATGTTCAAGGCTGTGTGATTCTCCATGGAGCTCTCTGCCCAGTGCATGCTGGGATTGAGTGCAGGCCCACTCCACTGAGATCACATTATCTTCCTTAATCGAGACCTTGAATGAGATGAGATGTGCAGAACACGGATGAATGGGATAGACGAGCCATTGTTGCACGCAGATTTTTTCTTTATGACGTACAAATTGAATGTTAAGAAAACTGGATTTAGTGGATCCACGTAAATATTATCACACGTAAAGGGTAGAATACGTGACTTAAATGTAGTCTAAGAGGAAGTGAGAGAATTGTGTTGGTGAGCTGCAGCCTGTCTTCCATATGCTACCTGCACCACTGACGGTCCTGTGGCTTCACACCCAGTCTGGGTCCAGACTTATCACTGCCAGAATCAATAGAGACGGCCACCCCAACGCAGGGTAATCATGAGAGCCAGCGGGGTGCTGGGAGTGCTGACACAACACTGTTGTTGTGTCGAAGAACTGCTTCCTTTCTCGTCTTTCAAACCGTGAGGGGAATGAGGTTCATGGGTCGCACCACAAGGCTACACATGTTAATTACTTTTTTTAAAGGAATTCATATTGTTTCTCTTTTCCTGCTTTCATTTAAAGGTGCCTACTTTTCTTGTAAACAAGCCAAAGTTGTGCTTAAATTATGTTTATCCTCGAGGTCCAACAAATAAGCTGAGTGCATTTCTCTTCTCATAAAAGATTTGCAAAGCAGATTTTCTTATATACATTTCAAATCCTGTATTGTTTACATCCATGTTTGCCTGCTGGCAGTCGTCTTCTTCCTGCCTGTTGTTGGCACATTGCCTCCTTTGATATGATGTTCAGTGTGAAGCCAACTGCGGGATGTTAAATGCATCAGAGTTTAGTTACTTTTTCTGCAGCTCTGGTTGTTTTATGTGTGATCCTGCATTAGTCTCTTGTGTACTTGAATTTCACAATGATACGTGAATCAACGTAACATAATGTACCTCAAAGTTCAGCAGCAAAAAAATGAAAAAACAGAGAAAACAAGATATTCACAGGAATGAGGGGAGAAACTGAGTGTGACCATTATCTAAAGATTAGAGAGAATCATAAAAGATAAAAGATCCCCCATCCATTAATTAAGCTATAATGGAGAAGTTGTCAAACTATATAATCGTTGTCATTTATTATTTTAAACCTGCACTGATCATTTAAATACAAAACAGGACTTGTAAGTTTCAAAATTCTGACAGTGACGAATCCCAAAACGGATTTTCTGAATTTATGAAAGCTCTATTTGAACTCAGAATTACTAGAATAAGAAGCAAAAATTTTGACTTTAAAATCAGTATTCAGATACTTGACCCGAGTACTTTTCCATTCTGACTCCACTAACTAAACCAAGGAGCATGAATGGTCTGAAAAAATACAACACACACTTTTCATTTGGATTTCTTGTACCTTTGGCAGAGTTCAGGCGAGCAGCAGCTGCAGGGGCGGCTTTACACAGCTTCCAGCTTCAGCCCACTGTAGGTGTCACTAGAGGCTGCACAGTTTTAAAGAAGGAGGACTTAGCCGAGTTTCGCTCTCCTCACGAACACGGTGCATGTCACAAGGACAACATTCTTGTAAATTTAAGTGTCACTGATTCTTTTTCGGAGAGTATTCTCTGCAGCTTGGTGGTGTGTAAATGTTAAATTTAGTCCGACTGCCTCGGGAGAGGACTGTGAACAGAGTGGGAAGCAGACAGCCACAATGAGAGACCGACAGAGGGGGGATGAAACTAATGAAATGAGAAATAGGGGGAAGAAAAGGAGTCAGAAGAGTCTCAGCATGACCCACATACAAGTGCTCTTGTAACTGCACACCGTCTGATTAACCTGACAATCCTGAAGTGTTCTCACACGGAGTAAAATACTGATCATTTGTTTGGTAAACCTCCTCCTGACCTGGTTTGACTCCCATTTGTTCTGCACCATGTAAGCAAAGATCCTCTTTCATGTGCAGCTCCACCCCAGCAGCAGCTGAGAGCTGTTGATGGTACTTAACCTGCGAGTTTCTTGCTCCTTCTCTAACTGCTGCGGCTCAGCTCAGGTGTGTGTCGCCCTCCCTGAGGTAACTCTATCTTTCCCGGCTGAGTGGTAGAGCAGCTTACCTGGGACCTCTACTGGAAAAACCACAAAGTAGGTTATCCATTGTAACCCGGAACTTCATGAGGTCTAAATGAAGAGAGAATAAAGGCTTTGTGTGCTCCTTTCATTGAAAACTGGTTGAATGTGTGTGCTCAGGCAAGCTCTGGGCAACCTGTAACACTATACACACACACACACACACACGAGGGTGTGGGCAAGCCAACGGGCCGCCAAAGGGCTTGGCTCACATCCCGTTACGGGTTTGTTTCAGGGCCCGCAGCCTGGCTTATCGATCGGCTCTTACTACCATTGCATTTTCTGCAGCTTGAGTATAACTGTAACCCAAGAAAGCAGCTAAATCTGCTTTCAGAGATGATGTTTCGGAGTAAAGAAGCAGGAGGAGAGAGGATGTGCACGAGGTTCTGGAGCTTCTCTGATATTGGTTTCCAACAAAAGGTGGAGCACGTTTGGTAAGGCTATATATCTTCACTTGAATGGAGTGTGTGTGTGTGTGTGTGTGGGATATACCTGAAGAAAAGAGCTGAAGAGTGCTGAAAAAGTTGAGTAGCAGGGAAGAAATCCATGTGAGGCGTTCTGAATCATCTGAAAATATCTCCTGTTGTGGACGTGGAGTGGGAGTATTGTTTCTCCCATGTTCATTCTCTGCTGGACTTATTTTGGGCGATAAAGCGGTTTACAACTGAAACACCTCTTTGTAGATTTGTTTGGTGCAGAGAGGTGGACGTGAACAGGCGACTGGTATTGAAATCCAGTGAATGCCTTTTATGCAAGGCCACTTTTTAGTGACTGTGCGCCTAATGTGTAGTGATGTCTTGTGTTGTCTTGTGCATGAGGATTAGGGAAATGTGATTACTCAGTTATACATTGGACAACACTGACCTGTGCTGATTCCTCTGTGGGCTGAGCAAGTGATTTTCTCCATTATGTGCGAGCGCGCTACAAAAGCTGCAGCGTTCGAGAGCTTTTCAGCTAACTGCCTGCCACTAATGTGTCAAATGGACAATGGGATGCTGAGGCTAATTTCTGCAGAAAAAGGGGAGGTGGGGGGTTTATGATGTTAGAACAAGCTGTCAGAGTGAGTCAGATAATATGACAAGAGAGATCTGATGTCGCCTCTCCGATGAGGTAATGTCCCCCTTTTTGGAAAACTTTGCTTTCAAGCTCACATCCGGCCGCAGCGTTTTGTCCTATTGAATGAGCAGAATCTCTTATTAACAACCAGAATCACTGAGGCAAATGTGAAGCAAAGCAACACCCACAGCTTAGAAGGGCAGCTCTCTGTCATCGAAGAGATCAAGAGGAAAGAGGGGAGGCGGAGATGAACAAAGGGGGAGACAGCGGCAGAGAGCGAGAGAGAGAGAGAGGGAGCGCGAGCAGGAGGTAGAGAGAAGGGAGTGTTTGTGCTCGAATAAAAACAGTCAGGGAAATGCACGTATGTGTGGAAGGAAGACGGGGAGGGGAGGGCGGAAAAGGGAGGGCAGAGGGAGGGCTCCTCTCAGCATCATCTGACAGGAGAGAGGCTGATCCCAGACAGCAGGTGTTGGAGGAGAGAGAGACTGAGTCAGACACACGCAGGGAGCGATACAGAGAGGAGCACCAAGTTGTGGAGGAGAACGGACTGAGCTGCAAGTGAGGCAGCACCATAGGAAGGTAAGGGGGCTCTGCTCTCAGAGGGAGAAACTGCTGACAGATAAAGTGCTTGAGTGAAGATTGGCAGATATATAAAGAGAGAGGAGCGGATGGACACGATACGGCAGCTGAAGAAGAGTCCGTCTGTGTTGAGCTGCGGCTCATCTGTCCTGATCTCTTCATCCTTTGTCACTCTACACCCTGAACTTTCTCTCCGTGTCTCTCCGTCTTCCTTTCGGTCTCTCTGGTCCAGCCAGGAAGCGGCTGACTGGCATCTCGAGTAAATGACTCTGCTTTCATTGTGCATTAGCTGCTGTACTTGATTAGATTAGTTGCTCTCTACTAAGTGGACCTGCAAAGCTTAGGGGGGTTATGTGTAGTTGTCTCTCTCGGACTGTCTGTCTGTCTATGTGTGTGTGTGTGTGTGTGTGTGGTGCTGGTAGGAGGAAACATGCAGCCAAGTGAGAGCATCACTCTCAATGCAAAATAAGTGATTTAAATATTAAATGTGTTTGGTATTTCGTAATGTAGAGACTCAAGCCCAGAGCAAGAATTCCATCTTCAGTGTTAGATAGAGAAAACCTGGAGCTGCTCCAGTTAAAAAAAAAACAAAAAAAAACTTGAGTCAACAATTATCAAGATGAAAATGTGCCAGAATGTCGGCAAAGTTTGTTCTCTGCCAAAGCCTCCAATTCAGTCTTGCTGGAACGACTCCAGGATTTCTATTTTGGTGACATCTGATGTTGATGGTGAATGTTTACTGTTAGCGAAACAGTCACAGTGAACTGGACGTCATCAAATAAAGAAAAAGAAAATTGTGTTTTTTGGCAGAGTCCCCAATCAGTTCTTCTTTTCCGGCCGGTCTTTTGAAATAGCAATTAGAGGAGCCGACAGGCTGCAATCATGTTGACAGATTAAGACGGACAGAAGCAGCATCAGAGTCGTTGTTTTCTTCGGTTATTTTTGTTGTTTTGTGAAGTGAGAGCGGCTAGTGTACGGAGTATTTTATCTGTTAATCCTTGTTTCATTGAAAAAAAAACCCTTTGTCTTCAGACCTATAATTACAGAGTCACAATCTAATTGCTATTATTGGTTTTAACCCTTTGAGACTTGCGGGTTGCCGATGATCTCAGCCCACATGATCGTCTTTAAAAGGCTGCAGCTAGTGAAGACACGGATGGTGTGAAACAAGCTAAGGAATCCATTTGTATTGTTCATGTTATCTTTTCAAGAAGGGGGCAAAATAATGCTCCCATGTTGGACAAAATTTTGGTGAAGGAAACATTGAACTGGCCATTTTCAAAAGGGTCCCTTGACCTCTGACCTCAGGATAACTGAATGAAAACGGGTTCTTTGGGTACCTACTAGTCGCCCCCTTTGCCCATTTTATGCTAATCTGTGCAGCAGTTTTTCTCACGCAGAACCAATGTGTTATTTTTGCCGATTCTAAAAATGTTGTATTTGAATATTTCTGCACTGGGGTCCCTAAACAGTCTTGGAATTTCATGAATTGGAAATCTGAGACTATTGTGGATTCCCATCTTTATTCATGTGTGATGATGTTAGCCTCCATAGTAGCCATTTAATTGCAGTGAGAGCGTTTCTTTTAAAAAAAACTTGACCTGTTGTGACCTCTTGGATAATCACAGCCTCATAAAACTTTACAGCCACAAACTAGAGCATTCAGGGGATGGATGGTTTTCCCATATATATTGACAAAAAGGGGGTTTCTCAGCAGTTTCCAGAACAGAAGTAATTGCCGCCCAAAAACAGAAATCTTGTAAAAAGCTCCAAGATGTCCAACATTTTTTAAATCAAATCACAGTGTGGATTTTCTATGGTGTTCCTCAAGGTCTTGGTGTCTAGTAATTAGGTTAAGATTTAGCACCAAATCTGTGAAACAATGTATGGCCTTCATATCCTTCCAATCATAACGCTCTCAGCCTTTATAATCTCCAGACTTTGAACATTTAAATTGGCTCCTTACTAAAACAGATTGTTTATTAAAGGTGTATGACTAAAAAACACACAATCCTGGGCTGCATCTCAAATTAATCTTCAAGTTCTCAGCTTTCAGATGTTGTCACTTCTATGTGGTGTCTACTGTTGACTTGCTTTCTCCCTACAAACAAACACACATACACACACACACACACACACACACATGGCTGTGTGGGTCTCCAAGGGTTGCAAGATCATTGCTGTAACTCATCAGATATCTTCAAAGTTTGTTTTGCCTTTTGTTGCGTACAGAAATCTTTACCCATTCAAGATGTTCTGCAGCTGGACAGCAGTGGATAGCACCTCTGATTTCATTATTAATCCAAAATGCCTCAAGGTGTTCTCACTAAGAAGGACTCGGCTCTAATAGGCAATGTTAGTCAACTATTAATAGAGACAGGGTTCCTCCACCGTAGCAGCTCTTAATCTGATGATATGCCCCTTCCTGCACTGCCTGTGGCTATCTTTTGTTTGCCAAAGAAACCAATGCATCTGTTGAGCTGGCAGACTCACAGTAGTTATGTTCAGCCAGTGTTTAGCCCGAGGTCAGCGGTATTTACTATTGTACATTTCTGCCTCTGAGCCTCTGAGATGAGCCTTGGGATTGACCTCAGAACTCTTCTGCTTTTGTGATATGCTGTTTTTCCCTCTCTCTTCTATAACCGCTTCAGGTGTTTGGTTTTATAACATCTTTTTGTAATTATTTTTCTGTTGTGAATATCATGCAGGTAACAGCTGGTAGAGCTGACACTCATCTTATGCAGTTATTCTGCTTTAGAACACGACTGATAATGACAAATTAACAGAACGGCAGCAATGCAATAATTCTTATTAAAGATACATTAAAACCATATTATATTTAAAGGTGTACTCTTTGCATTATAGTAAACACATTATAGGAGTATTAAATCCCTCTTTGCTGCAGTCAACAGCACGTTAAAGATAACTGTGAAAAACTGAGCATGAATCATCACATTATAAAGTAAAAACCATATGGCAGGACATCTGTTGCTGTTTTTTTCTCCCTTGTATGGAAAGTACAACTTTTTTATTAGGGGTTTTTCTTTTGCTGTGTCAGCAAAGCAAACGCTTCACTTATGGGACGTGGAAGTTTTATTCTCCAGTCCGAAGGTTAAACACCGACTTTTAGAGAAAACACATATTTTACTGTGTAGTTGATCCTTTGACCCTTAACATGTAAATAAGGGTTCGACTGTTTGGCTCTCACTGGCTGACCTTGACCTGCTTCTCTCTTTCTGCCTACAGCAACACAACACACACCCCTCCCACTCAAACGGAGCTCAAAATTCTGTTTGCACATCGTTCAGTGTTGTCCAGCTCATTTGTATTTGCAGGTGCTTCCCAAATCTGAGTCATGATTGGACTACAGAAAGCTGGAAGTCCTAACAGAGCTCATGACCCAGCAGTCTGTTGAGGCAGCTGCTGGCAACACACAGGATTAATTGGTGGATTTAGTTTCAGAATGCCTCGTGTCTATTTAAGAAACTTTAATAAGCATAAAAACAAATGATGAGGATAGTTATCCAGCAGGTGAAGGGCTTATACCAGGTATTTTTGGACTTTTGCTCACTGGTCTAATGACATGAACAGCATCCCTTTTCCCTGGTGGATCATTTTCTCCTGTGTTTCCTGTGTGGACAAGGCTTCACATCTCAGTGTGTCAGATTCGCTCTGTCATGGCCCCGGGCGTCGGATATCTTGGACGTGTCAGTTTCTGCAAGTTACATGCATCATGGTTTTTCAAAATAAACTTTCAGAATCACAGGAAATGGTTAACTTAAGCCAATAAAACCATTGAACTCAGGTTAGGATAAAAGAACAGTGTTTGGCTTTAAAACATCTACTTCCTGACTGAACTACTAGGTGCAGTTTTACATATTGACTCCAAATAACAACATCAGTCCTGTCTCAATGCACCTTTTAAAGATTTGCATGAGAAAAGCTTGATGGAGACACCCAAATTCCATTAAACTTTGTTCTACGTGAGCCTCCTAACAATGTGCGTAGATAATTATTAGCAATTCTCAGCAACCTCTTTCTTGTTGTTTTTTCTTTCTTGCACAATCTCTTCTTTTCTACAGCAACACGTCACACTGCCATGTTTTGACCAAAGTCTGTTCATGCAGCTTTGTTTATTTGATCTAAACCAGTTGATTGAAACATCTCAAATTTGCATTTTCTTTAATGCAACATTTTAAAAAAAATTCTTAGACTTTAATGGAAACACGGTTGGTGACTCTTGGTTTTACATATGGTTTGACTCATCCCCCTCAACACCCGCCCACCTGTAGCAGACATTCATGCTCTTAATAGTTCGTTAGTCTCTCTGGGCCTCTTTTATTGCTCTGGATGCATTTATTAGTGAATGTAAAGTCTCGTACAGAAACTAAAGACTGCCTTGTGTTTCGGTACCACACGCTGAGACAAAACATCTGTATCAGCTGGAAGTGAGACCAGGCTGCTCTAAAACACACACAAAAATAATAACTGCAAGAACATTCAGATATTTCTGAAAATTCCTCTTTAAATAAGCAATAATGTTAACATTAAACATTAACGTTTTTCCTGACAGAGAAGGCTTACCTCCTTACAGAATAATGATACTGATTCATCATAAGATGAATATGAACTCATTCCCTCTGTTTGTCACCAGTGTACAAAATACACATGCAGAAATAAGGATATTAATAAAATATATGAAATATATCCTGTCTGACCTAAAGGTGATTAAAAGGTTGTTACATGTTTTCTGAAGACATTGTGAAATGAAACAGATCATTATGGATAATTATATCATACATCAGTGTCATGTACGGTTTATTCATCTGCAAAGGTGCAAATAAAAAGCTTGAACACTTATTCATCATATTAAGAATTAACTGACCAATCTTCTAAAAAACAGCATTTTCTGCTCAGATGGCTTGTGACTTCAGTAATACCTTTTGTTTTCTCAAGTTTTGCCAACATTCATTCTTTTCTGTTTGTTGTTCAACCTGAACATCTTCCAGTGATTCAGGGGGTAGGTGATGTTGCTAGGTGACACAAGGAATCAACCTCAGTGTGGAAAGCAAAAGGAGAAGGAGCTTTGTGCACAGTGTGTCTTCCACAGAGCAACACGAGTGTATAATCAGGAAAAAGAAACCACAACTGCTTGTGGTAATGACCGCACACTTACCACATAAAAGCAGATAATTAAGGATCTTTGAGTTTCGCTGAAAGGAGGGAAACGGTGCATCACGCTGTGATGCACCTCTGAGCTCTGTTTTTTTCACGGCTCTCTGCATCAACAAGGTTGCAAATAGTTAATCAGATGTGACTGAATGAGCCTTTCACCTGGGATCATGTGTGCAGCTTGGCAGAAGGCGGAATAACTCATTGTTGAAGCTGGCTGGATAATTGTTTTTTGTTGGGGATGTGCCTCCAGCGTGCCAATCATCCCGCTGATGTGACCTCGCCACCTGGCTGCTGCTGAGCCGGGCCGTGACCTGTGCCAGTCACCTGGTCCAGAGCTCGTTAGGACACACCAGAGTGTTTAATTTAGCTTCATAAAAGTGTTGGTTATTTATAGAGCCCGACTGATGCAGATTCTGATTTTAAAGGAAAAAATGAATCAATAACGTCTTGGTGGCAGATAAAGTGATTCTTTGAGCTGGAATGAAAACACACCTTTTTATGTGGATTGTGCATCGAGTTTTTACCACTCTGCAAATGAACCCAGAAAGCTTTTTGTGTTACATAGTCAGCAAGTTCTATCAATGATAACTGAGAAAATAAGGATTGAATAGGAATAAAATGAATAGCTAAATAAACATCATTACTGTTCAGTGTCGGTCTATTACTGACTGTTAAAAATCACACCAAGCAATATTTTTCTGCAATATCTTTTATGAAAAGGACACACATATCTGACAGCATATACGCCATCCAATATGCCTTTGATAGGCCAATATCAGCCGATAATGTCTGTCAACTGATATATATTTTGAGCTCTATGAAACTAAGCAAGAAATGAGAGAAAATGTCTGTTTTTTCTGCAGTATAAGTATGTTTATTAACACAATAGGCCTTTCTGATTGCAGATTTGTTGTCTTCTTCATGTAATAGTTTGATAGTGTCTGTTTTTATAGTTGCAGCTGCATTATTAATATCACTTATAACACTGAAATTAATAATGAATGATTTCCAATAGTGTGATCGGAAGCTCAGTGGTTCAGTCACTGGTCACGGCATGTCGGGATGTCTGTGGGAAGATACTAAACCCCAGTGTGCTCCTGGTGACCCGTCAGTGTGTGAGTGAGTAAGTGTGAATGTTTAATGTAGTGATGAGCAGGTGGCACCTTGTATATGGTCGCCTCGGTCACCACAGCCTGAACGAGTGAACACTGACTCGTCGTGTAAAAGCACTTTGAGGGTTTTGACTAGAAATATAGTTAACCGTTCGTTTAAGTTGCTACATTCTCGAGCCTCAGCTTTTCGGAAACTAAAAATGTAGCATCAGCTAGAAATTCCTTGACAAAGCCATCCACAAGTCCAATTCTTCAGACTTTCACCCTTGTCAGAGTAGACAGTCAAGCCACCTTCATATTCCTTTTGTTAAAATCTGCCTCCGTCAACTCTGAATATATACAGTATGACCCAAAATGTGTAACAGCATTAATCAGCTCCAGGTTAGTCCGTCAGTGTGAAAAAAGCTGCTTCTTAAGGAAACCTAGATATCAGGCTTTTATAGAGTCTTATTTTTCAATTTTCTGCTTAATACTTGCAGTTTGCGTGTTCTCCTCATGTTGGTTCTGTCCTCCGGCTCCTCACACAGTCCAAAGACATGCAGCTTAGGTTTAATTGACGACTCTAAATCTTGCCCTATGATAGTCCTGCGACCTGCCTGACCCCGCCTCTCGCCCGGTGTCAGCTGGGATCGTCTCCAGCCCCCCGCGAGCCGAGTTCAGATAAGTGGTTAAGGATAATGGATGGATGGATGGTAAATGGACTGCATTTGTATAGCACTTTTCTATCCCTTAGCGGCCCCACGGGCACTAAGCACTCTTACACTCCGAGTCAGTGTTCACTCATTCACACACTGGTGGCCGAGACGACCGTACAAGGTGCCACCTGCTCATCAGTAAGTTAAACATTCGCTCTCAGTCACACACTGATGGGACAGCTATCAGGAGCAATTTGGTGTTCAGAATTTTGCCCGAGGACATTTCCACTTGTCGACTGCCAGACTTTATGGATTTAAAATACACATAAATGTATTTTTTTTATCACAGATGGAAAAAATATTCAAGAAATTAATAGATACATCATGATTTGTATAAGGATCAGGTTGATACATATTCATGAGCCCTGGTTTGACCACTTTTAATCTTTAAAAACAGACAATAAAGAATAGATTTCCGTGTAGAGACCAGAGGGAGAAACCTCAGTAACAACCTTTACAGTACAGTTCATATTTTATTCATGCTCTCCACATGCTAATAATTTATCTACTGCACCAGTGCGCCTCAATGCTCCTCCGCAGCAGATGATGAATTGCTAAATATTCCTATTTGTTTTGCGACTTAATAAATCCATATCATGCAGGATCATCGTGTCAGCTGTCAGGATGGTGGCATTTGATAACGTGTGCTCGCAGTGATCGTCAGAATATGCCAGCCTGAAATCTCTGCCTGAGTCAAACTTAGCATTTACCCTTTCACCAGATATATTTCTGTTATCTGCCTTGTAAATTAATGCAGTGACAGTAGGAACACACACACACAAACAGAGCACAGAAAAAGCATTATTCATCTTCCGTGATGAGAGCCACCGAGCACGCCATCGGTAGTGAAAGTGGCAGGCTGTCAGAGCAGCCTTCATCTTTCTGTCTGTGGAGTTCTCCAAATCAAGATTGATTTGCACCTTTGTGCTTTGCCTTTCATTATGGATACGTGGAGGTTCCACATGGGAGGTTTGGGTTCGCTGTCTGCATGCTGAAGCAGCGGGCAGGTGTCTTACACCTACTGTACACGAGAAAAACATGACGAAAGAAACGTGAATTTAAAGAAATACTCGTCAAACAAAGACCCCTTGTAATTCAGTGTAATAATACCTGTGTGATTCAGATGTGGCGTTTGACCTTGCTACCTTAACTGCTCCCACGGGGCAGTTAAATAAGGTGTCACTTTGGGATAAAGTAGGCAGATTTCTCGCTGAACAAGCCCAGTAAGCTCGTCCTTTGTTGGCAGATTTTAATGCATCATTTTTGGCTCCGAGCTGCATTTGACATCATCTTTTCATTGTGTTCCGGCTGCATTATATGAAAGACGTAACAAAGTTCGCTCTCCGGAGGGATGTCGGTTCTGAGAAGCCGAGGATGCTGCAGGAGAGATCTGACAGCCTCTTTCAGTCATTTCCTGGGATTCAGCAGAGATCACAGGCAACAAAGATCAGCGTTGCTGCCATGTTTCAAAATAGATTTCTTAACCTCAACTCCAGGTCAGCAGTCTGTTGTCATAAAAGTGCAGCTCTGTTTACTCAGACTTATAGATGCTTCCCGGTTGTAATAGGCGCAGCATTTTCAGACAGGGAGAGTTGCGATATCTAATCATGGACTGTCTGCAGCAGAAAGACCTCTCTGTAAATCTTCATATTTCTTGTGCCAAGATGGCAGAATGAAGCAAATATGCGAGTGTGAGAGTCTCCACCAATTCTCACTCCATTCTCGCCCAGAAATCAGATTGTGCTATTGTTCAGTGGGTTCTTTGCTCCTGTGCAGACCCTCTGCTGCAGGTTTGTGAACAGGTTGCATGCACAGACGGACTGCCAGTTCTTGCAACCGACTTGTTGTGTGAGACAAAGTGTGAAGTAATATGCTGTGACCAGAATCCTGGTCGGGCTTGTGAGTATGGAGCGGAGAAAGAGAGGCGAGGGCAGCGGGCTACCAGATGAAAAGCTGAGGGTCCTTTCTTCTTCTGCTTTGTTTCAATTTTTCACTTTGTTCTCCCTCGTTTCTACTCTTCCTTCGTGCAGTTCCTCCTGATCTCTACCGTTTCACAATCTCGCCTCTAATCATGCTCGTCTCGGCGCCTTCAACCTCGCTGGTGTGAGGGCACAAGCTGCAGGCGAGCTACACACAAAGGAGAGGAAGTCTTTGTATTACTTCTGAGTAGAGAAACACTCCCAGGCCAGTGGCGTAATGATAGCGCACTTCTCATTGTAGTAAAAGCTGAATGATCCCCTTTGGTTGAGTCAGTTGTTGCAGACAT